>OY992897.1:75705359-75755359 GCA_963921405.1 Cepaea hortensis | reverse complement strand
TCACCAATGTAGAGCTCGTGTAATGGATGAATTACGAAAACACAAGAAGTAGAATCAATCAGCTTTATTAGAACAAGACCACACGTGACAAAATTGGGGCTTCGACCAAAGATTTCGTCAGCACACACACACAAACAACACACACACAAACAACACACACACAGCAATACGCCTGCTTGAAACACTTTACATGTATGTTAATGAGGAACAGTTGGAGGTGGTGGAAAATTTCGAATATCGAAAACAAAGGCAGCAAAAGAGACTGCACACAATACAAGGAACCCATAAGCGGGCACTCTCACGCTGTTTATACTTCACCTCGACACCGCAAGGTACAAGAGGAACATGATGAGATGAGATGAGATTATTTTAGTGAGGAATATGTGTGTGATTATCTAAAATGTGAAGTGAAAGAAGTGAGAGATTATAAATGGCATCGAAATTTACACCGGTGTTTGTTTGCAACAATTATCTGTGTAGTCACGTTGATTGCCTCTTGTGTCAGAGTTGAGGTATCACATTATAGTGGGGAAGCCAGATACGTGGGCACCAAAAGGAGGACATAATAAGACAAAATAGAGGGCAAAGGGCATACTGAATGTTTCATTTGAATCGTTCCAGATTAAACGCACTATCAGTACAATTTTATTACAATAGCTGCCAATAAGTGCATCTTATTCTTAGTTAATCGACCAAGAAACAATCATGTTAAAAAAATTAATATTTTTTTTTATTATATCACTGAAATAATTTCTGGAAAAAAAAATAAAAAAAAAATAAAAACTCTTCGCGGCACGGAATTCAAACCTCTATCGCCCGCGAGACAGGCGGAGATACTAACCACTGTACTACCAGGGACACGGTAATTGTGCCACAAAACTTAATAATATAGTCAAACACATTGTCAACGTACGTCACGTGACCAGCCGCAATTGTGAATAACGCTCAGTATTATTCACAATTAGAGTGCGAATAATCGCTTCGTTACTATAATCGACTAGTTCGCAGAAATGCATAGACTTTGTACATTTTAACAATGTTAGCAGAGTGTAGATACATTGTAAGTTTTAACAACAATACATAAAAAATGATAACAAACACTATAAGAAAAGCAGGACATTTTAAAGGTTTTTAGCTTTCCCTATCAGACGGAGGATATTAGACTAAAAAGGAGGACATGTCCTCTCTTTGCCGCACGTCTGGCAACCCTATGTTCAATCAGTCAGGTGCCGTCTCCGCAATGAAGGTTGGCTGCAATGGATCTCCAACACTGTTTGTCTCACCCTGATTGTACATTCTGTCAGGCTGATGTTCGTCCATTTCTTGATGTTATCCTCACACTTGTATCGTTGTCTACCTCTTGCTCGCTTGCCCTCAACCTTGCCTTCCAGTATGGTTTTTATAAGAGTATCATATCTTTTAACGTGGCCAAAATATTTCACTTGTCTCCTCTTTATTTCTTTCATTAACTCTCTCTTCATTCCCAGTTTTTTTCTAGGACCCCTGCATTTGATTGTTTTTGTTTCCATGAAATATGACATATTCGTCTGTATATCCACATCTCCAGGACTTCTATGCGACTTTCTAGTTGCTTGTTCAATGTCCTGACTTCCGCACCATACAGTAGCGTTGAATATACGTAGCATTTGACAATTCTCATTTTTAATGCGTTATTAATCTCTCTAGATGTTAATACTGACTTCATGCCGTTGAAAGCATTTTTGGCCATTCTTATTCTCTTTTTGATTTCCATTTCACTTCTGCCACCATCTGTTATTATATGTCCAAGATAGGAGAAACTTGTTACCTGTTTTAGTATCTGCCCGTTTACTGTGATGTTCATTGATGACCTTTCCTTTTCACTGCTAATTATCATAGTTTTTGGTTGTTGGATGTTAATATCTAAGCCACATTATGCACTATGCCTGTTTGCTTCTTCCACTAGGTCGTGTAACTCTTGATCACTTTCTGCTAGTAACATGGTATTGTCAGCATACCTAAGATTGTTTATGATTCTTCCACTGATGTTAAGTCCTGGCATTTCAAGTTGTTTAAAAATTCGTTCTGTGTATAGGCTGAAGAGGCTTGGGGACAGTACACATCCCCGCCGTACTGCTCTTTTTACCCCTATATGCGACGAATAATTATTACCGCATCTAATATACGCCACTTGTTCCCAGTACAAGTTACTAATAAGTCTGATGTCCTTTCCGTCTAATCCTATATCTTGAGGGCACGTAATTAGTCGTTCATGTTGTACTCTATTAACAGCTTTCTTGTAGTCTATAAAACAAACATATATACTTTTTTGAACTTCTATATATTTTTCAATTAACATCCTCAAACAGATAATCGCTTTTCTGGTGCCGCTGTTTTTGCGGAACCCAAATTGTTCTTCAGCTACTTCCTCATCTATTTTATTTGAATTCTTTCTTGTATGACCTTGAGTAGTATCTTAGTTATGTGGCTCATTAAGCTAATAGTTCTGTAATCCTCACACTCAACAGCTCTTGGCTTCTTCGGTAGTGTGATGAAAATGGATGTCTTCAAGTCCTTGGGGATGTACCCAGTATTATATATATCATTACATAATTCTGTGGTAGTTTCAATGCCAAAGCTGGATAAGGATTTTATCATCTCTGTTGTTATCTTGTCAGGACCTGCAGTCTTTCCTTCTTTCATCTTTTCAATAGCCTTTTCTACTTCAGCCGTTAATATTTTTGGTCCATCTTGGGTATTATACAATGTTGGTCTATTGACCCCGTTGTCCCAGAATTAATCTTCTGTGTACTATGTCCATCTTTTTTATTATGTCAATGTTATTAATTATAATTTCTCCTTTTTTTCCTCTGATACAACCGTTTCCTGTCATATTATTTTTCTTCTTGTGTTTTATTTCCAGATCCTCTATTTCTTTGCAATGTTTCAGCAGTCACTCTTCTTTGGCAACTCTGCACATGTGACGTATTTCTCTATCTATTACTATATACACTGTAGTGTTCTTTGCTTTCTTTCTTTGAGACATTTTATTCAAGATTTCATCGGTTGTCCATAATTGTTTTTTTCTTACTAATCTTCACTGGCAAGGTGGTATTTGTAATCTGAATACTGGTTTTCACACTTTCCCATTTTGTATTAATTTTATCCTCGGGATATTCACATCGATATTGTTCCATACTTTCAATGATTAGCCCATCATATCTATGTTTGACTTCAACCAGGTATAGTTGACTTATTTCTGGTTGTTTCAATGCCGATATATCTACTTGAGGTGTCTTCGATTTCCTTATTCCTGGGTTTTTAAGTTTTATTTGTAATTTTAATACTACACGATTACGGTCAGAGTTGACATCAGCACCAGGGTATGTTTTGGCATTTTTAACATTGTTTGTAAATCTATTTCTAATCATAATGTAGTCAATTTGGTTTCTTGTTCTATCTCCAGGGCTTGTCCTCGTATACAGTTTCATAGGGTTATGTTGAAAGAATGTGTTACAAACAATAAGATTGTTTTCTTCACAGAACTGTATCAACCGGTCTCCTCTGTCGTTTCTGTTTCCCCATATCATATTGCCCTACTATCTGCTTATATTTATTTTTTCCAACTTTTGCGTTCATGTCTCCCATGACAATTAGAACCTCTGATGATTTTACCACTTTCAGTGTTTGTTGTAGGTTTTCATAGTATTCTTCTAGCTGTTCATCAATATAATCTGTTGTTGGAGCATATGCCTGAAGAATTACTATGTTGAATGGTCTTGCCTTAATTTTGAGAAGTATCATCCAATCTTTATGAGTCCAGAATCCACTAATATTTTTCTCTAAATCTCGTTTTACTAAAATTTCTACTCTCTCGTGATGATCTCCTCCTGAATTAATGAATACGTAATCTTCTCTCCTTATATAACTTGGATTTGTCCATCTTGTTTCAGATACGCCCAAGATATCTAAATTCATGTTTTTTGTCTGTGCAATAAGGTTATCAAACTTTTCTGCTTGATATAAGGTGCGTACCTTCCACGTACCAATTCTTAGACTTCTTCTACTTTTCAGGTAGGTATTGTCAGCATGTACCCTTTCAAAAGAAATTGGGATGCATTCGTCATCATGCATTTCCTTATTCACTAAAGGAGATGTCTCTTCTCTGTGAATATTTACAACATACTCATCTCCGAGGGGGGGGGGGGGGCAGAAAAAATTACCCGTATCGCTTTTTTCTTGTTGTTGAATTACCATTGCTTCTAAAACCCTATGCTATAGACACTCAATCTGGCGATCGAGCCACGCCAGCAATTCTATGGGCCATTCCACAATGAGAACTCCGGCACAAGAATAATTATCTGTGCTCGGCATCTATGAACAAATCCAAGGAACATAACCGCGGACCTGATGGCTATACAAGTTATACACCAAGGGCGACTTGAACAGAATTGTAAAAGCGCATTGATGTAAGCACGCAACGGCGCTCAGGGAATGAATGTGCCGAGCCAACAATAAGATAGCTACGGGAATGATATCTCAGAAGTAACCTCTAGCACAACCACCAAGAGCAACGGCAGTAAACCCATCATCATCATAAGATGTATCACAATCGCTTTATAGCACCCAACGCAAATTATGGCAACCGATATGTTCAATAGCTCTATGGCAATGACCTTACACTTTTTTGTATTGCATACCCTCCAATAGCCACTTTTCTAACATATCACTACTATGTGTGACAACCCAGTTTATTAGTCTGTTATACTAATGATGCATTCTCCAATGCTTGTTCTGAATTTGGTTTAACAATTAGCAAAAAGAAGACACAGATTATGTCACAAGGTGCACATGGGGTACCATCAATCTTTATTGACGACGCCGAACTAGAGATGGTTGACCATTTTACATATCTAGGATCAGTGGTAAATAGCAAATTATCCCTAGATCAGGAAATCAACATCCGGATTGGTAAGGCAGCAACAACAATGAACAGGTTAAGAAAAAGAGTTTGGGAGAACAGGAAGCTTACTGCCAAAACAAAAGTCCTTGTTTATCAAGCCTGTGTCCTTAGAACTCTTCTTTACGGCAGTGAAACCTGGACAACTTACTCACACCAAGAGAAATGTTTAAACAGCTTTCATATGCGGTGTCTGTGAAGAATTCTTGGTATTAAGTGGCAAGACAAAATCACAAATACTGAAGTATTGGAAAGATCAGGTTGTGTGAAGGTTTATTCCATGCTCAGTCTCCGTAGACTTAGATGGATAGGACATCTTAGGAGGATGAATGATGGTAGAATACCAAAGGACATCTTTTTTGGTGAATTACAGATGGATAAGAGATCTCAGGGTCGGCCTCTACTACGATACAAAGATGTGTGTAAGCGGGACATGATTGATACAGGCATTGATAGTGCACATTGGGAGCAAGTCGCCGCTGAACGTGTTGCATGGAGGCAAACATCAGAAATGGAATAAAGACAAAGGAGAAAATTATTGCAGATAAGTCACACACCGAGCGTGTGAGACGTAAGATGGTGCATGATGGTGAAAATGACCACATGTTCACATGCATTTACTGTGAACGAACATTTACAGCGCGAATTGGCCTTATCAGTCGTATTCGCTACCGCCATGGGTTAAAGTTATTATGCCTTTTTAAAGCACAAACTATCGTCTGTCAAGACGGCAGGGTGCCAATATACAATATATACTAATGACCTCTGTCAGGTCATCCGCAACATTCCCTATATCTGCACGCTATTAGTATTTGACCAGCAACATTTTTCTTTCAATTTCTGGCATCACTTTCCATCTGTTAGAGAACCTAGATATTCACATATACACTTCTGTTGATAAATACATCTGTCGCCATATTTTGTTGTAACTGTTATTTTGGCTGTATTGAGATATGACTTTCTTACGTGTGATCTTGCACTGACTTCGTTAGCGTGTTGAAGTTTCTGTATTTCTATCCATAAGTGGAAATTGGCTCAAAGCAATAATTTATTTTTAAAAAGTGGGACCTTTAGGCATGAATAACAAAGAGAACTAAATAGAAAATATCCATGCTAAGTGTGGGATATAATAATTCCAAAGGAACAATTTGGTATTCCAGGCATGCGGGTCAGTATAAACACACGGAGCACGAACATGAGCCGCAAAGATCTTTAGCACCAGTTTAATGACAACATGAACCATTTGGTTGTTATTTTTTATTTCTCCGAAGAACAGCTTAACATTCAGTTCACAATATAACAGTATCTTGTCATACCGTCATTTTAAATGTCAGTTACAAACAAAGTGAATGAACAAGATGTGTCAATCTGTTATTTACTGTGACAGATAAATTCTCATATTAAGTTGAAACAATGAAAAAGGTCTAAGAGGATTTTCTATGCATTTCAGAAAGCATCGATGACTCGGTACCTAGGAGTGCCAGCCACAATCATGAATGTTTCAATAGCGCACTCATCACGACCACGGAGTATTTTGAAGAAACCTGTAAACAAAATTTTAAAGCATGATTTATATATCTACCCTGTTCTACATTTCATATGCAGGTTGTAATCACAAGTTTATAATGTTTATACACATAAGTATCTAAATGTCTATACACAATAACGCATATCTAAATATAAACACAACGCATATATTTAAAGACAAATGTACATTTATATCTCGGGCTCGTTTTGTAACAAGAATCCATGCGGGCAATTGTCAACGTCAACGAAAATGGCTGGTCAACATTCCTGAGTTGTAGTCCACTTGTCAGGGTCTTACACCTGGCTCGCTACCTAACACATGTGAGACAGTACAAGTACAACGTGATTTGACTCAAGACTCAACGACACAACGTTCAACGGATTTAATTACAGATCATATACAGTACGATGATCATTGGCACCTTTCCGTCTTGACAGACGATAGTTTGGTACATTGTGCTTCAAAAAGGCTTAATAACTACGATCCATGGCGGTGGCGAGTGTGGCTGGTAAGGCCAATTCTTGCTGCAAATGTTTTCCCACAGTAGGTGCATGTGAAAACATGGTCATTTCCACCATTTTGCACCATCTTACGTCTCTCACGCTCTGTGTGTGCTTTATCTGCAATCATTTTCTCCTTTGTCTTTATTCCATTTCTGATAGTTGCCCTCCATGCAACACGTTCAGCGGCGACGTGTTCCCATTGTGCATTATCAATGCCTATATCAATCATGTCCCGCTTACACACATCTTTGTATCGTAGTAGAGGCCGACCCTGAGATCTCCTACCCATCTGTAATTCACCAAAAAAGATGTCCTTTGGTATTCTACCATCATCCATCCTCCTAACGTGTCCTACCCATCTAAGTCTACGAAGACTGAGCATGGAATACACCGTCACACAACCTGATCTTTCCAATACTTCAGTATTTGTGATTTTGTCTTGCCACTTAATACCAAGTATTCTTCGCAGACACCGCATATGAAAGCTGTTTAAACGTTTCTCTTGGCGTGAGTAAGTTGTCCAGGTTTCACTGCCATAAAGAAGAGTACTAAGGACACAGGCTTGGTAGACGAGGTCTTTTGTTTTGGCAGTAAGCTTCCTGTTCTCCCAGACTCTTTTTGCTAACATGTTCATTGTTGTTGCTGCCTTGCCAATCCTGATGTTGAGTTCCTGATCGAGGGATAATTTGCTATTTACCTCTGATCCTAGATATGTAAAATGGTCTACTATCTCCAGTTCGGCGTCGTCAATAAAGATTGATGGTACATCATGTGCACCTTGTGACATAATCTGTGTCTTCTTTTTGTTAATTGTTAAACCAAATTCAGAACAAGCATTGGAGAATGATGATAGTAGATGTTGTAATTCTTCCTCAGAGTGGGTCGTAATCGCAGCATCATCCGCAAAAAGCAACTCTCTGATAAGTACCCTGCTAATTTTGGTCTTGGCCTTCAATCTCTGAGCATTATAGAGGCCACCATCTGAGCGTGAGTGAATGTATATACCGTCATCCTGATCACGAAAGGCATATTTCAGCAGAAGTGAAAAGTATATCCCAAAGAGGGTGGGGGCTAGTACACAACCTTGCTTAACTCCACTCTTGATTTCAAACTCTTCTGAAGTTGAGCCATCAAACTTGATTATACCCTTCATGCCTGTGTGGAACGATTCCACAATGGACAGAAGAGTTGGTGGGCAGCCAATCTTCTTTAGTGCTTTGAACAGACCCTCACGACTGACCAAATCGAATGCCTTTGTGAGGTCGATGAAGGCAATAAACAGTGGCTGATTTTGTTCCCGGCATTTTTCTTGCATCTGTCGCAATGAGAATATCATATCAATTGTAGACCGGTTCTGACGGAAGCCGCACTGTGATTCGGGGTAGACTTGATCTCCCAGGACTTGAAGTCTGTGCAGGACAATTCTGGCAAATACTTTCCCAACAATACACAGAAGTGAGATACCCCTATAGTTGTTACAGCCGCTCCGATCTCCCTTGTTCTTGTACAGCGTTATGATGTTTGAATCTTTGAAATCCTGTGGGACTTGTCCTTCTCGCCAGCATAGCTCTATTAGCTGGTGGATCTGTATGTTGTAGTACGATGATCACAACAATGTATACTGGATACTTCAATACACTTACATTCACCATACAGCACACAGTCTGACTCTCAAGATGTCCAGGCACTCGACATTCGGCCACAGAAACCTTTCTCGCAACATGCGTCCTGTTCAGTCCACGTCCCAGAGCTGTCTGCCTGTCGTTTGGAACTCGCCTCCTCACCTGAGGTGGCTTCACGAGACATGCGTGCGTCCTTGGTGTGACCGCTGGCCGTCTCGCCAGCCGGCAACTTCGCAGGCAGGTGACTACCACTCGCCTGGCGGCGTAACGAAGTTCCTTCATCCCTGCTAGGGACTGAGTCACCTGGCGGCGTAACGATGTCACTGCTTCACTGCCGTACTGTGGACTCTGACACGCTCCCCCGGCAACTCCATGAAAGACGTCATCTTTCATGTCTAATATATATACATACTGGGTTAGTACCTTAACCCTTGTCAGAGTCAACCCTTATGTTGCTTATATACATTGGTATCATAATACATAGAAAATACACATCTGCCATAGAAAACATATAATCAATAGAAGTTATATTCAACGAGATGTGGTGTTCAACTTTTAACACCTGTCAGGTTTCATCAACTCGATGGCTGATTACCTTAATTGCATTAATGACCCAGTCAGATCGGTAGTTCCAGCTTCACGCATCTACCTCGCAGCATTTGAAAAAAAAATAATACTATAGTTCTTTAGACAAAAACCATCTAGCTAGACCGAAATGTGGCTTTTACATAAGTCACATAAAACGCTCAAACCCCGACCTCATTTGGCCAGGACTCTTGTGTTGGTCTGCAATGTCTGCAACCCTTTGCCATGCCCAGTAAATGCCTACCTGATGAGTTCAAAATCTGGCAAACACATGGCTATTTTTATATAACACATTACATTATACATTTCAAATTATGGCCCTTTGTGTCAGGATGTCATAGCAACTAAAAGTAAGGGGAATAATTTCAAACATTTATGGCATATAATAATTTACAATAATTATTTTATTTCTTAGTGTCATTGCTTGACGTTTCTTCATCATAACGAGAAAAAGTCGCTAGTATGAATACACTAATCAAGATATGATTCTAAGATTACACTACATAAATATATAAACACACAATTCGTGTATTCAATTTTATAGATTCCTAAAGATTTTAGAATCGTCATAGCTTTTTAAACTTTCATGTGTCGTCTGCTAGTTTTACTCTAAATTACAACATAATCCGGAAGTACACACGAACACTAAGTAATAGATGTTACAACTTGTAGAACACACCTGTTCCGGTTTGATGTAGATACGGACGGTATACTGTTCTTACAGTTCATGTGTTGGATGTTTTCTTATAAACCTTCTGGATTTAGATTAAACTGCAATGGTGTAGCTGTCAACTGTTCATGTCACACTTTCACACATGGATGTTAAAATATCTCTGGAAGATTCCACACGGATATGCCACTGTCACAATGGATAGTTCGCTTACGGTAAGTCTTGAGCGAATGTGGCAATGTTCTTGTTACAGAATAAGTACAATTAAAGTTCGCTTTCTACCACACACTACACAATTATACACGAGAATCACTACATTTAGTAATAAAATAATAACATTATATACAGTGGGAGTAACCCCTATCACAATGTAGACATTACACAGCTTTTGTGAATACACAACTTATTCACTGATAGATGGCTGTGTTGATCTGAGTATTTTACACTGCACTCAGACTTTGTTGCTCAATGGGTCGGTCGGACAACGGGACAACAAATCGGCGATCGTATTGGTTCGGCCTGGAATATGTCGGACCTCGAAGATGTAGTCTTGGAGTTTCAAAGACCAACGGGCTATCATATGGTTTGATGGTACCCCAGAATTTATGAATCGCAACGGACTGCTGTCAGACTCCACGATAAAATGGCGTCCTAGAAGAAATCTAGACAATTTTGTAATACCCACCACTAAAGCTAGGGCTTCCAACTGAGGTATTGACCATGCCCGTTCTCTCGGTTTCAGCTTTCTGGATACGAAATACACAGGATGGAGAATGTTGTGCTCTTGCAGCAAGACTGCTCCAATCGCGACGGAGCTCGCATCTGTTCTTAATCTGAAAGGTAAATGGAGATTGGGCAATTTCAGGATGGGATTGTGTAAGCTATCATCAGAAAAACAAGCTAATACTTTAGAGAATGCTAATTTTAGGTATTCATTGCTTACAATTTTCTCCGGCTTATCTTTAGTTAGTAAGTTAGTAAATACTTCGGTTAGGTCGGAAAAATCCGGAATAAACTGCCGATAATAATTTATCAGAACTAACAAACTTCTGACTTGTTTCTTTGTAGTCGGAAGTGATAGTTTTAGAATCTTGGACACAATGTTATCGTCTGTCGTGACAAAGCCATTGGATATTTTGTATCCCAAAAAGGATATTTCAGGGTAGGCCATGTCTACTTTTGAAGGCTTTACTGTCAGTCCGTGCTGTCTGATGCGTTCAAATGTCAGTTCTAATGTCTTTATGTGCTCTGTCATTGTCTCTGTGTGAACACAGATGTCGTCAATATAGCAGATTATGTTAGGAATGTCTATTAGAAGAAGTCGTGTCATACGTACGAATGTGGCTGGGGCGTTGACTAGCCCAAATGGAAGTTTGCACCATTCGTACAGCCCCCAAGGTGTGGCAAAAGCTGTCAGGTGTCTACTCTGTTCGTCTACTTCTATCTGATAATATCCTTTAGTCATATCTATCTTCGTGAAGAACCTAGCGTCTGTCAGTTCTGTCAGAAGATCGTCAGCGTTTGCCATTGGCTCCAAATCTAGAACAGTTATTTTATTTAGCTTTCGATAGTCGATACACAGTCTTATTGTATTGTCCTTTTTGCGTACAATGACCATGGGAGATGAGAAGTCTGATTGGGATCGTCTTATGATGTTATTCTTTTCTAGGTTGATGATCTCCTGATGTAAATGTTCTTTGTAATGTAATGGGATGGTGTATGGTCTGCATCGTATGGGTGTGTTTGATGTGAGTGTGATGTGATGCTGTACTAATTCTGTTTGTCCTGGGTTGTTGGAGTTAGTTAGTTAGTCGACAGATCATCCTCGCTGCACATCGAACCATTCAGTCCATAAGTGCTCGGATCCCCTCCTCAGCAAATCCCGCAGCGTGTAGCGGCTAACGACGCCAGTTCTGTGTTGGTTTACCAATCTTCTTTGGCTTCCTGCGTAGTGTTCTTGTTTGGCAAAAATGTTGGAGAAAATGGTGTTGTACTGTTGTATTAGGTGTTTTAAACTGTCTGTTTCTGCTTGAGTTAGCTTTGGATTGATCTTGATATCCTTCAAGCAGTCTGTCGTGTCTAATGTAGGTGTTGGAATTTCGTCACTAACCTCGTCGTCTTCGTGATCTATTATCACTGTACACGCTGTCGTATCGTCTTGTTCGTTGTCTCTCTTATGGTATGGTCTTAGCATATTTATGTGAAATATTTTGTGTTTGTCTTTTATTAGGATCTCATAGTCTACAGGTGAAATCTGTCTTGTCACTTTAAAAGGTCCCTGCCAAGAATCAGTCAATAAGTGTCGGTCACAAGGTAACAGAAGAAGAACGTCCTGTCCAGGTGTCAAAGTTATTGTTCTGTTTCCTTTGTCAGCATACTGTCTATAAGTAGCACCAGATAATTTTAGTGCATTCTTTGCAATCGTACATGATTTGATGATTCTTTCACGCAATGATGTAACATATACGTATGATGATATGGGTTTAAGTACTGGAGTAGATTCCGTTAACATTTGGTGATAAATAGTCAATGGGCCACGTGGTTTGGCACCATAAATAAGTTCAAAAGGAGAGAAACCGGTACTAGAATGTGGTACCTCGCGATAAGCAAAAAGAATAGCTGGTAGATATACATCCCAATTATTAGGGTGTTCTTGCGTGACTTTTGCAAGCATGTGCTTCAGATCGCCGTTAAACTTTTCAACGATTCCACTTGAGTGAGGATGGTATGGTGAATTGAAACATTGCTTCACTCCCAA
This sequence comes from Cepaea hortensis, assembly GCA_963921405.1. Classification (NCBI taxonomy): domain Eukaryota; kingdom Metazoa; phylum Mollusca; class Gastropoda; order Stylommatophora; family Helicidae; genus Cepaea; species Cepaea hortensis. The sequence continues at coordinate 75,742,754 of OY992897.1, read as the reverse complement.
CATTCTGGTGAAAGCTTGGGTAGATGCGGCAATAAACTGAGTACCCCTATCAGATTGGATAGTGTCTGGAAATCCTATCCGAGAAAAAATATGGAAGAATACTTCCATTATATCATTGGCAGTTATGTTCTTTAGCGGAATAGCTTCCGGCCAGCGACTACATTGATCAACGTCAGTTAGAATATATTTATTCCCTTTAGTTGTTGTATGATTGAGAGGGCCCACTATGTCAACAGATAGTTTTTCAAAAGGTCGACTGGCTAAGTCAGTGGCTTGCAACTTTGCCTGTGGGTGTTTACCTTTTTTTATCAGTTTCTGGCAGGTGTCACAACTTCTGCAATATTCTTTAATGTCATTGCAAAATTTGGGCCAATGAAACTGTGTTAGTAATCTAGATCTGGTCTTAACATATGCCATATGCCCTGCAAGAGGTATATCGTGGGCAAGATGTAAGGCTTGCTTACGATAACTAGTTGGCAAAACAGTTTGCTCTGTGGTGTTGTCACCTCTGGTATAATACCTGGTGAGGATATCATTTTTCAAAGCAAAATGCCATTTTGCATTCTTGGTTACCTTTGGCTTTTGGCTGATCAGATTAAAATATTTTACTAATGAAGGGTCAGCCTTTTGAGCTGTTACAAAAGTTTCCTTCATGGTGTTAGTAGGTAGTGATACTGGGCTAAGTGACTGAATAGCCTCAGTTTGATTACTTTCATCTTGCACTCTAGCAGTAGATCTGGTTACTGCGTTCACACAATCAATGATGTCAGATGGTGATGAAACAATGTTGTCAATGATATGATGAGAACTTAGTGCTACATTAGCTACCATACATTCAATAGGTGGTGTGACATTATCAATGATGACATTGGATGGTGATGTTATGTTATCATCAATACAAACAGATGTTATGTCATGAGGTTTATCATTCACCTCTGGCAAATTTCCAATTATTACATCACACACTGGGTTTGTTAACGCAGCAACTTTTACTTTCCCAGTGAGGAAAGGTGTTTGAATATATGCCCATGCTAATGGGTATCTCTCAATATTGCCTGAGAATGTTCTGCATGTTACGTGACTGCCTGTATAGTCTGTAGGCATTATGAACGTTCTCTTAAGGCCAATAAGTGAACTGCCAATATCTCGAAGAACTGTAGCAGACTTGCCGTTCACATATCCGTGATGGACGATTATCTTGCCTTTTGAATCTACTACCAAATTAGCTTCTTCATTGGCAATAGGGATGGCGTGACCACACGTTAAAATACCATCTTCATAGAAGGTGTTACAAACAGTACATAAGGTGTTATACATGTCAAAAGTCTGTGCTGAGTTCACAGGATGTTTATCTGAGTCTTCTTCTTCTGACTCTGAACTGTTTGACAAGGCGGCATTTGTCTCGTTGATCATTTGTCTACCTTTACAATCCTTGCGATGGTGTCCATGCGCTTTACAAAGATAACATTTACGCACAGACCTGAACGATCTACGCTCATGATCTCGTCTGTTTATCATATCTCGTAGATAAATATCATATTTTGGGTTTTTATCGCACATTTCATTTTGTTGATGTGAAAATTTACAATGAATACAGTGCTTAAATTTCTCAGAGGTAGGCCTATGAGGTTTCTGCCTACTATAGGGTTTGTCAAAATTAGCCGCAGCTACAAAATCAATGTCCGTAGATTCTGTCACAAAACAGTGTTTGTTGGCGGTGTAATACGCCGTACCTCGTCTATCAATCTCATCTATACTAGTGCATTCATTCACCTGCAAAAATTTGGAAAATTTTGGTGGAATGGATGAAATAATTTTGTCTCTGATGATTAGATCTTCTAATCTATCATAATTTCTGTCAATTTTGGCTGCTGAAGTCCATTTGGTGAAAATATCTCGGACTAAGCAGAGGTAGTCAGAGAACGTTTAAGTCGGTTTTGGGCTCAACTTGCTGAACTGTTCTCTGTAACCTGCTTCATCTAACATAAAATGTGCCATTATTTTTGATTTAAGATAATGGTAGTCTTTCCTGAGGTCTTTGGGAATATTCTCAATGACTTTAAGAGGTTCCCCTGATAAACTCCTCATATACACAATATTCCATTCAGACAGTGGAACTTGGTAATGTTCCATTAAAGTTTCAAAATTTTGGGTAAAGGCTGCAATGCAGTCACCCGAGGTATAATTACGGACAATACCCTGATATTTCTTGTACTGGTTTTCTTTCTCCAGTCTCTCAGATTTCTTATACTCTTTATTGATAGCAGTCTCAGTATCGAGTTGTTTTATTTTTAATTGCACCTCCAGCTCTTCTCTCTTACTCTGAGCTGTTATTTCTGCTTTCTTGAGTTCACTATCTATCTCAGCTTGCTTTGTCTTTGCAGCCAGTTCTAATTCGGCTTGCTTGGTTCCCTTTCAGCTGCTCGTTCATCGCGTTCAGCAGTTTTCTCTTGTACTAGTAGGTATTCAGCATATTTGTTCTCACTCCACTTTGTTAACTCATCACCTGTTAACTTTAACTTTAACCCCATATCAATGAAATCAAATAATGAAGACATGATGAAAAATGTCAATGTAATACCAGCCACACAATTAGTTATAAGTGGTTAGTACAATAAACAATTTACAATTTTCCTATATGCAATATGTGCCTAAAATTGCATCCTTAAAGTAAATGAAAAGAAAAATATACTCAAGTGCCCTGGATGCGGTGAAGAATGGTTGGAAATCGGGCCAGGAACTGTAGGGTCGTTACTTCGAATCACAAATGACCTCTACGCGCACGGTTTCGGATGGTACGGAAAAACCTGCTTTGTTTTGGAGGAAATAAATTAGCGTCTATTTGTTGGTGTGTGCCTGCTTGTCACTAAGTATTGAGTAGGTTTGTATGGCGTTGAGTATAATTGTATGTCGTAAGTTTGTCCGTCAACAATTTTTTTTTTTCAACACAAGTCACTTTCTTTCAAAAAACTTTTTGCTTTCCACAAACTCAACTCACAAAGACAATCTAAATGTATCTCAACACGCTATACCATTGATGACACATCACTTACATCAAGATGACATTCAGTAAGGACATAGACATAAAGTTTACAAGATGGCGACAAGGTCACAATGGCGACAAGATCACAATGTCGACAAGGTCAAAACGGTGAAAAAAATTTGACAATCACGAATGTTTTATACGTTTACACGATCAAACAATACGAATGCACTGTACGTTTACAACTAGTCTCCATGTTTACACATTGTAGCAATAATTCAAATGAGCCTTCCATGATCACTTTTACATGTACAAACAATTTTAACAAAAATTCTAAGTTCACAACCTCTAGTTCTAACCAATTATCACATAAATACGTTCATTTCAAAGCTGGACGTTTGCCCCCACGTCCACACATGTCAGGGTCTTACACCTGGCTCGCTACCTAACACATGTGGGACAGTACAAGTACAACGTGATTTGACTCAAGACTCAACGACACAACGTTCAACGGATTTAATTACAGATCATATACAGTACGATGATCACAACAATGTATACTGGATACTTCAATACACTTACATTCACCATACAGCACACAGTCTGAGTCTCAAGATGTCCAGGCACTCGACATTCGGCCACAGAAACCTTTCTCGCAACATGCGTCCTGTTCAGTCCACGTCCCAGAGCTGTCTGCCTGTCGTTTGGAACTCGCCTCCTCACCTGAGGTGGCTTCACGAGACATGCGTGCGTCCTTGGTGTGACCGCTGGCCGTCTCGCCAGCCGGCAACTTCGCAGGCAGGTGACTACCACTCGCCTGGGGGAGTAACGAAGTTCCTTCATCCCTGCTAGGGACTGAGTCACCTGGCGGCGTAACGATGTCACTGCTTCACTGCCGTACTGTGGACTCTGACACCACTTTTATATATAGTTCAACAATGCTCTCAAGTCTCAGGTGTCTCCAGCAAACTGCTGTTATCGTGTTTACCACACCAGACCACTTGCCTTCAATAATTATTCTACAACTTTCGAAGTACTACGGTCAGGGTGAACTCTCTCATTCTCTTATTTGTCTCTATATTTGACGTTAAAATAAATTGTTCGTGACTTACAATGTGTTTACTAGTCTGTTTACTTTTGTCTGCCCCAATATAAAATTCTATATCTCACTAACCAACTGAGGGAAAATAATGAGATTTAGCATGTCGTGGGACATGGGATTGGCCTTATGACAAGAGCCTCGCGTAGTGGAACGGGGCATTACTGTAAAGCAAGTTAGTTAGCGAGAAATCACTTGTTTTTCATCAAAACATCAAAGAAATGTCGCCTCTTTCCATGATTTAAAGTTGCTTTTGGATCTATCAAAGACATATTCCTTGGGTGGGGGTAAATATAAGACGGCAGCAAAAGTTTCATAACGATGCAACAGACAGTTTTCAAAATAATTGATCGTGAATGAAGGCATTCATTTCTGGACAGACCAAAACACTGGACACACTTGTCAAGCGCAGCTTCGCCTGTCGGTCGGTAATGGGTAATACGCAGATCTGACCCAGTCGGTTGAATGTCAAGCCTTGCCGTTCTTATCTGGGCTGAATCGTTATTACTAAACTTAAACGATTCATCTCGCTGTTTTCTTTACTTGAGCATCGTCTTCGAAACATCTATATTTTTCTTGGTACAAATGGCAGCTTTAGCGATGCGTTGTTACGCGCTTGACTTCTCGGCCCGAATCCCTTAGAAACCATTTCCACGTCATATTGCCAGGTATTTCATTGATAGGTATGTGCAGTGCTAATAAATGTACATATAAACCCGTTTATTCACTTTTCCAGTGAGTATGGTTCACACAGAGGCACGCCCGCACATGTACACACAAGAATCCTAGTGTATTCTCTTGTCAATGCTTGCAGTGTACACATACACAAGTATTATATTGTTTCTTCAAAGCATGCAGCGTACACATACACAAGTCTTGTATCAATGCATGCAGTGTACACATACACAAGTCCAATATGTTCCCCTTAAATGCGTGCAGTGTACATATACACAAATCTAGTGTTTTCTTCAATACATGCAGCAAACATACACACGTATGGTATTGTCTCTTCAATACACACATAAGTGGGCAAAATGAGATTGCGGGGGATCGGCAGGGGTTCTAATAAATCTAAAAACAGAGCGAAGTCTAGGAGAACTTTCAATTAGATAGCGGTGGTAACGATTAGTAGTGTAACTCTTCGCTGGTTGTTGAACGAAGCACGTATGGGAATGTCATGAGTGTAGTGATGTCAGTTCTTAGCTCAACGCAACTAAACTACATGCACGCACACACACACGCACACACACACACAACACTCACGTGCGCTCGCACGCCTAGTATGTTTCCTTAAGTCTAGTATTCTCTTCAATGCATGCACCATACAGACACAAGTGTTTCATGTTTCTTCAATTTCAGCAGTCTCTTAAAACAAAAACCTACATTGTCTCTTAAATGCACACTTACCTTTATCACCCCAGTGTGCGTTCCATGAGTTAGCAACCAGCCAGTATTTGACTCCATCTTCCACACCATAACCAATTATCTTGACCGCATGTAATCCTTGTTCTGACCCTGAAGTGTACTGGTAGACACCTACACACGCAAAAAAAAAAAAAGCGACCGCACTATATGGACAGGTAAACACGAGATACATAAATACATGAAAGGAAGGTTTTTATCTACTGTTATGACCAACCAGCAGTCGAAATAATTGTTAACAGATTTCAACTAAATCATTTTCATTGTCTCTCCTGTGTCCTCATATTGCAATACCTTATCCTGATTGTGGTCCCCTTAGTCCTTGTCCCCAGATTGTAGTCCCACATCCTCATAGACCCATCAGTTTATGGTGTTACATCCTCACATCCTCACATCCTCAGACTGTAGTGTCACATTAGGTTGTAGCCCCACATCCTCATCTCATAGAATCATCAGATGATGGTGTCACATCCTCACAGAACCATCAGATTTTTTAAATGTTGCATATCACTTACAGGACGTTGCAGTCAGTACCAGCATTTTTCACCTGCTGTTGATGTACTAGGCAAGATTACGCTCAGTAGTTTTCCATTGCTTTCTGAGCGACCAGCTCACCACACCCCTGAGTTACCGACGCGGCAAGAACCGCTACCAATTCTCGCGCACTTCACTAACCCACGAGAGTATACGGGATTACTGAGAAAGACTCTAACACCTATGCCAGAGAGACCGGCACCATCAGATTATGGCGTAACATATTCAGATTGTAGTCCCTTATCCACAAGGAACCATCAGATTATGGCGTCACATCCTCAGATTGTAGTACCACATTAGATTGTAGTTCTAAACACTCAGATTGTAGTCCCACATCCTCATAAACCCATCAGATTATGGTGTCACATCCTCATAGAACCATCAGATTACGGTGTCACATCCTCAGATTGTGGTGCCATATCCTCATAGAACCATAAGACTATGGTGTCACATCCTCAGTATGTAGTGCCATATCCTCATAGAACCATCAGATTATGGTGTCACATCCTCAGATTGTAGTGCCACATTCTCATAGAACTATTAGACTATAGTGTCGCATCCTCAGATTGTAATGCCACATTCTCATAGAACCATTAGACTATGGTGTCACATCCTCAAACTGTAGTGCCACATTCTCATAGAACCATTAGACTATAGTGTCGCATCCTCAGATTGTAATGCCACATTCTCATAGAACCATTAGACTATGGTGTCACATCCTCAAACTGTAGTGCCACATCCTCATAGAACCATCAGCTTATGGTGTCACATCCTCAGATTGTGGTGCCATATCCTCATAGAACAATCAGATTACGGAGTCAAATCCTCAGATTGTAGTCCCACATCCTCAGACTGTAGTCCCACATCCTCAGATTGTTGTCCCACATCCTCATACAACCATCAGATTATGGTGTCACATTCCCAGATTGTAGACCCATATCCTCATAGAACCATCAGATTATGGTGTCACATCCTCAGATTGCAGTGCCACATCCTCATAGAACCATCGGATTATGGTGTCACATCCTCAGATTTCAGTGCCACATCCTCATAGAACCATCAGATTATGGTGTCACATTCCCAGATTGTAGTGTCACATCCTCATAGAACCATCAGATTATGGTGTCACATCCTCAGATTGCAGTGCCACATCCTCATAGAACCATCAGATTATGGTGTCACATCCTTAGATTGCAGTGCCACATCCTCATAGAACCATCGGATTATGGTGTCACATCCTCAGATTGCAGTGCCACATCCTCATAGAACGACCAGATTATGGTGTCACATCCTCAGATTGCAGTACCACATCCTCATAGAACCATCAGATTATGGTGTCACATCCTCAGATTGCAGTGCCACATCCTCACACAACCATCAGATTATGGTGTCACATCCCCGGATTGTAGACCCACATCCTCACACAACCATCAGATTATGGTGTCACATCCTCAGATTGTAGTGCCACATTCTCATAGAACCATTAGAATATGGTGTCACATCCTCAGATTGTAGTGCCACCTTAGATTGTAAACCCACATCCTCAGATTGTAATCCCTCAGTTTGTATTCGTAGAAGCGTGTGTGTCCTCATGAGTCCAAGAACTCTCTATGCTTTGGGTAGGCACAGGTACTGGCAGGGCCACCCAAGACAAGACATTTTGAAAAGTCAAGACCAGAAAGACATTGCTGCCTTATAGACTGGAAACTCACATGGAGGAACATCATCCATGGGTATGATGGAATAATGTAATGCGAATCAATTATGTGTAAAACCCTCATCTCCACAGTTGATTTGGCATACACTTGAATAACGCTTCTTTGGAACCAAATACGAGTGTTATTCCGAAATCAACCACCGATGGGCTGGTAAAAATAAACCGGTTACTATAGTGACACCGTTCAATGCTTGCATCATTCAGTAGTCTTTCAGCTCACTACACATCAACCTACAGTCGAATTTGTTCAGTGGTTCACGAATCGCGAATGAATAAACATGGACACTTATTGCCAGCTGTGAAATTCATGGTGTGATTTGTTTTCTTCAAGCAGAAGTCAAACTGCGGTCAAGATTCATCGTCGATTGTGTCGGGTGTACAATGATAACGTTATGAGTGACAGTTCTGTGAGGGATTAGTGCAGGAATTTCAGAGATTGGCGTAAAGATGTGCATGTTGAGGGTGGAAAAGAACGATATTCATGTGTGACAGAAGAGCTCATTCAAAAAGTGGACGAAATCGTAGTGGAAAAGCACCGTTTCACATTTCAGATCTTTCTACAGAATGTCCATACATTTCTAGGAGAAATCTATTTCGAATTGTCACAGAGAGGTTAGGTTACCATAAATTATGTTCATGGTGGGCACCAAAGCAACTGATTGTCGTTCACAAAGCTCAAAGAATGGGCTCAACTTTGACGTTCCTTCTGCGCTACTGAGAAGAGGGTGGATACATTTCTCGACAAAACAGTGACTGGGTGCGAGACATGGGCTAACTTCGTGAATACAGAGATGAAGGAACAGTCAAATCAGTGGATGCATATTCATTCTCCAAACAAGCCCAAACAATTCAAGCAAACATTTTCGCAACGAGAAGGTATGATCACAGTGTTCTGGGACTAAAAGGACATTTTGTTGACGGAATTCATGACACTAAGGACCACAACACGTCAGAAGTTTATTGTAAAACACTGAATAATTTTAATCGATCGATCCAAAACAAAAGGCGTGGAATGCTTACTAGTGGCGTCATTATCCTGCATGACAACGCAACGCCCCATACTGCTGTTCTCCCAAAGGCTTTACTTGAGCAGTTTAAGTGGGAAAATTTCAACCACCCCCTTACAGCCTTGACATGGCACCACGCGATTATCATCTCTTCGGCAAGATGAAGGTCTGGCTGGCTACCCAGAGCTTCGACACCGCCGAGGAGCTCATGGATGGAGTCAACAACTGGCTAAGTACCCTGGTGGCGCCATTCCTTTGACGAGGGGTTACCAGTGCCACGGAACGACAAGTGACTGCATTTAGGTGGTGACTATGTGGACAAGTTATGCAGAGATGTATGTAATTTTTGTATGTATTTAGATATTGTTAATTTGTTAAAATTCTTACCATCAATCAGCGGTTGGTTTTGGAAGTCATCCTAACAGTAGTTTATTTTATTCCTTTCAACTCATCCATGTTTGCAATGGATAGTATTAAATTACCTGGCTTTTGGTCAGCTTTGTTGCCCATTCAACGTTTACAAATTTAATGAATTACTAACCTGGACTGTCTTGCACTATGCACTGAAGAACAATAGTTGGACTTTGTCTTGCTGCTGTGCTTTAATGTCACACAACTGGATTGTCTATCTGACTGTCCATTGAAGTACACAACTGGAGCCCTTATTTCATATTTTATTGGTCCATGCAACACCAATGTATTCTGAACTCATTCTTTTTAACCCCCAGAGAAATTAAAACCAATTTAAAAATTTAAAACAATGTATTCTCTTAGTAATGTTTTTTTTTTAAAAGCCACAAACAATATTTATCGCCTGGCATATGTCTCTACATATCAGGAACATAATAGTTCGGACAAAATTGTTGATAAGATCTCACTATTTTTGAGCAATCGTTTATTGTTACAGTAAGCAAAATGCATTTTCTTTGTTGTCTTTATGACTGTTGTTTATGAGGTTTTGAGAAATCGCTGGGATGGTGTTCTTAAGCCTGTAAACTGCATAGGGATCCCCAAAGACAACTCTTTTCCCACCCACACTGGTATATATTCGGTTACTCACTTTGCTAAATGATTTTTCTGTTCTAACTATGTTAGTTGCTTGGCACTCACACTGGAATTGATAAATGCAGTTTGATTTGATGTACAGAGACAATGATTCTTTCACAGATGGAATAGAAATAAAGGGTTTATCTTATTATTGGTTCACCAGCAAAACGTTTTGATGACTGCTGTAGTGATTTCATGACACTGTCCCCTTGAAAGTTCGTTGAAGAAACACTCAGTTTGGGGACATGATTCTGTGGGAGGTGGGAATGGCTGCAGTGACACTTGAATATCCATTACATTGCAGAGTCGGAGCAAAACCCGATATCTAGGTTAGCAAAACAAGAAATGGAAAGAGAAAAAATTAATATTTTAGGGCTGTGCGAAACGAGATGGACAGACAGGTATCAAGATAGATGAAGATTTTAAGATTATTTATTCTGGAGGTGAAGATCGACAAAGGGGAGTGGCAATTATTTTGGACCGGAAAACATCAAAATCTGTTCAAGGACATTGGGCCGTGTCGGACAGAGTTCTACTAGTTAAATTAAGTGGCAGACCTTTTAGCATAAATGTTATTCAAGTATATGCCCCAACATGAGAATCCAATGAAGATAGTGTAGAGGAATTTTATAATGACATAAAGTGTGCCTTAAAGAAATGTAAAAATTCAGAAATAAATATCATAATAGGGGACTTCAATGCAAAAGTAGGAAATTAAGGTGATAGGTACACAGTAGGAAACTATGGTTTAGGAGAGAGAAATGAAAGAGGATATAGACTCATGGAGTGAGCAAAAGAACAGGAAATGATTGTAGGAAACACCTGGTTTAAGCAACACCCTAGAAGATTATGGACATGGAGGAGTCCTGATAACAGGATTAGAAACCAGATTGACTACATTCTCATTAGCAGAAGATTTAGAAACGAGTTAACAATAGCAAAAAATGTTCCCAGTGCTGATTGTTATAGTGACCACAGATCACTTACAGGAACACTAAGGATAAAGTTAAAGAAAGTCAAGTATATAACAGGAAACACTAAATACGATTTGTGTACAAAACAAATTCAACATAGAAGTACAGAAAAGATTTGATATATTGTCTGATCTAGAGATCCTATTCCAGGTTATGGATAATCAATTGGAAATGTTGAAGAATTCAATCAGTTTGGCTGCAGAAACAACTATTCAAAAATTAAAGAAAGTGGGTCGTAAGAAATGGATGACTGAAGAAATTTTACACCTCATGGAAAGAAGAAGACTCAACAAAAATAATTCTGCCAAACATGAAGAAATTCACAGACAAGACAGAATATTATGTAAGGAGGCAAAAGAAGCACGGCTTAAGGAAAAGTGCTTAGAATTTGAAAATAAAACACAACAGTCAAATACCAAATTAGTGCACAAAAGAATTCAGGAACTTACTAATAAAAGAACAAGTACATCAACAGGCTGTCTAAAAACTAAAGATGGCAAAATCATAATAGAAAAAGATCAGATTCTACATGTATGGACAGATTTTGTGAAAAACCTTTATGAGGATAACAGAGAAGAACAGTATGATATTAGATTTAATAATGAAGGCGCGCCAATTTTGATGATGGAGGTTCGAAATGTTCTTAATAAGCATATGAAAGCTGGCAATGCCCCCGGTGCAGATAACATCACAACAGAAATGATTAGAGCTTTAGAAGAATATGGGACTAGAGCAAGTCACCAGACTGCTGAACACATTATATGATACTGGAGATATACCTTCTGAATTATGTAACTCTGTATTTATTGCAATTCCAAAGAAATCTGGTGCCTTGGAATGTGATCAACATAGAACAATTAGTATAATGAGTCACATCACAAAGATTTTGCTAAGAATTATCATGCAAAGAGGGAAGAAGAAAATACAACCTGAAATAGGGGAAGAACAATGCGGGTTTGTAGAAGGAAAGGGTACAGTAAATGCTGTGTATATGCTGCGCACAGTTATTGAACGTGCTATAGAAGTAAACAAGGATATACATCTTTGCTTTATTGACTACACAAAGGCTTTTGATAGAGTTAGACATGTCAACATGGTGGATATGCTTGCAGATCTACAAATTGATGGGAATGACATTAGACGTATAAAAAACATATATTGCAAACACCAAGCTGCCATAAGGATTGATAATGAAGTGGGACAATATCAACCTATTAAGAGAGGTGTTAGGCAGGGATGTGTAATGTCTCCAGATCTTTTTTTTCCCTATACAGTGAAAATATTTTCAGAAATGTAGAAGATATAAATGGATCAGCACTGGAGGACGAAACATCAATAACATTAGATATGCAGATGATACAGTATTGATTGCAGACAATGCACAAGATCTACAACAATTAATAGATGCGGTTGTTGTGCACAGTGAGCAGCTGGGGTTAGAATTAAATTGTAAAAAGACACAGGTTATGGTCGTCACTAGAAAGGAAGAAGTGCCACAATGTAATATACAAGTAAATGGGAATATTCTTCAACAAGTGAATCGGTACAATTATCTCGGAACAGTCAAAACATCTTATGGGAGATGCCTTGAAGAGATTAGAACAAGAATCGCCATGGCGAAAGTAGCCTTTAGTAAGATTAAAAACATTCTCACCAATAAAGACATGTCAATTGAAACGAGAAAAAGAGTGTTTAGGGGATACATAGAGCCTGTTCTTTTGTATGGATGTGAAACTTGGACAATGAGCAGTCAAGCTGAAAAACATTTGATGGCTGCAGAAATGTGGATTCTGAGGAAAATGCAAAGAATACCAAGGACAGACAGAAAAACCAATGACCAAGTACTACATGAGACAAATGAAAATCGTAAATTGATTAGAGAAATTAGACGTAGACAGTCAACCATTTTGGATATGTTATGAGAAGAAATGGATTGGAGAACTTAGTGACGACTGGCAAGATCGAAGGGAACAGACCAAGGGGAAGACCGAGAGGAAAATACCTGGATGGCTTGGCCACATGGCATGGTTGAGACAGTAACACTGAGCTGATCCACGACGCTGGTGATTGAGTGAAATGGCGAGTCATGACCGCCCACGCTTTCCGGCATGGCACATGATTGATTGAAAGAGTCAGTAGTTCAAAATTATAGTGTTGAATACATCAAGACAGATGAACACACCCACGACATGAACACACCACTACGTAACACACCAAGACATAAAACACCAAGGCATAACACACCAAGACATAACACACCAAGACATAACACACCAAGACATAACACACCAAGACATAACACACCAAGACAAACACACCATAACTGAGGTGATCTCATACATACCTGACTTGTAGTTGAAGAAGTCACTGTAGACTCGTAAAACTGCTTCCACTGGACCATTCTGCACCAACTCCTGTTTGATGTTATCCTCACCACTAATACTGTAAGTCTTCAGACCTGAAAGAGAAGCAAAGTTTGAATTATACCTGTTCTTATAACACACGACGGATACTGCCTTAGAGGCTCGAGTGGTTAGCATTCACATAAACTTACTATTGTTTGTCCATCAAGAATGATGATGATCATCATTTCATACTGTGGGTTTGAACGTTTGGAGCCGTGAGTTCTAAGATGGCTGGTAATGCCTAGTTTGACCCGAAATGTTCTTTGACAATGTGGGCAAATAATGCTTGACGTTCCAGGAGGAGAATCTCCTGCATCGGTTTTTCTGACCAGCCTTTTTTCACAGCTCTAGCAGTCCTGTTTGCTTCACAAGTGACTGCACCCTTGCGTAATGATGTATGCCACGACATTCAGAGTGTCTTTATAGAGTTTCCTCTGACCGCCTTAGGAGCGTTTACAACAACGCATCTCGCCGTAAAAAAATTCGTTTAGGGAGGTTGTGATCTGGCATGCGAGTCAAGTGACCAGCCCAGCAAATCTGATTCTCCATTAGTAGATACTGGGTGGATACTGGGCATGGACGCTCTTTCCGGGACTTCATGTTTGGGATTTTGTCTTGCCATGTAGTCTTCAATAGCTTCCTATGTGTCATGATCCAGTTTACGGTTCATAAATAAATAAATGTTTTCCATATCCTTTACAGGACATCGCTGTCAACATCAGCATCTTTCAGCTGATTGTTGATTTCTTGGCAAGATTACGCTCAGTAGTTTGCCATTGCTTTCTGAGCGGCCGGCTCACCTACCCCGTAAGTTACAGACGCGATTCGAACCACTGCTGATTCTCACCGTCGTCAAGTTACTTACGAGTGTATACGAGATTACGGAGAAAAGTTGCTAACCTATAGGCCGGGAAGCCGTCTTACGGCTCATGACATAGTAAAATATAGTCACGGTAAAGGTACGTGACAATCATGGATCTTGAGCCACGGGTGACACGCCGAGTCGTCGCCGAAGGTGACGAGAGCATCCAAGTCGTGGTTGTCGTCGAATGTGGACACACCACGTTAGAAAGATAGCAATGGCCTTATATAGTGCCGTTTAAGATTTAAGTTTTATGCTGATAGAGACGTGGTATACGAGTGTTATTAGAGCATTTGATAACCGAACATCGGAGAGACTGGCCGAGTGGCTAGAATGCCGGACTGTCCTTCGGGAGACCCGGATTCGAATCCTCGGTAAGCTGTGGAGTTTTTTCTGTCCGGGGCAAAAAGAAAACTCTAACCTGCAAAGTTCGTGCCGACTGCACTTGCCATGCGGCCTTAATTCTTCAAGCTCAAGACCCCCCTGTCCTACACCGCAAGGTATTATAGGCAGTAAGTAACAGATAACTGAACATCGGTTGATTTGTATTTGCGTCAAAATAATAGAGGATTAAACGATTCAGCGTTATGTCTTGTTGATCATTTCATACTGTGATCTTTCGCATGACAGTGGAGAGAATGAACATTGAATATTAATAGGTAATCTAGGAGTCTCGGTGATTCCCAAGTAAAGTCCTGATACAGAGGATACATGTCCAACTACAAAGAGCTGTGTTCGGCAAAGATATATAAGCCGAGAAATAACCACGGCGACCACATATGATACAAGTAAACCCCTAGTAGAACAACAATGGCCATTGAAAGAGTAAAGCGAAAATGGTGTATTCTGTCAAACCCTAGAAGACGCATCGTACCTAAGTCGCGCTGTGGCACTAAGGCAGACTGTGTGGAAGTGGTTTAATTTCCTAGCGTGTCGCTGATAAATAGTCCAGGTTTCACAAGCATATAGCAGTGTGGATAATACTTTAGATCTCACTAAATACTAACTGCTTTGTAGACTTTTAGCTTTGTTTGCAGGCTTATTCCAGTTCTATCCCACACATTCTTGTACAGTCTGCCAAAGGCCGCACTGGCCTTGGAGATTCTTGCATTCCCTTCGTCATCAATTGTGGCAGCTTGTGACACAGTGCTGCCAAGATAGGTGAATTTGTCCACAACACTTAGTCTATGATCATTCACTTTGATATTCGGCACAGTGTGATTATTCCCTGGAGCTGGCTGGTATATAACTACAGTCTTCTCCAAGTGATATTGAGCCCAAAGTTGGCACAGGCATGTGAGAAAAGCTGTAACATTATGTTGCATGTCCGCCTCTGAGTTGGCATATAGAGCGCAATCATCAGCAAACAGGAGCTCTCTGACGGTGTCGCTGTTAATTTTGGTTTTAGTTTTCAGCCTTCTGAGATTGAGCAACTTTATATCCATGCGATAATTGTTGTCTATTCCATTGTCGTTGTTTTTGAAGGCATTCGTCAGCATAGCTGAACAGTGTTGGTGCCAGGACACATCCTTGCTTCACTCCATTGGTTACAGGAAAGGGCTCAGACAGTTCACCATTTTCTTGAACTGTTGCCTGCATACCATCATGAAATATGAATGCACTATTTGGACAAACATTTGTGAACAGCCATATTTCGCCATAATCCTCCACAGTCCTTCTCTGCTGACTGTATCAAAAGCCTTGGTAAGATCAATGAAAGTGGAGAACAGTTCGGAGTTCTGTTCCAGACAGAAAGTTAAAGATGAGGAAAGAGCACATATAGGAATGCCCTGAGGGCAGTGATGTCAGTTCTGGATTGATTATCCCATTCAATACATGACACAGTTCATGAACCAACGAACAAACAATTTTCAAAAGGTAACAACTTGAGACCCAGGCCAGTATTAATTTCTGCCCTTCCAGTCACCTTTTGTACATCAGTTATCTATTGTGTGTGTTACACAGAAGATGGCAGATTGGACAGAGAAATCGAAATCATATGTCAAAAAGCTAGTGCACTTACATATCAACTATCACCCTTACTGAAACATCCAAACATACCCATGCCCTCAAAACGACAGGTAATAAACAGCATATTTACACCAACCCTATGCTACCAATTTCAAACTTGGACTTGATTCAAATCACACTTTCGCAAAATCAATACCCGAGAGATGAGATGCCTGAGGAGAGCTGCCAACTTAACAATCCGAAACCGAGTAAGAAATGCTATTATCAGACAGACAGTAGGATCAACACCTTGTGCCACATTTATTGAAAGACAGAAGATCAAGTGATTTGGCCACGTCGTTAGAATGCAACACCAACAACTACCATCACTGGCCTTACATCTAAGATCATCTGCGACGAGACCACGAGGACGTCCAAGAAGACAATGGATTGATGACATCAAAGACATTGTACAATCACACGGAATGACAATATCAAGTGCCGCCCACCGGACGCTGGAGCGCAAATTATTCCTCCCCACGACGCTTGACGGCAGAAGTGGAAGATGATGATGATGACACTCACATAGAAACAAAAAGACATGTGTAAACGTATTCAATGCATATTACTATGTTATAAGACAGGCAAGCAGATAGACACGCACATATTCATTAACATATGCATACATACCTACATCATTTACACAGACTCTCGCAGTTATGTACCCAGTTCACTTCATGACAAGCACATTACTTACTAAAGTGTTTGTCCTTTGAGTATGGAGTCTTGTAGCTTGCCTCACAGGACCGCTTGCATTTGGGGGTGTCCATCAGCTCTGTACCGCAGGGCTTCAGATGGCCAACAGCACTATGATCACTGGGGGGAATCTCGTATGGTAGACAACCCTTGAACACAAAAGCATGTTAGGTTAGTAACTGTCATCTACTGCCTATAGTACCTTGTGCTGTAGGACATGGGGGTGGGGGAGGTCTTTAGCATGAGAAATTAAGGCCGCCTGGCTAGTGCAGTCCCCGCAACAACTGTGCAGTGGTCAAGCCGTCTGACTCACGCTCCGAAGGTTGGGGGTTCGATTCCGGGCCACGTCTTTCGATTCAAGAGTGCATTTTTCTCGGAGACTCCTGGGGGTCGTCGTTGGAGCTACAGAGTTCATTCTTTGTGCGACGCTTTCGGCAAGCTGCCCTGCAGAAAGAGACCAAACCATATGGGATAAAACCTGGTGCAATGTTTAGTTTAGTTTAGTCGATGGATCAACATCACGGCACACGGGTGTAACCAATAAGTGCTCCATTCTCCTCCTAACTCAAACCTGAGTCTGGAGAAACTCAGCTCAGTGCACGAACTCCGTAGCACCGGCGAGGATCCTGAAATACTTGGGTAGATTTTTAACTCGAAATTTTGCCCGGGCAGCGCCGTTAGGCTACTCTTTTTCGATTTCCAACTGCCAAGGGATTTTTTACGTGCGCAACAATACACACGGGCGTCCGATCTCACTACCCAGAGACAACAATACACACGGGCGTCCGATCTCACTACCCATAGACCAGGGGACATTTTTTACTAGAAGTCCACGTGAAAAAATCCCAGCCCTCACCGGGGCTTGAACCCGGGACCTCCAGCACTCGAGGCGGACACCATACATCGAGACCACCCAGGCCCCCCCCCCCCCATGTGCAATGAAGTCGACCTTCTCGATTTAAGAATTTTAAGATTGAATGATGGGTTCCGGTCAAGAACCCATAACCTTTGGAGCGTGAGGCGAGCGGCTGAACCACTGGACCGTGGAGACAACGTGTATTTAGATGAAGTCATTAAAAGCCACAACCCGTCCACATTCACTGCAATTGTTTCCAATGACCCCATAAATGACCTGTTAAATCTAACGTAGGTTTAGACCAGGAGTCTTTAAACCCATATATTTAACTTCATAACCATGTGGGACCACGCATTTCACTGTTTCTTCTTTTTACACCTTCAAATGTCATCCTGATTATATTTACAGAAAGCAGCGGTCAACTTTAGCTTGTTAACATATAGTCTGTCCTCACATGGAGCAGGTTCCTGCCACATGATTTTGTATGTTGCTTTTGTTGCACAGTTGCACTTAGCGGTGATTTTACCAGTTGCGCAGTTACATTTATCAGGACCTTCTATCTTTATTAACCAAGTGGTATTCCAACCTGCTATATCCTACGAGGTGTATAATGATTGCTATTTGCTCACTTCTGTCGAGATTTAATACGTATCTCTCTGGTGGTCTGGATGTTCTTTGATTCTCATTTGGTTCTGTAAGTGCTTCCTATAAATTCTTGGCCTCAAAGGTCATGTAAACATCAGGCTGAAGTAGTCTCACTGTTTATTTTTACATTTCTACTTCACATTAATTTAGTATTAGTGTTGTTATATTCTCCATTGTGATTGCTGTCAACGAAGTTTCAGTTTGTTGTACGTTGTAAGGTATGTATACTGTGTCGATGATTGTTATCGCTTTTTATTGTTCGCAGTTGCACACACCTAACCACCTTCACTTATTCATATCCTGCTGCAGCCATTATTTCTCTCGTCTGTGAGTTACTGATTGCATTTGTCCCTTTATAGTCCCAGCAGCCATATCAAACCTGATTTTCATGCAGTGATATAATTATCACATATAACACAAATCAAATCAAATCCAAAAGAATCAATTGTACCTCTGAGCTGTTGAAAGCACCTCCTGAGACAACGCCAGTATGTTGATAGTAGGCCCAGGCCTGATGAGGAAAACCACCATCGCAGCTAAGATACAAAAAGAGAAATACATTTTGAAGATAACAGAGGAATGAACATGCATAAATACATACCAAAAAACCACTCTTGTCAGCCTGGCTATGTTTTTGACTAGGACTTATCTGCTAGAGTATATTTTGAAAAAAGGCAGGCTGCGAAGATCCAAAGAGAAAATATATGCTGGACTTATATCATTAAAAAGGAAGGAACAGACGATGCAAATGTCATTAAATAACTTAGTGAAACTGATTAGACTGACAATGATCAGGCGATGGCCTCACTCAGATGAGACACAGGTATCATGCCAACCATCCATCCATCATGTGCCATGCCGGTAAGCGTGGGCGGTCATGTTCTGCCATCTCACTCGATCATCAGAGTCGTGGATCAGCTCCGTGTTTCTGTCTCGACCATGCCACAAGGCCAAGCCATCCAGGTACTTGCTTCTAGGTCTTCCCCTTGGTCTGTTCCCCTCGATCTTACCAGTTGTCACCAAATTCTCCAATCCATTTCTTCTCATAACATGCCCACAAAATTTTGACTGTCTACGTCTAATTTCTCTAATCAATTTACGATCTTCATTTGTTTCTTGAAGGACTTGTTCATTGGTCTTTCTGGCTGTCCATGGTATTCTTTGCATTTTCCTCAGAAACCACATCTCTACAGCCATCAGATGTTTTTCAGCCTGACTGCTCATTGTCCACGCTTCACATCCATATAAAAGTACAGGTTCAATGTAGCATCTCAACACTCTTTTTCTCGTTTCAATTGACATCGTTTTATTGGTCAATATGTTTTTCATCTTGCTGAAGGCTACTTTTGCCATGGCGATTCTTGTTCTAATCTCTTCAAGGCATCTCCCATCAGATGTTATTACTGTTCCGAGATAATTGTACCTGCTCACGTGTTGAAGAATACTCCCATTTACTTGTATATTACATTGTGGTATTTCGTCCTTCCTAGTGCCATCATGCCAACAGAGAAGGCTTTTTACATGGGAAGAAAACTGGTGAACCAAGGCTGAATGGAGTGATCAGTCATCCCACAATTGTAGAAGTTGTAAAGTAATAATAAGCATCACCTATAATATTTACCTATTTATCTACACAATCACATTTCAAAGCTGCATTTAATTTATACAGTTTCAATAACAGCTGAGATTTTAGGACCTGTGATCTACTGGGTGGTAAAAGCAGTAGAAGAAAAATAAAATGTCATGTTAATTAGTTTTCGTTCCCCTTTCAAGGACAGAGTGTCATACCTGGGTATGCTCCCTCTGGACAGGTGATAATGTATCGGGCTCTACCTTTAGGTCGGTTTTCTTTACAAACAACTTTGTCAAGACGTTGGCATCAAGGCCTACTCTGCGATTTCCAACTGCAATGAAATTTATGTGCACAACTTACACTAGAGGTCTTCTATTTCCACCCTTATCCAAGAAAGCTAGGTATCCAATCTCACTACCCAAGAGATCAGGCGATGTGTGGTGTTTGATCAAATACCCAGCCCTGTGCTGAGATTGAACCCAGCTCCTGAATATGAGGCGGACACCGTAACCTACCAACCATGGGCCCAGGGTATAATTCTGTGTTAGTAAATAATCACGTGCACGGGACAGATGTACAGATGATTTTCAACATCCTGGGGGTCCTATGTCACCTCACAAATCTAGTTACTTACCCGTAACCGCAATTATCACAACAGGCCAAAATGTCTTCAGTAGCAAAATGAAACTGGACCTTCCCTTGAGATTGGATGCAGACGCGATCAGTCATGGCTTCAGCTGCAGCTATTGCCTGGAAGATGAATAAAGGTAGAGTTAATCACACGGCAGCAAAGGCCTAAGAGATGAATAAAGGTAGAGTTAATTACGTAGCAGCAAAGGCCTAAGAGATGAATAAAGGTAGAGTTAATTACGTAGCAGCAAAGGCCTAAGAGATGAATAAAGGTAGAGTTAATTACGTAGCAGCAAAGGCCTAAGAGATGAATAAAGGTAGAGTTAATCGCATAGCAGGTACTGCCTTCAGGGTGTGAAGCGTAAGGCTTTCACGTGTACTTAGTCGGAAAACTGTTGTAGACTGGCAAACAAACGAAGACAGGCACAGTGTCGTAGACTGGCAAACAAACGAAGACAGGCACAGTGTCGTAGAATAGCAAACAAACGAAGACAGGCACAGTGTCGTAGACTGGCAAACAAACGAAGACAGGCACAGTGTCGTAGACTGGCAAACAAACGAAGACAGGCACAGTGTCGTAGACTGGCAAACAAACGAAGACAGGCACAGTGTCGTAGACTGGCAAACAAACGAAGACAGGCACAGTGTCGTAGACTGGCAAACAAACGAAGACAGGCACAGTGTCGTAGACTGGCAAACAAACGAAGACAGGCACAGTGTCATAGACTGGCAAACAAACAAAGACAGGCACAGTGTCGTAGACTGGCAAACAAACGAAGACAGGCACAGTGTCGTAGACTGGCAAACAAACTGTTGTAAATTGGCACACACAAAAAGATCTATCACAGACTGGCAAACACACTATCACAGACTGGCAACCAAACTGTCACAGACTGGCAAACAAACTGTCACAGACTGGCAAACAAACTATCACAGACTGGCAACCAAACTGTCACAGACTGGCAAACACACTATCACAGACTGGCAACCAAACTGTCACAGACTGGCAAACACACTATCACAGACTGGCAACCAAACTGTCACAGACTGGCAAACACACTATCACAGACTGGCAACCAAACTGTCACAGACTGGCAAACAAACTGTCACAGACTGGCAAACAAACTGTCACAGACTGGCAAACAAACTGTTGTAAATTGGCACACACAAAAAGATCTATCACAGACTGGCAAACACACTATCACAGACTGGCAACCAAACTGTCACAGACTGGCAACCAAACTGTCACAGACTGGCAAACAAACTATCACAGACTGGCAACCAAACTGTCACAGACTGGCAAACACACTATCACAGACTGGCAACCAAACTGTCACAGACTGGCAAACACACTATCACAGACTGGCAACCAAACTGTCACAGACTGGCAAACAAACTATCACAGACTGGCAACCAAACTGTCACAGACTGGCAAACAAACTGTCACAGACTGGCAAACAAATTGTCACAGAATGGCAAACACACTTTTTAAACTGCCAAACAAATTGTCACAGACTGGCAAACAAACTGTCACAGAATGGCAAACAAATTGTCACAGAATGGCAAACAAATTGTTGTAAACTGGCGAACAAACTGTTGTAAACTGGCAAACAAACTGTCACTGGCTGGCAAACAAACTTTTTAAACTGCCAAACAAATTGTCACAGAATGGCAAACAAATTGTTGTAAACTGGCGAACAAACTGTTGTAAACTGGCAAACAAACTGTTGTAAACTGGCAAACAAACTGTTGTAAACTGGCAAACAAACTGTCACTGGCTGGCAAACAAACTTTTTAAACTGCCAAACAAATTGTCACAGAATGGCAAACAAATTGTTGTAAACTGGCGAACAAACTGTTGTAAACTGGCAAACAAACTGTTGTAAACTGGCAAACAAACTGTTGTAAACTGGCAAACAAACTGTCACTGGCTGGCAAACAAACTTTTTAAACTGCCAAACAAATTTTCGCTGACAGGCAAACAAACTATTGTAAACTGGTAAACAAATTATCACAGACAGGCAAACAAACTATCACAGATTGGCAAACAAACTGTCACAGACTGGCAAACAAACTGTCGTAGACTGGCAAATAAGCAATATCTTGTTTCACCCTAACAGGCAAACAAAATATCTTACCCAGACAGGCGAACAATGTGTTGTCTTAGACAGGCAAACACAACTTCTATTGTTTTGCCCAATCTGCTGTCTCAGACAGGTAAAAACCTATCTTAGACAGATTAACTATCTGTTGTCTTAGAGAAACAATCTGCTGTTTTACCCAGACAGACAAACAATCTGCTGTAGACAGACAAATAATTTGCTGTATTAACCCACACCGACAAACAATCTGCTGTCTTACCCACACCGACAAACAATCTGCTGTCTTACCCACACAGGCAAACAATCTGCTGTCTTACCCACACCGACACACAATCTGCTGTCTTACCCACACCAACAAACAATTTTCTGACTTACCCACACAGGCAAACAATCTGCTGTCTTACCCACACAGGCAAACAATCTTCTGTCTTACCCACACAGGCAAACAATCTGCTGTTTTACCCACACCGACAAACAATCTTCTGTCTTACCCACACAGGCAAACAATCTGCTGTTTTACCCACACCGACTAACAATCTGCTGTCTTACCCACACCGACAAACAATCTGCTGTCTTACCCACACCGACAAACAATCTGCTGTCTTACCCACACCGACAAACAATCTTCTGTCTTACCCACACAGGCAAACAATCTGCTGTCTTACCCACACAGGCAAACAATCTGCTGTCTTACCCACACCGACAAACAATCTTCTGTCTTACCCACACCGACAAACAATCTGCTGTCTTACCCACACCGAAAAACAATCTGCTGTCTTATCCACACCGACAAACAATCTGCTGTCTTACCCACACCGACAAACAATCTTCTGTCTTACCCACACAGGCAAACAATCTGCTGTTTTACCCACACAGGCAAACAATCTTCTGTCTTACCCACACGGACAAACAATCTGCTGACTTACCCACACAGGCAAACAATCTGCTGTCTTACCCACACAGGCAAACAATCTTCTGTCTTACCCACACCGACAAACAATCTTCTGTCTTACCCACACCGACAAACAATCTTCTGTCTTACCCACACCGACAAACAATCTTCTGTCTTACCCACACCGTCAAACAATCTGCTGTCTTACCCACACAGGCAAACAATCTTCTTTCTTACCCACACAGGCAAACAATCTGCTGTCTTACCCACACAGGCAAACAATCTTCTGTCTTACCCACACAGGCAAACAATCTGCTGTTTTACCCATACCGACAAACAATCTGCTGTCTTACCCACACAGGCAAACAATCTGCTGTCTTACCCACACGGACAAACAATCTTCTGTCTTACCCACACAGGCAAACAATCTGCTGTTTTACCCACACCGACAAACAATCTGCTGTCTTACCCATACAGGCAAACAATCTGCTGTCTTACCCACACGGACAAACAATCTGCTGTCTTACCCACACGGACAAACAATCTGCTGTCTTACCCACACGGACAAACAATCTGCTGTCTTACCCACACGGACAAACAATCTGCTGTCTTACCCACACGGACAAACAATTTGCTGACTTACCCATACAGGCATACAATCTGCTGTCTTACCCACACGGACAAACAATTTGCTGACTTACCCACACAGGCATACAATCTGCTGACTTACCCACACAGGCAAACAATCTGCTGACTTACCAACACAGGCATACAATCTGCTGACTTACCCACACGGACAAACAATATGCTGTCTTACCCACACCGACAGACAATCTGCTGTCTTACCCACACAGGCAAACAATCTGCTGTCTTACCCACACAGGCAAACAATCTGCTGTCTTACCCACACAGGCAAACAATCTGCTGTCTTTCCAACACGGACAAACAATCTTCAGTCTTACCCACACAGGCAAACAATCTTCTGTCTTACCCACACAGGCAAACAATCTTCTGTCGTACCCACACGGACAAAAAATATGCTGTCTTACCCAGACATCCAAACAATGTGCTGTCTTACACACACAGGCAAACAATCTGCTGTCTTTCCAACACAGGCAAACAATCTTCAGTCTTACCCACACAGGCAAACAATCTTCTGTCTTACCCACACAGGCAAACAATCTTCTGTCGTACCCACACGGACAAAAAATATGCTGTCTTACCCAGACATCCAAACAATGTGCTGTCTTACCCACACAGGCAAACAATCTGCTGTCTTTCCAACACGGACAAACAATCTTCAGTCTTACCCACACAGGCAAACAATCTTCTGTCTTACCCACACAGGCAAACAATCTTCTGTCGTACCCACACGGACAAAAAATATGCTGTCTTACCCAGACATCCAAACAATGTGCTGTCTTACCCACACAGGCAAACAATCTTCTGTCTTACCCACACAGGCAAACAATCTTCTGTCGTACCCACACGGACAAAAAATATGCTGTCTTACCCAGACATCCAAACAATCTTCTGTCTTACCCACACGGACAAACAATCTTCTGTCGTACCCACACGGACAAAAAATATGCTGTCTTACCCACACAGGCAAACAATCTTCTGTCTTACCCACACGGACAAACAATCTTCTGTCTTACCCACACAGGCAAACAATCTTCTGTCTTACCCACACAGGCAAACAATCTTCTGTCTTACCCACACAGGCAAACAATCTTCTGTCTTACCCACACGGACAAAAAATATGCTGTCTTACCCACACAGGCAAACAATCTTCTGTCTTACCCACACGGACAAACAATCTTCTGTCTTACCCACACAGGCAAACAATCTTCTGTCTTACCCACACAGGCAAACAATCTTCTGTCTTACCCACACGGACAAACAATCTTCTGTCTTACCCACACGGACAAAAAATATGCTGTCTTACCCACACAGGCAAACAATCTTCTGTCTTACCCACACGGACAAACAATCTTCTGTCTTACCCACACAGGCAAACAATCTTCTGTCTTACCCACACAGGCAAACAATCTTCTGTCTTACCCACACAGGCAAACAATCTTCTGTCTTACCCACACGGACAAAAAATATGCTGTCTTACCCACACAGGCAAACAATCTTCTGTCTTACCCACACGGACAAACAATCTTCTGTCTTACCCACACAGGCAAACAATCTTCTGTCTTACCCACACAGGCAAACAATCTTCTGTCTTACCCACACAGGCAAACAATCTTCTGTCTTACCCACACGGACAAAAAATATGCTGTCTTACCCACACAGGCAAACAATCTTCTGTCTTACCCACACAGGCAAACAATCTTCTGTCTTACCCACACGGACAAACAATCTTCTGTCGTACCCACACAGGCAAACAATCTTCTGTCTTACCCACACGGACAAACAATCTTCTGTCTTACCCACACAGACAAACAATCTTCTGTCGTACCCACACAGGCAAACAATCTTCTGTCTTACCCACACGGACAAACAATCTTCTGTCGTACCCACACAGGCAAACAATCTTCTGTCTTACCCACACAGGCAAACAATCTTCTGTCGTACCCACACGGACAAACAATCTTCTGTCTTACCCACACAGGCAAACAATCTTCTGTCGTACCCACACAGGCAAACAATCTTCTGTCTTACCCACACAGGCAAACAATCTTCTGTCTTACCCACACGGACAAAAAATATGCTGTCTTACCCACACAGGCAAACAATCTTCTGTCTTACCCACACAGGCAAACAATCTTCTGTCTTACCCACACGGACAAACAATCTTCTGTCGTACCCACACGGACAAAAAATATGCTGTCTTACCCACACGGACAAACAATCTTCTGTCTTACCCACACAGACAAACAATCTTCTGTCGTACCCACACAGGCAAACAATCTTCTGTCTTACCCACACGGACAAACAATCTTCTGTCGTACCCACACAGGCAAACAATCTTCTGTCTTACCCACACAGGCAAACAATCTTCTGTCGTACCCACACGGACAAACAATCTTCTGTCTTACCCACACAGGCAAACAATCTTCTGTCGTACCCACACAGGCAAACAATCTTCTGTCTTACCCACACAGGCAAACAATCTTCTGTCTTACCCACACGGACAAAAAATATGCTGTCTTACCCACACAGGCAAACAATCTTCTGTCTTACCCACACAGGCAAACAATCTTCTGTCTTACCAACACAGGCAAACAATCTTCTGTCTTACCCACACAGGCAAACAATCTTCTGTCTTACCCACACGGACAAAAAATATGCTGTCTTACCCACACAGGCAAACAATCTTCTGTCTTACCCACACAGGCAAACAATCTTCTGTCTTACCCACACGGACAAAAAATATGCTGTCTTACCCACACAGGCAAACAATCTTCTGTCTTACCCACACAGGCAAACAATCTTCTGTCTTACCCACACAGGCAAACAATCTTCTGTCGTACCCACACGGACAAAAAATATGCTGTCTTACACAGGCAGACAAGCAGTCTGCTGTCTTATCCATACAGGAAAATAGGCAATCTGCTGTTTTACCCAGATAGACAAGCAATCTGCTGTCTTACCCACACAGGCAAACAATCTTCTGTCTTACCCACACAGGCAAACAATCTGCTGTTTTACCCAGATAGACAAGCAATCTGCTGTCTTACCCACACCGACAAACAATATACTGTGTTACCCAGACATCCAAACAATGTGCTGTCTTACCCAGACAGACAAGCAGTCTACTGGCTTATCCACACAGGTAAACATACATTCTACTGTCTTACCCAGACAGACAAAAAAATCTGCTGTCTTAAATAAATACTATGTATTGCCTTGGACAGGTAAAGTATGTGATGTCTTAAACAAACGAATAGTCTCACTCAGCAGGAGCCACAGTCCCCTTGGTCTCGGATCTCCTTCAGTGTTGGGCAGTTGGGGTATTCAATTCTAGGGTCAAAGTTCTCTGGCAGCTCACTGTCTTTCAGTTTTCTTTCAAACTCTTGTCTGGGCAACTGAGAAGCCGAAATTTCAGCTTTTGCCACGTTTGGAACACCTAGAATTCTTTTCACATGCACGCGGTCTTCTGGGTCAAAATTACGTCCGGCCTGATAAAATGTATCAAGAAAATGTTTAATATTAAAAAGTGTTGAATTCATGAATTGGTTAAATGTTCAACACTGTTAATAATGATACTGATGAGTAGTTTCACAGTAATGTAGTGTGAGTTGTAACCATGCCCTTATGTAATCAATTAACACAGACGTATGTGATAACTTCTTAATAGACTTACGAGATCAAGTCTTTGTACTTATATGATAAATTCTTAAGACTTATATGATACATTCTTAAGACTTATGTGATCAGTTCTTAAGACATATTTTATCAATTCGAACATGCGATTCAATTCGAATTCGATTTATGAGATAAATTCTTAATAGCGACTTAAGTGTTCGATTCTAAATAGAGACTTATGTGTTCAATTCTAAATAGAGACTTATGCAATAAATTATTAATAGTGACATATCAATTCTAATTAGAGACTTACATAAAAAAAAGTCGCTTAAAAATCGACAGGGTCGACTTCATTGCACCGGGATTTTATCCCATATGGCTCGGTCTCTTTCCGCAGCACAGAAAGCGTCGCACAAAGCAAGAACTAAGTAGCTGTAGCGACCACCCACAGGAGTCTCCAAAAATTTCACTCGTGAACCGAAGGACGCGGCCCGGAATCGAACCCACAACCTTAGGAGCCCGAGTCAAACGGAGAGACTTACATGATCAATTCTTAAAATAGACGGAGATCAATTCTTAACAAACAGCACACAATACAAACTCAGATTTTAAATCTTTTGAGCTGTCAATTTTTAGAGAACTGTCTAGAAAAGGATATAAAAATCTGAAATATTAAGTAAACAACTTATAGTTTAACTTTGTTCTACATCTGTTTTGTGGTTGAAACTGTCAGATTGTTGACCCTGGTACTGTGTGGTCCGAGAGAAAGAAAGAGGGCTGAGCGAAGAAAGAGGATAAATGGGCAAGAAGGGAGAAAAAGAGGACAAGAGGGGAAAGAAAGAAGAAAGAGTTAATAATTAAGAAGAGAATAAAGAGAGGAAGGAGGGGAAAGAATATCAGAGAATGGAGAGAGGAGCGGGACTATGAGGAGAGAGAGATAGAAAGATGGTTTGATTCTGGGATAGTTTATAAATCAAAACAAAGTGTAATTTAATTCTGAACCCACACGCTGTTCTACAATAGACAAACAAAAAAGGTTATATATAAAGGTCATTTACATCGCATTAGGTCTATGTGGAATCTAGTGTTAGATGCGTATCTGGCCTGACTGAATACGCATGCTTGGCTGGTGAACACTAGACCTCAGTTACTTTCTAAATGTGATGCAATGACATTCAGGCTGCTTAATCCCTGACCAGGGCTACTGTCTATGGAAGTGGGGTGGGTATAGAGACTCCTTCCAATCTGGTTCCCAAGTGTCTATCTCCTCAGGGTCAATGTGGTAGAGCTCTCCAGGCTCAGACACCACCAGGGTGAGCAGGCCAGGCACTGGAACTCCACATTTGTGGACGGGCGTATTTGGATGCAACCAGGTCCAGATTAAACATATGGCTGACTAGGATCAGTCTCTGGTTGGCACTGCTTCCTCCAGAGACATGTAATTATCAATCGACTCCAACCCCACACGCATAGAAATGTAATTATCAGTCGACCCCAACCCCGCACCAAAAGGCATGCAATTATCAGTCGAGTCCAACCTCGACACCCAGAGACATGTAATTATCAGTCGACTCCAATGCCACACCAAGTGACATATAAATATCAGTCGACTCAACCCCAACAAATAGAGACATTTAATTCTCAGTCGACTAAAATCTCAACAGCCAGAGACATGTAATTATCAGTCGATTCCAACCCCATACCCAGAGACATGTAATTATCAGTCGTCTCCAACCCCATACCCAGAGACATGTAATTATCAGTCGACTCAACCCCAACAAACAGAGACATTTAATTCTCAGTCGACTAAAACCCCATACCCAGAGGCATGTAATTATCAGTCGACTCAACCCCAACAAACAGAGACATTTAATTCTCAGTCGACTGAAACCCCATACCCAGAGACATGTAATTATCAGTCGACTCCAACCCCAACACCCAGAGAAATATAATTATCAGTCGACTCAACCCCAACAAACAGAGACATTTAATTCTCAGTCGACTAAAACCCCATACCCAGAGACATGTAATTATCAGTCGACTCAACCCCAACAAACAGAGACATTTAATTCTCAGTCGACTGAAACCCCATACCCAGAGACATGTAATTATCAGTCGACTCCAACCCCAACACCCAGAGAAATATAATTATCAGTCGACTCCAACCCCAACACTCAGAGGGAGAGAATAAGCAAAATAATATGGCCAGTTGGATGCCAGTCATATTGACTGTGCCAGATTTCTGGCAAACATTTAATGAACCTTGGCTGAAGCTTGCCTAGTCAGAAAAAATTGCAATCCTGCTACAAGCGGACATTTAAAATCAGAACCAATGTTTATAGAACAGTTAAGTTAATTGTATATACTTTACAGGATGTAGCAGTCAATTCCAGCATTTGTTTGCTGTTTGATTTCTGGGACAGTTTATGATCAGTGGTTTGCCATTGCTTTCTGAACTGCCGAACTCATACTGCTCGTACTATTGAGTGGAAACCAACGCACGGCAGTCTGACAGTACTAACTCCTAAACCACAGATCCCATACATGAAGATGGTAATTTCACACAAAAAGTTTGGTTTAACGTGGTTTTATGAACAGTATCAATGAATATGACAGTTTTCCAAAACAGTATTAACACATATAAAGCAAACAAACCTTCCATGTGGTGTCAGCAATATTGTTAATGTAGTCGATGAGCTCATCAAAGAGAAGACCAAAATCTGGCTTCATGATGTTTGCATATGAGACTGCAGACACCAGTGCTACGATCGGTAGTTTCAACATGGCTGCGGTTTCTCTTTTGAGTTCTGAGTGAATAAAAAATATCTTTTAATATGACATCCATTGCTGTTAACAAAATGGTAAAAGAAACATGGAAATTGTCAAATCAGGCACTCTACTGATGGTTCTATTAAGGCAACAATCTCAGCATCTATAGACTTATCCTAAATAAAGTAAAAGAGTCTTTTGAAACTTTAATATACCAAACACCACTTGATGGGTGATGTAGTCGATGTAACGGCACCTTTCTTGACTTTTTCTGTTTCCTTTTGTTTTACTGCCTCTAGTATCTGGCCGGTCTCTCTGGCCTAGAGGTTAATTTCTTTCTCCGTAATCCCGAATATTCTCGTGAGTTACGTAACCTGCGCGAGAATCGGTAGCGGTTCTCGCAGCGTTGGTAACTTACGCTGTATGTGAGCCGGTCACTCAGAAATCAATGGCAAACTACTGTGCGTAATCTTGCCTAGTACATCAACAGCAGCTGAAAAACGCTGATGTTGACTGCAGTGTCCTGCAAGGGATATGCAAAATAGAAAAAAGTATCTTGCGGTGTAAGACAGGAGAGAGGGGTGTCTTGGGTCTCAGGAATTAAGGCTTCATGGCTAGTGCAGTCGCCGCGAACTGTACAAGTTAGGGTTTCTTTTTGTCCCAGATATATAAAAAATCCACACCTTACTTTTGAACTCAGGTCTCCCGAAGAAGAACATGACATTCTTAACCACTCGGCCAGCCAGTCCTTCACCTTTACTTCCCGGGTCATTTTCTGGTTGCCATGTTAAACTAGCTCAAACTGGGATCCCCCAAAACCTGCCTCAATGAAGATTTGAACACATGAACACCAGGCTGACAGCCCAGCAGGCTAGGCACTGACCCTTTGCGGCTCCAACAATAGAGTTCATAAACATATTCACAAACTAAACTTAGAAATACTCTATGATAATTCACGTTTCGTTGAATTTCATGTTTCTTATATTTTAAAAGCCAAAAGGAAATGAAACGCTACCTAACATTAACACTGGCAAGGATGTTCCACTTCCTTAATTTAACTTCCTGTTTCTCGGTTAATAAGGTATCATAGTTAGTTGTAATTGGGTGAACTACTAATAATCAACTAATAAATATTTCATAACCTTATTTCTAATCTTAGTATTATCTCTTGAATTCTGCGAGTGTCAATGTCTTTTCGTTTGTTCATTTATTAACCGTCGGGATAGTGAATAAAATTGAGAATTTAAGACTGAAAACAATGAGCGGCCTGGATTTTGTAGACAAACTCAGAAACGCAGTTTCTGGACTGTCCAACAAACACACAAGCACAAACACACACACACACACACACACACACACACACACACACACACGCACGCACGCACGCACGCACACACACACACAAAATGGCAACTACTGCCTATAGTTAGTACCTTGCAGTGTAGAGCTGGGGGTTTTGAGCCTGAGGGATTCGGGCTGTCTGGCTTGTTCAGTCACCGCGAACTGTGCAGGTTAGGATTCTATTTTTGCCCCCGACATAAAGTAAATGCACACCATACCGAGGTTTCGAACCCAGGCGTTCTGAACCATTAGGCCAGCCTCTCTGGACTACTAACTACAAATCAGATAATTTCTTCCTCGTAATCCTCTATACGCCGGCTTCGTGGCTTAGAGCTTATGACTTTTCTCTGTAATCTCGTATACTCTCGTCGGTAACGTGATGACGGTGAGAATCAGCAGTGGTTCGAATCGCATCGGGGTATGTGAGCCGGCCGCTCAGAAAGCAATGGCAAACTACTGAGCGTAATCTTGCCAAGAAATCAACAGACAGCTTAAAGATGCTGCTGTTGACAGCGATGTCCTGTAAAGGATATGCGAATTTTAAAAAAAAAAACCTCTATACATTTAACAAACCTTAGATTCTGCAATAATGGAATACATTGTTACCACAAATTGTATGTGAGGGAAATAGTTAAAACGACACAACTGGATACCGTCTGTCAGACACAACAAGCAGATGTGTCCTGCCTTCCTTCAGTTCTGAACCTTAACTTGGAAAACGACGCAAAATAAGTTACAAAATTAAAGAAAGACATAGAAGTAACACATGCCTCCAAGATCTCTAAAACTTGCACATAATCGCCGAGTTCTTTCACAAGAATTTATTAACATCCATAGAATGACACGTTTGAACAGAAAAGACTATAATTTTAACAGACTTCCCATCACTTACCTAGCGAAGATTTACTTTACCAAAAGTAACGGGCTCGTCTGTTTTTGTAGTGCTCAAGTCACGAGATCAAAGGCATGTGATGCTTGATCTGAACGATCATGTGATGACTCGTTACATTGGTCAAGCGTGGCGGACAAGGTTAATTGTGGCCACAAGCTCGTGACAAAAGCATGGCGATATCCTACACTAACTTCTGGGTTAGTGTGGCCACGCAATCATTTTGAAAGTGGCGAAAAGATAACAATTACTGGCTGAAACAGTGTATAGATAGAGCATGGGAAGGCCCAGCGATAAAATCAAGGCGTTCTTCTTCTTTGCGTTCATCCGGAGTGATTTTTTCAGATGTGATTGCGGTGTGTCTGGTTAGGCACCCTCGGGTCGA
This sequence comes from Cepaea hortensis, assembly GCA_963921405.1. NCBI lineage: Eukaryota > Metazoa > Mollusca > Gastropoda > Stylommatophora > Helicidae > Cepaea > Cepaea hortensis. The sequence goes on along the minus strand of OY992897.1, from coordinate 75,709,656 downwards.
AACCCTCAGGCCAACACATCCGACTTTTAGCGTGCATTTTTGACCAGGTTAGCAATCCTGGGAGACTCTCACTTTTGTGGTACCGTCCACATCTCAGCTGGTCTAGTTGGAACAGTCGAAGACTACACGGTCATCCCTCAAGTGAAGGCAGGGACAGTCCATAGCATTTTCCGCCATCCTGGGTGGCTTCCATAATTGCAGAGCCGGCACATAACGCTCTGGTGCTGGGTTTACCGAGGGAATCGTCACGTCCTGCTCATGGCTGTTTTAATTCCTCACTTCAATATATTGGGCATTTCGCTCGCCCTGGGCCGTTCCTGCACAAACCAGTCAGCTCTGCGGTTGGTTTCCACTAAGCGAGTTTTCGGACATGTGCTTGTCCCTGTACCCATCAGAGCTGTTCCAGGCACGGCGGACATTCGGAAAACTACCTAGTCAGAGCTGTTCCGAACAAGAGCGGCATTCGGAAACTAGGTAGTCAGAGCTGTTCCTAGCACGGGAGACATTCGGACGAGACATTTCACTCGGACGTAAATGCGTAGTGTCAATTTTTAGTTTGCCACCCGTAGGACGACACTTCCGACTTCCGGCGGGCATTTTTTTAGTGAGGTTAGCCTTCCTCTGGTTTCGAGACACGTTAGACTGTTGTAATGTCACCCACATCTCAGCTGGTCAAGATAGAATGATCAACGATATCGTGGTCTGCCCTCAAGGGAAGGCAGGGGCAGACCATGGGCATTATCTCGCTATCCAAGGAGGCTTCCATAATTGCAGAGCCGGCACATATTGCTCTGAGACTGGGCTCACCCAAGGAGTTTCCACGTCCTGCTCATGGCTGCTTTAGTTCCTCACTTCCATGTGTTGGGCATCCCACTTGCCACTGATCGCTCAATCACACACCAGGTGCGGTCAGACTGCGAGTGACATCCACTCGGTAAGCTTTTGCTTGTGACTTCAGACCACGAAATAGGTTCGCTCGCCGTGCGTTCCATTTCGCGTTGATGAGACATTATTCCACTTTTGTCTACACTCTCTATGAGTTAGATACAGACAGGTTCCGTAACCCTTCGACTGGGGCACTTTTCTGACTTTTTTGTACTCGCTCACGAGGTAGGCTACATGTGCTGCCGGCTCAGCACCTTACCTTCGTGCAGCAGTGAACGGGAAACGGCCAGGCCCCTTCATCCGGGAAACTCTCATATCCCCCAGCTGGGAGCCTTCGAACATGTATCAGACCTGAGCATGTAGCTTGCTCAGTATCATGTTTCTATTTTCCGGTAGACGGGTATCAGCCTGGCTCTAAGATCCGAGGGTTTGTGGCTTAGAGGCGTTCAGCCACAGCCCTCGACAGGGAGCCTTTAGAGTTTTGTCCGGACCAAGAAATTCTGCCTTTGTGCACCTCATTTAAATTTTGACTGCTATCCTCAGTCTATGCCTGCAGAGCAGCAGGTTGTGTCTCTCTTAGTCTGGTCCCTATCCCATAAGCTGTCCGATATGTAATTTTTCACCCATCGGCAAGCAAATGGGGTCTATGGGACACGCAAGCTCCCCCACCACGTCAAGGTGGAGACACATCGGGGGAGAAATCAAGGTGTTCGACTCTCAAGACCATTGTCTCTCAATAAAATAACAGTCAGAAAAACGACCCATTTTCAAGCTAGAAAGTGTATTGGGCGTGTGGCACTAGTCCGATATTTGTACACTGATTGGCACACGAGGCCGATGTGGCCAGTGTCCCGCCAGCTGCCTTTACTTCCCAGGCCATGTCTCCGTACTCATGTCAGGCTGAGTGGACATGGGAGTGGCTATTGTCATGCGTCCCATCAATGTCTCCCTACTCATGGATGACTGAAGAAATTTTACGACTAATGGAAACAAGAAGACTTAACAAAAATATATCCTGCCAAATATGAAGAAATTCACAGTCAAGTAGGAACATTACGCAATGAGGCAAAAGAAGCATGGCTTGAGAAAAATTGCATATAAATTAAAAACCAAAACAATAGTAAAAATACCAAATCAATGCGCAAATGAATTCAGGAACTTACTAATAAAAGAACACGTACATCAGCAGGCTGTCTAAAAGCAACTGATGGCGAAATCATAATAGAAAAAGATCAGATTCTACAGTTATGGTCAGGTTATGTGAATAACCTTTATGATGGTAACAGAAATGAGCAGTATCATATTCGAATTAATAATGAAGGACCGCCAATTTTGAAGATGGAGGTTCGGAATGTTCTTAACCATATGAAAACAGGCAAGATCCCCGATTCAGATAGCATCACAACAGACAGGATTAATTATTTAGAAGAATATGGAATAGATTAATTCACCAGACTGCTGAACATAATGTATGATACTGGAGATATACCTCATGAATTATGTAATTTTGTATTTATTGCAATAACAAAGAAATCAGGAGCCTTGGAATGTGATCAACATCGAACAATTAGTATAATGAGCCACATCACGAAGATTTAGCTGAGAATTATCATGCAAAGAGTTAGGAAGAAAATACAACCTGAAATAGGAGAAGAACAATGTGAGTTTGTAGAAGACAAGGGTACAGTAAATGCTGTGTTTATGCTGCGAACAGTAAATGAACGTTCTATATAAGTAAACAAAGATCTATATCCTTGCTTTATTGACTACACAAAGGCTTTCGATAGAGTAAGACATGTCAACATGGCAGAGATGCTTGCAGATCTACAAACTGATGGGAAAGACAGACTTTTAAAAAACATATGTTGGAAACAACAAGCTGCTATAAGGATAGATAATGAAGTGGGTCAATATCAGCGTATTAAGACAGGTGTGAGACAGGGATGTGTAATGTATCCAGGTCTGTTTTTCCTGTATAGTGAAACTATTTTCAGAAATGTAGAAGATATAAATGGAATTATTATATGGGAACGAAACATCAATAACATTAGGTATGCAGATGATAAAGTATTGATTGCAGCAATGAGCAGTATCTTCAACATTTAGTAGATGCGGTTGTTGTACACAGTTAACCACTATTGCTAGAGTTACATTGTAAGAAAACACAGATTATGATCGTCACAAGGAAGAACGAAATACCACAATGTAATATACAAGTAAATGGGAATATTCTTCAACAAGTGAATCGGTACAATTATCTCGCAACAGTCATAAAATCTGATGGGAGGTGCCTTGAAGAGATTAGAACAAGAATCGTCATGGCGAAAGTAGCCTTTAGCAAGATGAAAAACTTACTGACCAATAAAAAGATGTCAATTGAAACGAGAAAAAGAGTGTTGAGGTGCTAAAAAGAGCCTGCACTTTTGCATGGATGTGAAGCTTGGACAATGAGCAGTCAGGATGAAAATAATCTTATGGAAATGTGGTTTCTGAGGAGAATGCATAGAATGCCATGGACAGACAAAAAAAAAAAACAACAACAACAACAGTGACCCAGAACTACAAGAAACAGATAAAAATCGTAAATTTATTAGAAGCAGAACGGCATGGTCGAATGGATAAGAACGCGTGTTCTTAAACAATACGTGTGCTGATGCCGAGGTAAGCGGTTCAACCCCTACACTGGACAAGCGGACTAAAATGTTGACCTGTCATCCTTGACTTGGGGACGTTAATTACAAGTACCTCTGAAGTCGGAATGGGTTCGCCTAATGGCGAGGGACACTAAATATGGAAAGCTAATCCACACGCAAAATTACGTCCATAACTACTATAAATTGTGTATATGGACTACGTTTGCGTTCAAAGCGAGCGAGCGCCAAATAAAAATGATTAGATAGATTAGAAGTAGACAGTAAACATTTTTTGGACATCTTATGAGGAGAAATAAATTGAAGAACTTGGTGACAACTGGCAAGATCGAGGGGAAGAGAACAAGGGAAAGACAGAGAAGTAAATACCTGGATGGCTTGACCACGTGGCATGGTCGAGACAGGAACACGGATCTGATCCACGACTCTGGTGATCGTGTGAGATGGCAGAACATGACCGCCCACGCTTATCGGCATGGCACATGATGGATGGATGGATAAGTAACAATCGTTCAGAAAGCAACGATAAACTACAGAACATAAACTATCCCAGGAATAACGAACAGCAAAAACAATGCTGGCGTTGACTGCTACGTCCTGTAAAGCGGGGAAGTTTCAAAATGTCGTGACTTCAATGACAGACTTTTAACGACCGGTTCAGGTACACGGAGAAGTGATCCCGGGTCACTTTTTCTACATGAATCCAAACACTTTATCGGCGCTGGAAGACTTGCATTGAGCACAGTGGTGACTACATCGAA
>OY992897.1:75315359-75702859 GCA_963921405.1 Cepaea hortensis | reverse complement strand
TAAGTGAGAAGTGTCCCAGCCAATCCTCACGTGGGTGATCACGCATACTTCTCGGTCCAGGTGGTGCAACAAAGGATAACCCTGCAGGCTGTTTGGGGTTAGGGAAAAATTAGGTCACCCTTATCTGTGCAACAAAAAGAGAAACCCCGTGACACCGCTTTACAGTCATATGACTTATGTCACCTGGTGTCCACTGGACACTTTAATTGCCACAGTGTGCAGTTTCCTGAAACATGTATTACATCCATAGATCAGTCTAGCAGTCCACCATACGCGCAACCGGAAGTGGTCGACAACATATTCAATTATTTGATTTTTTATTTCAATAAATACAATGCACAATAGCACCTTCTTGCCTTCTTTATTATATTACTGCCTTCTATTATATGTGTGTATCTGTAATTAATACATGCACCGGCCCCTAACATCTGCGTTTGTAAATAATCACTTCGTTTATTTAATGTTGTGGTGTTCCTTTTTGGTGTTTCTGCCTTATTAGGTTTGTAGCTAGAATTAGTAGTGTATAATAATACTAACTTATTCTTAAGTTTACGAACTATTCTAACTTCTTCGGTCTTTATTTGAATTTCTCAGGCCTTTACTATTTATGAGTCTGAACGTGAAAGAATCTTTCATAAGTATAATGCAACTATTAAAGTGAAACTGAGTTTATTTCGTTTAGAGTTTACATTTTATCATCTTAATAACAAAGAGATTAGTGACAAATCACTTAAGGTCAGCGGGCAAGCAATATTAGTGTTTTGATTCCTTCTAAACCAAATAACATCGTTTATTATCTCTTCATTCAATGAATCATTGGTTGCTACATACTAATCTATCCATCCATCATGTGCCATGCCGGTAAGCGTGGGCGGTCATGTTCTGCCATCTCACTCGATCACCAGAGTCGTGGATCAGCTCCGTGTTTCTGTCTCGACCATGCCACAAGGGATCAGATCCAGGTACTTGGATCCAGGTACATACTAATACAGTTTCTAAATTTTCACTCTTATCACATGCACATATTTTCAAAATGATGGTTTGATTACCACGTGCTGAAGTTACTATATTTTTTTTTAAGAATATCCCTTACAGGATGTTGCAGTCAAAATCAGCATTTTTCAGCTGCTGTTGATGCACTGGGCAAGATTACGCTCAGTTGTTTGCCATTGCTTTCTGAGCGACCGGCTCACATACCCCGTAAGTTACCAACGTGGCGAGAACCGCTACCGATTCTCGCGCAGGTTACGTTACTCACGATAATAAACGGGATTACGGAAAAAGACGTTAATACCTAGGCCAGGGAGCCCGGAGAAGTTACTATTACAGTAACAAAAACCATGAGTTATAATAATAACGTAATAGTAGTACAGCTAGTGCTCGACTTACGACCTATGCAACTTACGACTATTCGACTTTACGACCACAATCACTAGCCATATTATATATATATATATATATATATATATATATATATATATATATATATATTTTTTTTTTTTTTTTTTTTTTTTTGGAGAAAGATATTCCTTTCAAGATTTTATTGCTATTCGATAACGCGACTGGACACCCACCACATCTAGGCGATCTCCATCCAGATGTAAAATGTGTCTTTCTTCCGCCAAACACGACTCCACTCATCCAGCCTATAGACCAAGGTTTGATTGCGACCGTAAAGGCCAACTATCTCCGAACCACCTTCGTTCAAGCAATATCCGCAATAGATGCTGACACAAAACTAACATTGCGAGATTTTTGGAAACACTACAACATTTTAATGTGTATCAATAATATCGCTACCGCCTGGGAGGCATCTGGAAAAATTGTGTTAAGCGCAATGTTAATGATTTTCATGGATTTGACAGTGAACATGAACTTGAAACGATTCGGGAAAATATAGTAAAACTCGCCAAAGACCTTTCTTTGGAGTGTGAAATTGAAGATGTCGAAGAGTTGCTAGACAAAGAATCCGGAGAACTTACAAATGAAAAGTTAATAGAACTGGATGAAGAAAGAGTGGCGGAAGAAGAAAGAAGAGAAGCTAAGAAAGTACATGTTTATATATTTTGATGTTAATGACAATTTGATGTGTTTTGCGATTGGGAACATTTTCCCTATAGTATTTTTCACATCTGTATTTTGTAAGTTTTGTAAATATTAAACCAGTTGTACATGTACAGTTAATGCAGTGTTTTTCTTAAACCTGAAGATATAAAATTAAGAAACAAAATGGTGTAGAGATGATACAAATGGCACAAAATGAACATCCAAAATTATGATAACAATAACTAGCTGACCCGGCCCGGCTTCGCCTAGGCCCTGGCGGGGATCTGTCCATCTATCTGTCTGTCTGTCTGCTTGTCTGTCTGCTTGTCTGTCTGTCTGTCTGTCTGTCTGACCCGGCCCGGCTTCGCCCAGCTCCTGGTGGGGAGCATCTCATTTATTTAATTCATATAAGTAGTCATATAAGCTCCCGTTCCCGACTATCTGTCTGTCTGTCTATCTGTCTATCTGTCTGTCTGTCTGACCCGGCCCGGCTTTACCCAGTCCCTGGTGGGGAGCATCTCATTTATTTAATTCATATAAGTAGTCATATAAGCTCCCGTTCCCGACTATCTGTCTGTCTGTCTATCTGTCTGTCTGTCTATCTGTCTGTCCGACCCGGCCCGAATTCGCCCAGGCCCTGTTGGGGAGCCTCTAATTTAATTCATATAAGTAGTCATATAAGCTCCCGTTCCCTTTCTTTCTTTCTATCTATCTATCTATCTATCTATCTATCTATCTATCTATCTATCTATCTATCTATCTATCTATCTATCTATCTATCTATCTATCTACCTACCTACCTATCTATCTATCTATCTATCTATCTATCTATCTATCTTATCTATCTATCTATCTATCTATCTATGTTCGGCCCGTTCCCGTTAAATATATAGATAGAATAGAAGAATAGATAGATTGATAGTAGAAAATATGATTGGAAGAGATCTATCTAAAGTAAACTTACCAAGATATCACGAACAGCCAATAAATGGTGGGCGGTGGGTTGACTGCAGACTACTGCAAACGATATGCAACTAACTTTCTCTCACAAAAAATTACTTTTTTTTTTTAAAGAACGAAAATCTTTCGCATGCCCTTCCTACATCCTGCCCTTCTTCTCTATTTCCTCTCATACATTCTTTCATTCAACATCTCTTATGAAGCAATTCTTTGACAACAAAAAAACATTAAGCATTAAAATGCATGAAAAGTAACTTTTAACATGGGCATCATAAATACCCAATGTGGGTGTAACGCGCCATACATATGAGAATGTTAAAACAATTAATGTGCTGTTGAAGAAAAATAAAAAGATGAGTTAGAAAATTTTCACTATTTAAATAGATGCATTATTTTTATGAAAACTATGAAAATGCCTTAAAGATTATATCATTATTTTTTATAACTCATATGCCTGTAAATAACTGTAGACAAAGAGTTTATAAATCTTTGAAAACAATGCACCAATCTATATATAAAATAATAGCAATGTTATTAAAAGTTATGCCCCTTGAAATAACTTTTCTTATGTTAAGTCCCTTCGTTATATAGAAATGATAATGTAAATTTAAATATTAAATTTTAGTAAGTAAATAGCTGATTGTACACTAAAAAGCTATGACAGTTGGTTGCACGGGAATGAAAAGAAAACATGTAGAAAATTTCATCTCAATCGGATGGACCGTTCGCGAACGCATAAAGAACGGACACACATACATACATACATACATACATTGTGTTTTATAGATATAGATATAAGAAACGTATGAAAAAATTTAACTTAAATATTTTGATAACATCACTTCACATTACTGTACACATAGCGTACTCGACTTACGACAAATCGAGTCACGACCGGTCTGTCGGAACCGATCGTGGTCGTAAGTAGAGCACTAGCTGTATACAGACCAGGTCCAATTCAATTAGTCACCACAGAAGGCGTCAGCGCATTTTTCTAATGTATGCACTTATTGAGCCTTCAATTCTTTGGATCCTTATTGTTCGGCGTTATGCTTGTAGTGAAGAATTCGCGTCACTGCAAGCCAGAAAGCCCATAAGTTCTTAATAAGTCTCCAAACAGAAGGGGATGATGTAGAGGCATAGTATCACTGTTGCAAAATGGTCTACGTCTAATTTCTCTAATCAGTTTACAATGACAGAAAAAGAGAAAAGAAAAATCACAACAACAGAAATGAGGTTCCTGAGAAGAATACTCAACGTATCAAGAAGAGATAAGATCAGAAATGAAGAAATCAGGACTAAAGTGGGGGTTAAAGCTGCTCTAGATTTTATTAGAAAGCAGCAAGTCAAATGGTTTGGCCATGCAAGTAGGCTACCAGTCAACAGCATGCCACAACAGGCAATGACGTACAGACCAGATGGAAACAGAGGAAGAGGCCGACCACGTAAACGCTGGACGGAGGGAATAACAGAATCCATGGGAATGTCGATATACGAAGCCCATAACCGGGCACTCTCACGAAGTTTATACTTCACCTCGACACCGCAAGGTACAAGAGGAACATGATGAGATGAGATGAGATGAGTTTACAATTTTCATTTGTTTCATGTTGCACTTGATCATTGGACTTTCTGTCTGTCCATGGTATTGTTTGCATTTTCCTCAGAAGCAACAATTCCACAGCCATCAGATGTTTTTCAGCCTGTTTGCTCATTGTCTACGCTTCACACCCATGCAAAAGCATTTGGTCATTGGACTTTCTGTCTGTCCATTGTATTGTTTGCATTTTCCTCAGAAACCACATTTCCACAGCCATCAGATGTTATTCAGCCTGTTTGCTCATTTTCCACGCTTCACACCTATGCAAAAGCACAGGTTCTATGTAGCACCTCAACACTCTTTTTCTCTTTGCACATTGGTCAGTATGTTTTCCATCTTGCAAAAGGCTACCTTCGCCATTGCGATTCTTCCTGTAATCTCTACATGGCATCTCCCATCAGATGTTATGACTGTTCCGAGATAATTGCACCGATTTGCTTGTCTCAAAATATTCCCATTTACGTGTATATTACATTGTGGTATTTCCTTCATCCTAGTAACGACCATAATCTGTGTCTTCTTACAATTTAATTATAACCGTAATTGTTCACTGTGTGCAACAACCGCATCTATTACATGTTGCAGATCCTGCTCATTGTCTGCAAATAATACTGTATCATCCGCATATCTAGTGTTATTGATGTTTCTTACCCCAATGATGATGACTATCTTCTATATTTCTGAAAATATTTTCACTGTACAGAGAAAACTGAGCATTATGGTGTGTAAATGGACCCTTTGCGTTACCTACTAACTAAACCAATACAATACATAATCACAAGTGAAAACGTCTTACGTACAGATAATCAGGCAGGACAACAATGTAAGATTAGATACTATAAAACTAGGATTAAGAATTAACGCTTAGACAATGCAGCGCTTACATGACTGTAATAGTCACCACAAGAAAGGACCTCAGAATTAAATAAAGAAATTGAATAACAGTAACCACCTCTGCGGGAATAACGAATTACAACAAAAGTAGAAATCCGTGTTTAGATAACATGAAAACATACACGCACACGCATTCTATGAATAACATGAGAAAATTAATTTATATGTATAGAAGTTAAATCACTAAAGAACAAGTATTCAAAGCAACAATTCTGATTAAATCTCCCAGCTGTAAGAGAAAAGGTTGAAATAAAGTGGGCTATCATACAGAAATAATCTATAAGTTGAACTTTCGGCCTCGTGGAGAGCAGAAGAATGTCTCGTTCGCATGAAATGTTTAGAAATCCTGTGTAAATATTTTGACAGTTTAATGCGTAAACATGTAGTGGGAACAATACCTACCCACGCTGGCGCTAACCCCGGCCAGACCGCATGAGCTGTACCCAGTTATCATCTCATTAGATGGTTTATGGTGTTTGTCCATCAAGAATGATGATGACCATCCATTTCATCCAGTGGGGTTGAAAGTTTGGAGTCGTGAGTTCTAAGTTGGTTTATATATGAAGAATGACTTGCGCGATGAATTGGATTAAAGTGAGGAAGAGTTGAGCAATTCGCCGACCTCACTCTCTCGCCTGAGTCCATCTGAATCCAGTGGCAAGACAAGTCAAGACGACTGGAGATGAATACAGGTGCAGTGGATTACCAGGGCGCTCTACGTGCCTTGCCGTGCTAATTACATTTTCCGCTTTGCAGGTAAACGTCGTCTTGCCCGTTGAATCAGGAATGATTTCTTCCGCGCAGTCTGCCGAATACTGTCTTCACATGCTGGGTAGGCATATCCTAGTTCACCTATTGGTTTGACGCTAAATCGCTTACCACCTGGATAGATACAATGACTTCTTCGCAGATGCGAAGTTCCAGTGCAGTTTTCCTGCTCGGAGAAGGCAAGGACAGATCGGCAACACGACCCCCGTCAAGACGGTAATTTGTTTCCAGATTGGAAGACAAGTCTGTGCCAACCTCAGTGTGTTAGATAGAAATTGTTTCCAGGACTTAGACAAAATGAACATCAGCGAATGGCACTTAAGAATTAAAGCTCAGTCTTCAAGATAATTTAGTTTAGTTTAGTTTAGTTTAGTTTAGTTTAGCTTAGCTTAGTTTAGTTTAGTTTAGTTTAGTCGACGGATCAACATCACGGCACACGGGTGTTACCCATAAGTGCCCAGTTCTACTCCTAACTCAAGCGTGAGTCCGGAGAATCTCAGCTAGTGCACAAACTCCGTTGCATCGGCGAGAATCCTGAAATACTTCGGTAGATTTTTAACTCGCAAATTTCGGGGGTGGGGGGTTGGGCTGAGTGGTCTCGAAGTATGGTGTCCGCCTCGAGTGCTGGAGGTCCCGAATTCAAGCCCCGGTGAGGGCAATGATTTTTTTTTTCACGTGGACTTCTAGTAAAAAAGTTGTCCCTGGTCTCTGGGTAGTGAGATCGGACGCTCGTGTGTATAGCTGCGCACGTAAAAATTCCCCTGGCAGTTGGAAATCGGGAAAGAGTAGCCTAACGGCGCTGCCCGCGCAAAATTTCGAATTATTTCAGGATAATTTACAAACCACCCACTAACCAATGTTTAGATATGTAGGTTTTTGAATGCAACTGCTATAGAATAATCCAGCATATCAGCTGTAAGAGGGCCACAAGTCCAAAGATTAAGTCCGATAGAAAATAAGCACCTGCAGAGAGCAACAGGATTGTCAACAACCCATGTGTAAGGCATCATCAGATTACTTCTCCCACACCACACAAGAAACTTGCAAGTCGTGTGAGAGGAAATAAATGATACATTTTATTGCCGTTGGCTCTTTACAAGTACATAACAGTCGCTATCAAAACCACACACAAAGCCACAGAATTGCCTATCACTAGTTTCCTAAACTCTAATGCTATCTCTATCTATTTGGTTACACAAAACTCCTATCAATACTAAACGAGGTGCTCGCTACAAAGTCAGTCCCCAGTCTGACTTTCTTACTCGCGTGGCTACACAGCACGCGGAAGGACCTTGAGGTGTCCTTCGGCTTTTTGCGTGCCGTTACACCTGGCACGCTTACATTAGCTGTCTCTTGTTGAGTGGCAATCGTGGCTATCACGTAGGCGTGATCCTGTCGTGACCAGAGTGCTAACTGTCCGGTCAACGTCTCCGTGTCTCATGAGAGAACTAGTTAATAGTCCCCCATTCTATCACCTACCCTGCCCTGATATCGGGGCCCTGTATCACCTCTAATCTATTTGAGGTTGACCACTCTTCCCGGTGGTCTTCTATCTTGAGAAGACCTCCGGCCTTTGTGTACCAGTCTTTGACAAGGATACACGCCTAACTATACTCAAGCACTGACAGCTGGCTTATCATGTGTCACGAATTCATTTAATTAATATCCCTGAGGGAAGAGCTGAAAGGAAACAGAGACGAGGAAGGCAACACAACAGCATCTTAGAGTGAAAACATCAAGGGGTGGACTATAATGATGTTCCAGGTATTATACCCACCGTCCGATAGTATTCATGTTCATCCTGGAGATGTTCGTGGGCACCCATTCGATTGCCGTGTGTGCAAGATGGTACTGGAGCTTCACAACATCGGGAAAAGACGTCCGGTTGTAACGAGGTCAATGGATCAGCACAGCCAATATGGGCAGCGGGGATAGGGCCTGGACTGGACAGGATGTTTGCCTGGCAGCTCCAACCATATCCTTGCCGTACTATTCATCCATGTTTATTATTGTCTTCTGCATAAGTCACTGTATGTTTGTGTAGATAGATTAATAGACAGACAGATAGAGCTACCGATCGACCCACCGACGGATCCAGTGACCAACCGACCGATTGCCCGCCCGTTCATAGCCAGCGAACATAAGCAAGTAAGCAAGCATTCGAGGAGCGTCAATCTCTTATAGGCATTTAATAATATGGTCAGAGAGTTTTGTGTTCAGTAAGTTTCACGGGATTATCATGAACCTGTCACGAGTTATTGTCAAAAATGTTGTTTTGACCTTGACCTCTTTCTTGACCTCACGAATCATGAGGTGAGTACAATTCCGGTAACCACGAGAAGTTAATGACCAGATGGACACAGTCGATAGGTTGACTGATGTCCAATCACCGAATATCTTTTATAAAAATAACATAAAAAATGTTGCGTGTCTTATTATTTATTTTTTTTTGCATCACACTATACTTGTAATCGGAGTGCAACGAAGATACCCCAACTGATAACTGATAACTGATAACTGATTGTAATCGTGTTTTGTTAAAGTTCAATTTCGACTCCGCGGGTTTTTTATTTTAATTATTTATTTATTTATTTATTTTTTTTTTGTGGGGGGGTGGTGGTTCATTCACTACAATTTGATGAGTGTGTTATTCCCGTATCCACACATTAGGATGATGCCAGAGATTTCGTGCTCTGTGCGGAGATTCTCTTGTGTAATCTCCTGGAGGGCACAGCACATATGGAGATAATCATGTGGAATACAATAGTCCACTCAACAACCTCATGGCAAGAACCATAACCTATGATAATATAACCAAATTCCCATTGCTAGATTACTTCCCATCTGAATATTGTGTTATCATGTGTGATTCCGACAAACTTGGAAGGGCATGGTTCGCATCTCACACGACCACCAGAGCCTTGTGTCAGACATGTGTACTTATCTCGATTATGCCACGAAGTGAAGCCGTTTAGCACGTTGTATTCTTCTTGTTCCTTCTCCATCAGTTCTGCCAGCTGTCACTAAGTTGGCACATGTATGTCTCCTCATTACGAGACCAAACATTCCCGACACTCCACGTATCTTGTCTGTAATCTGTTTACGCTTCTCATTTGTTACTTGAAGGATTGTCTCAATGGGATTTCTGTCCATAGATGGTATTGTTTTGCATTTTCTCTAGAAATACATCGATTCTGTTGAGAAGCACAACCAGTTAACTACCAATAGAAGCAAAATAACAGAATAGGGCAAGTAAAATATGCATTCTATCACACGGAGAACATTGCGTGCAATAAGTCCTTGTCCATGAACGTTAAAAAAGCGTTCTTGCATGTTACACAGAACAAATTTTAACATGTGACTGCGAGTCCTGGAAAATTAGTAAACAGGCGAAAAAATCCTCGGAAGCCTTGGAGATGTGGTTTTATAGAAGAATGGTGAACATTAATTGGTCAGTCAAAATGCGCAGTCTGAACATTCCGAGGGAAGTTAAGCCGCAAAGACAGCTTATCACAAACATCAGAAAACGCCAGTCATCGTTTTTTGGCCACTTTATGAGAATTAAAAAATTGGAGTATGTTGAGAAAGCTGGAAGGATTTGTAGATAGAGAGATAGAGGAAGACAGCGTGAGAATATTCATGACAGTCTTATGTCTTGGCACGGAAGGGAGTTAACACACGATTTGATCCATACAGTCGGAGATCGTAATTTGTGGAGAGGTATGATCGCCCACGCCAGCCGGCAAGGTAGTGGATGATAATGTACAAATAGAGTAAATAACTCTCATAGTTGTCTCTTTATTGATCATATCAGCCATCAAGTGCCGTTTAGCACCAAATGCCAAATACGTCTCATGGATGAAAATATAGGGCCTCTACATAACAGGGAGTCACTGTAGCGTACCGGTGTTCCTGGGTTCGAGCGGGCCCTATCCTAAGATGAGCACCAGGATATGTCTTAGGGAGTGAAGGCGGCCGGTTGGATGCGGGACACATCAGCCACTTAGTGCAGTTTGGTCTATACAAAGATTGGTCTAGACCAGTATTGCTAATGCCCCGTAGGAGTGACAGGGAATTTTGTTTACATCATCATTATCATCACCATCATCATTATCATCATAATCATCATCAACATCATCATCACCATCAGCATCATCACCAACATCATCACTATTATCAACATCATCTTTATTATCATGCTCGATTTATTTAGCAGTAAATACAATGATTGGATGATAATGGTAATTATGTTAAGGAGCATGTAAAACAAACACATTCAAATTGTAGTTTAATTATTTATTATGATCTCAACAGCTCAAGCAATAATCTTAGATGTAAGTGCAATACTAAGATCTTAGTCAGATATGACTGAGCTAACGTATGATAGTAGACGTTACTACCTGATTTATTTTAGCGACGAATGTTGGGCGGCGCTCACCAAACCCGACACCCCACATAGTGCCAACGGCTTTGGGCGGAGGAGTGCAATTTGGAGGGTACAAGCCTTACCTTAATGCGAGGAAATGCAACCTAAATACTAAATTTCATGACAAGGTAGATCAGGCCCTAAGCCTTAGTCGGCAACTGGTCTAGGATTGAAGCTCAGACAGGCGGGCAGTTAGAGTATTGCTTTACTGATCCGGCAGCTACTGCGGCCTGTCTTGTTCCAGATGTATTTGTGTTACCTTTCCTCTGGAGTACATTAGACAGACTGAGAGAGAAATTATGATGCATGGGCAACACATGGTCTCTAAATTCAGCCCATGCTATGGAAAGGCATTACTCCATTGTACAAACTGTCGTCTGTCAAGACCGGAAGGTGCAGGTCAAGTGCAGTACGACGTTATTAAATTCAGTTCAAAGAATTGACTATTGTTTTAAACACAAACAATAGAGAGTCAGTAAACATTATAAAGAGAACTTCGGTAGCGCCCAGGCTTGCAGGCTGACAGCCTACAGGATGATCAAGAGTTCAAATCCTTGACAGAGAGGATTGTTCTCTCATTGAACTAGGTTCAAGGACGGACGAACATAAAATATGTACTATGAAATGTTGTAGGAAGTAAAAACGGCCGAGTGATGAAGACTTCAGAGTCAATCTAGCGTAGATTGGTCTATACAATCGTGGGGCTAGCACCATATACCCTGCACATCTCAAGGAGTAGAAGAGGGCGCTGTATTTGACCTAATTATAACAGTGTCATATTTTGCCAGTTCTGTGGTCAAGGAAGCAACAAAAGATTAATAAAATAACACATAACAGGTGTCGTTAGCCGCTACACGCTGCGGGATTTGTTGAGGAGGGGATCTGAGCACTTATGGACTGAATGGTTCGATGTGCAATGAGGATGATCTGTCGACTAACTATCTAACTAACTAACTAACTAACTAACTAACTAACTAACTAACTAACTAACTAACTAACTAACTAACTAATTAACTAATTAACTAACTAACTAACTAACTAACTAATTAATTAACTAACTAACTAACTAACTAACTAACAAATTAATTAACTAACTAACTAACTAACTAACTAACTAGCTTGCTAACTAACTAACTAACTAACTAGCTAGCTAGCTAACTAACTAACTAACTAACTAACTAACTAACTAATTAACTAACTAACTAACTAACTAACTAACTAACTAATTAACTAACTAACTAATTAACTAATTAACTAACTATCTAAGTAACTAACTATCTAACTAACTAACTAACTAACTAACTAACTAACTAACTAACTAGCTAACTAACTAGCTAGCTAACTAACTAACTAAACTAGCTAACTAAATAACTAGCTAACTAAATAACTAGCTAACTAACTAGCTAGCTAACTAACTAACTAACTAACTATCTAAGTACCTAACTATCTAACTAACTAACTAACTAACTAAATAACTAGCTAACTAACTAGCTAGCTAACTAACTAACTGTGGCGAAGAGTTACGAATGCAATTCGTAATCCCGCATACCGTGTTTGAAACACAGCTGCGGGCGAATAGCTGGCGTTGGTTTCCACACAATGGTATGAGTGCCGGTTGTTCAGAAAACAGTGGCAAACTACTGAACGTAAACGCACCAAGAAATCACAAGCAGCCAAATAAGCTAGGGTTGACTGCGATGCCCTGTAAAGGATAGGCAAGTAACTTGTGTGTGTGTGTGTGTGTGTGTGTGTGTGTGTGTGTGTGTGTGTTTACAATGAACATTGGTAGTTTCTACATACCAGCAAATAAACAGTTTAAATGTGTACACAATACAACGCCTCCATCTACACATGTTAAGTCCGCGTATTGTTCAGATCTACATTTCAAATTAAATACGCATTTAATCATCACCATCATGTGCCATGCTGACACGCACGGGCGTTCATGTCTCGCCATCTCACTCGATCACCAGAGTCGTGGATTAGCTCTGTGTTCTTGCCTTGACCATACCACGTGGCTAAGCCATCCAGGTATTTACATCTCTGTCTTCCCATTGTTCTTTAGATATATACATGTAAATAAATATAATGTAATATCAACATATGTCAGTGAATATATTGTTACATCTAACATTTTAAGAGCTCATAAAAACCGAACGAACGCGCTCCGGATGTAAGACTTAGATCTCAGTCTTCCAGAAGATTCACAAACCAACCAATCAACCACAAAAACTAACCAACTAACAATCCAACCAACAAAGCAAGCAGCCAACCAAGCAAGCAAGCATCTAGTCAGCTTATATATTTTTATAAAGTTAAACATTATTATATCTCATCATCATCATGTGCCATGCTGGTAAGCGTGGGCGGCCATGTTTTGCTATCTCACACGATCACCAGAGTAGTGGATCATCTCAATGTTCTTATCTGGACCATACAACATGGTCAAGCTGTGATTTCGTTTCGTAAATCAATCAATCAATCAATCAATCTTCAATTTATTTCTTCTCATAATGTGACCAAAATATTATGACTGTCTATGTCTAATTTCTCTAATCAGTTTACGGTTTTCATTTGTTTCTTGTAGGACTTGGTCGTTGGTTTTTCTGTCTGTCCGTGGTATTCTTTTATTATACACGTGTGTGTAAATAAAGCCAAGAAGCCACAACGGCAATAAGACTGTTACACTCCCACCATTTCGATGTGACAGTAACAGGAACTATTCAAAGTCCAGGATATAAATGTCGCCGCAAAGCGATAATGTGGGCCACCTACCTGTTAGTGCAGGGATTTGTTCACAGGGAGTTTAACAATGAAGGTATATTTGTTTTCCACTTATTTGAAAGGTGAACCCTTAATGTTCAATCATGTATCCTTTGGATCTGTTCCCCGGGACGTGTTGGTGTGTTGGAAAACGAGCAGGCTGACAGATTGGCTGGGTCTGCAGCGCAAGGTGTGGTCTTGTTGCACGATAAGGCTGAATGTGGCCAGGCTCGTTTGGGATCATGCATGTAGTGTGGAAGAACAGGTAAATCATCATGGTCTGGAGATGATGCATGTAGTGTGGAAGAACAGGTAAATCATCATGGCCTGGAGATGATGCTGTGTCAGGGAGAGGCCAGAGGATCCCCGACACTCACTACAACCAGGAAAGGTCAGACGAATACTTAATCTGACTGAAGCTGGTAGTATTAGTGTGGCGACTCTTCGCTGGGTGTTGAAGATGGGGAATATGGATATGGTAATGTCTCGATTGCTGTCATCTCTGTCCTTGAGTCAGATCAACTGAGGTTAACTTTGCTCATTGAATCTACATTCTTTTTTTTTTTTTTTTTTAAATTGAACGTCACATATTCGCGAAAATCCCAGCTGCCGATGAATCTACAAGACCTCGGTTATCTCGGCCGCTAATTTCCACTGGTAAACACCCAGTCCTACAAACTAATACATATCGGCTTTACTTCACAAGTTTTCACAATTGTCTCCTTCGGTTTTCTCTACATGCAATATCATTTGGTTTTCTCTATTTACAATATCGTTTTCTCCAACTCAATTAGATTTGACATCGTATCATTTGGTTTTGTCTATTTACAATAAATTTTTCTCCAACTAAACTAGTTTTGGAAATCGTATCATTCGTTGTTCTTTATTTAAAATAACGTTTTCTCCAACTCAGCTAGTTTTGGAAGTCGCATTATACACTTTTTATTTACACGATCTTTGTCTTCTACTCAAGTAGATTTTTTTTAACAATGGTATTAATCGTTTTTCTCTCTTTACAAGTGCTTCTAACTAAAAACGATGAACAGTGGTTTTAAGAACGATAGAGACTTTGTGGCAGTCTCATGTTTTTGCTGTTCGATAAATTGATTTACACAGCAGGTTATTTTATACGATTTACAAAAAGCTAAAGCTAAAGAGAGCTAACACAGCGGAGTAGAGATACACACTGTAGTTAAGGTTGTTATTCCCAGAACATATCTTGATATATGTGTCATTATGAAAATATTCAACAATTGTGAAGGGCCGCCCATTACACTTGCCAGAAATACTGATATTCAGCGAGTTATACCAATGAAACAGATCGTCATTACGTGGACATGCGCAGTAAAAGTTAGGTCCCAGATTTAAGGTTTTCAATTTCTTTAGCGAAGTTAGAGCCACGGGAAGTGATGTCAAGCTGATTGAATAGAGATCTAATTCCTGCAAGTTTTGAAGTGGTAGGAAAGCCAGTCTGGATATTTCAGTTATTGGATTGCTATACAACTTTAGTATTTCTAATGATGTTGCATTTATAAAAAATGTATCTGTCAGTTTCTTGATGTTATTCAAGCCCAGCCCTAGATATTTAAGCTGTGGGGGGATTCCGTTGGTTAGGTCTTCAATGTTACTATAATATAGGTCAAGTTTAGACAGCCCAGGAATGTTGGCTATACTTGACGGGATGGAGGACAGCATATTCTCTCCAATGTACAGATTTTCCAGAGAGCTAGGTACTGACCTCAGAGCGTCGTCCAAGTTAGTAACATTATTGAGCTGGTTGCCAGATAGCCATAGAGTTTTCAAGCTAGACTGTTTAGCAAAAGCCCCCTTGGGGATACCTTCTATCTTGTTATTCGAGAAATCAACATTGGTAACAATGTCGAAATATTCAAAAAAATCGGGCCAGGTAGAAATACCGACATTTTTTAAAGTTAACGCGAGTACAGTTCTGCCTAAATGCCTCATAACTGTAGAGTCCCATCCTGTAATTTGAGTATTTAAAAACCTCAGGGTTGTTAGATTTTTGACTTGGAGTAGTGCCGTGGGGATGTGGTCGTATGTTCTGCTACTCAACAACAGCGAATTCAGGGTTGTAGAAGAACTGTTGAAAGCATCAGATGATATGTAAGTTAGAGGAACAGACACGAATATGATGGATCTTAGATTTGAAGGCAGGCTGTTTTCTGGCACGGTAGTTAGGTTGCCTTCCTATAAAGGAAATATAAGAATATAATGTAATATGATATCACGATCTAATGACAGAACCTCAAATGCATGGACATACAAACAGTAAAGTTATGTGGATATCTTGTGATTAAGAAACTTCCTAAACTACCAATATTAGTGGTACCTTGCCATCTTGACAGGCGATAGTTTGTAGAATGGAGTTATACCTCTCTACAAAACAAAGCCTGGACTGAATTTAGAGATCATGCGTTGCTCATGCAGGATGAACCCTCTCTCGGCCTGCCTAGTTTACTCCAGAGGAAAGGTAACACCAATACGTCCGGAATAAGACAAAATTCAGAAGCTCCCAGAGCATCAAAAACATGCTCTAACTGTCCGCCTGTCTGAGCCTAGCCCAGTTGCCGATCAAGGTTTAAGGCCTGGTAGCCGTGGCATGACATCTAGTCTTTGTTGCATTTCCTGGAATCAGGAAAAGGCTTGTACCCTCCCTATTGTATTCCTACATCCAAAGCCGTTGGCACGTCAGGTTTGGTTATCACCGCCCAACATTTGGCGCTAACAGAAAGCAGGTAGTACCGTCTACTGTCATACGGTAGCTCACTCACATCTGACTAAGACCTAACAAACAAAACTATAACTATGGATTTTTTTTTTTTTTATTTGCATATCCTTTTACATGACATCGCTGTCAACGGCAGCATCTTTCAGCTGTATGTTGATTTCTTGGCAAGATTACGCTCAGTAGTTTGCCATTGCTTTCTGAGCGGCCGGCTCAGTTATCCCGCAAGTCACCAGTGGGGGTCGAACCGCTTCCAGCTCTCGCCCGCTACGAGACTCTGCGTGATAAACGGGATTACGGAGAAAGTGTTGTAACCCCTCGGCCAGAGAGACCGGCATAACTATGGATAGGTGCCTAAAATAATAACAAATGTGTTTCTGAGCAGTTTTCTGCTATGAGAATGTGACGTGTTGACGTCAACACATTTTGTCGCTCTGAGCGCAATGAGAAATATGTGGCCAATCTGTTTCCTCACTTTGACAAGCGACTAGACCCGCATTGAACATGCATCCAGTGGTGCTCCTGAAAATTTCCAGCATAGTTCGCTATCAACTTCGCTAGCACTCCTGCCTATAACATCATACATTATCATCTTTATCATCTTTATCATCATCATCATCATCATCATCAGCATCATCATCATCATCATCATCATCATCATATTCATTATCACCAATTATATAATTTTTGTTCTATGGAGAACTTTGCCCTAAAAGAGTTCTTGGAAATTCCTATCATAAGCCGGTTTCCCTGTTTTTGTTGCTGCCATCTGTAAATTATCTATCCCATTTTGAAGTAACCTAAGTCGTTGTCTTTCTCCTCTTCGTCTCTCCAGTAAACTTTCCACATAGGTACCATTTTTAGGCAAACATTTTATTTTACATACTCAAAAGTTTTTCCTCCGGAGTGTCTGCCTGCACGGCGAGGAACCACCAGTCTGCACACCAATAAGCCAGACATGGGACAGCGGATGCTCACGCAAACATCAGGTCCTGTATGACATCACACTGATGTTGGACAACAGGATGTCTTCATCCGACATACAGGACTTCACGCTGGAGTTCACAGCCAGCGAACACAAGGAAGCAAGCAAGCAAGCATACTCAATTTTTTTTTAATTTCCTCAAATGCATTTGTCTGAATAGTCAGTGTTCTTCAAAATATATTTCTTGCTGGATATATTTGTTTGTTCTCTTTCTCGTGCAGCAAGCTTTTAATGTGTTTCTATAATAAGTATAATCAACGGCGTATGTATTTTTTGTCCTGGCCATGCAGGAGTGTGGGGGAAATGAACGGACTGACAGGCTAGCAGGTAATGCACCTCTTGGTGGTAAATTACCTATGGGCAAGGGAGAGGTGGTCGTGCGCCTGTGGGACCAGATGGAGAAGATGGGGGAACGGACTGAGAACCCGGATGTGGAAAGAATGAGATTGCTGGGATCGGCATGGGTTCTGGAAGAATCTCAAAAATAACAGGGAAGACCAGGAGAACTTTCAATTAGATAGCGGTGGGAATGATTAGTAGTGTGACTCTTCGCTGGATGTTAACGAGGGGACAGGGCGCGTATAGGGATGTCCTGAGTGCGGTGATGTCGGTTCTTTGCTCAACTCAACTCAACTCAACTCAACGGCGTGTTTTGAAGCTGATATGTGAAATATCCCAGCTTCATTTCTCTATATATTGCTTTAGGGAACACACTGGCTTTCTGTAGACGTGTATCCCCCAGTAGCAGCAGTGGCTGAGTGCATCCTAATGAAATGGCCAATCCATTTGATGTTCTGTCTTTCGATATACGTGGCACAATGTGTTGATTTCACCACTATCTGTTACATAACATCATTTATTACTCGGTTGTTATTGATTACGTTGGACGATCTTCTTCGTATCGCTTTTCTCGGGTGTTGAATTTGCGTCTGGGTTATTTTTATAATGTCCAAGTTTGACATTGTAGCATAACAAGTGTGTGTCAACTCCTCGCATGTACAGTCGGCAGAGATACTTTGATATGGCTTCTGCATCATAGACTGGGCATCCAATGTCGGGGACGTTGATCGTGATAATAACATAATATAACATCATCATTATTATCATCAAATGCCCTGTCAGCTGGCGTGGGTATTCATGTCTCTCCACAGATCTCGGTTTGGTGTTCTGGATTAACTCTGCTAATGATATTCCTCCATGCCACCATCTCAATCTATCCAGCATCATTTCTCTTGGCCTGTCTCTGCCTCTCTTCCATTCGACCTTTCCAGTTGTCACGATATTCTCCTATGTCTCTCTTCTCACCACATGACCAAAGAAAGCTGTTTGTCTCTTTCTTATTGTTGTATATAGTGTTCTAGTTTCATTAGCCTGTTTCAGGCAATCGTTGTTAGTTACTCTGGCAGTCCAAAGAATTCGCAACATTCGGCTCAGGAACCACAACTCTGTCGCTTCTAATTTCTTCTTAATTAGTTCATTTTATTACAAGATTCACTGCCATACAGCAAAAGAAGTTCTATATAGCATTTTATCACTCTCTTACATTCATTGATAGTGACTTATTCCATAAGATACTTTTCATTTTCTGAATTGCGGCTTTTGCCTGCCTTATTCTGCTCTTAATCTCTGTTGATGGTGGATGTGTCTGCCCTGCAGACATCCTCACTTAACATAACATAACATAACATAACATAACATAACATAACATATAAATTGTACCTACCAAAAACTGCAGTACAGTAATGGAGCCATTCGCATTGTCTGAAATCAGAGGCGGAATTGAGTTCAAATTGTCACACGTCAACAGATTGGTGTCGCATTCACAAGCCTGAAATATGGAATCGTAACAAGTATGTACAAGAATGCGTGGACAATGGACATGCCTGACATGGTTGACCTGAGCCAGGGCAGATATTTCTGCTACCCAAACTGGGTACTATAAATGTCTCCCCTGGCTCAGGTCGACCTCTCCACAACTGGGCACCAGAAATAGTCTACAGGAAGGCGTGATACTGACCACAGCACCCACTGCGTCCCGACTGGGTTGAGCACCATATGCCCAAATACGTCTACGTCTAAAGGCGTGTACACGGGCCTGTACTTAGTTGACCAACTAATAAGCTCTACAGAAAGACTTTGTGTAGAAAATTACCTTTGCACAAAAACTCGCTTGGTTGCCAAACAGGCGCCGTTCTCCATTCTGTGTTGATAGTCATCAACCAATGAGAGACGGTCCTTGGAAGAAGGGAGTAGTGAGGATGAATGCAGAGAAGACACATCAAGTTAGCTAGTTAGTTTAGTTAGTTAGTTAGTTAGTTAGTTAGTTAGTTAGTTAGTTAGGTAGGTAGGTAGGTAGTTAGTTAGTTAGTTAGTTAGTTAGATAGTTAGTTAGTTAGTTAGTTAGTTAGTTAGGTAGTTAGGTAGTTAGTTGGTTGGCTGGCTGGTTGGTTGGTTGGTTGGTTGGTTGGTTGGTTGGTTGGTTGGTTGGTTGGTTGGTTGGTTGGGTTGTTGGTTGGTTGGTTGGTTAGTCGAGGTTCCAATTTCACAGCAACGGGTCGTCCCCATTATGCTCCATTCCTGTGCCAGTGAATATCACACAAAATTCTCCCCAGTGTCCAATGTGAAAAGTGGAATAGACGGGAGTCTCGGCAATCCAACAAGCCCGCACGGGTACATTGTGCATAATGCCGCTGCCAGAATGCAACACAAAATTCATTCACGAAAACACAGTTCCTCGTCGATGGACTAGGCAGTCACCAGAAAGGCCTCATTGACCCGGGTTTTCTCACATGGCTCGGTCTTTTACCGCGGGGCGACCCGCCGAAAGTGTCGCATAAAACACGAACTCCGTAGCTTCAGCGCCGACTCCCAGGAGTCTCCTGAAAAATGCACTCGTGAACCGAAATGGCAAATCAGTCAGTCCAGCAACAGCCAGTAGCCACTGTTCCGAACATACAGGTCACTGTACAGGACAGATGTAAAAGCATTCCACGCGAATTTCACAGCTCACAGTGTCGCTCACGCACTCACTCAGTAGCAAGGCGACGGAACCATGTGCTACCAGTCCAACATGAGCAAAATGCGATTTCAAACAGTAGCTACGAGCATAAACATGCCACAGGCCTTAACGGTTCAATGCCTAACCGCCATGTTGGTGTGACCGACACATCTACCATCAATACCACTTTCACATTAGTTATATTCTAATACTGTAATTATTATTTATTTTTTTTTTTTTTTATTTTTTATTTTATTTTTTTTTTTTTTGGAGGGGGGGGGGGGGTTGCTCACTCGCTTTGAACTCAAGCTTAGTCCATACACTACTTCTAGTAGTGATGGACTGAATTTTGCTTGTGGTTTAGCTCTCCCTATTAACAGTCTTCCTTGACATCAGGCGATTTAACTCCGACTTCAGAGGTACTTGTAAGTTACGTCCCCAAGTTAGGGACGACAGGTAACCATTTATGTCCAACTGTCGGATGTAGAGGTTGAACCCCTTACCTCGACATCAGCACAACGGATGTTTAAGAACATGCGTTCTTACCCATTCGGCCATGCTGACCTCCTAATACTGTAAACAGCCATGTTATCGCTAGGTACTGTGAGTGAAAGCAATGGCAAAATACTGAGCGTAATTTTGTCAAGAAATCAATTATCAGCTGAAAGATGATGATGTTGACAGCAATGTCCTGTAAAGGATATGTAAACAAACAAAACACTGTGAGTTCCCATGGGGTATGATCACATGTTTCCTCTGTCCTTTATTCCCCCATTGGAGCATAGTTCCTCAACCACACCAAGTCAATCCGTCCTGTCTTGTGCTATCTACTGCAGCTGCCTCCACTTCCTCTCGATATTATTCATCTCTGTCTGTAATTCTGTTTCCATGTTCTTCCACAATTTCGTTTTCTTGTGAGTTTGAGACAATATTGTCTAGTCATATTGTCCTCACGTTTTCTTAGTGTGTGTCCTATCCACCGAAAACCGTTTCAGATCTGTTGTTTAGTTCTCACCACGAGCTCTACATTCATGATTCTGTCATACCATTTTATTTCCACTATTCAGCGAATTCACCAATTAGTAAATGTTTGTAGTTTGCTAGTAATTATTTTAGTTGTTCGCAATGTTCCTGACACAAACAGTAGTGCCGATTTAAAATTGAAGTTAACAATTCTAAATTTGGTAGTCAGTGTAAACGCTTGTTACTATTTTTCATTTTTTGTAACTTCCACGAGTTTCCTAACATGCAACTAATCGAGAACGAGTCTAAACATAAGACATGCACTCCTCACTAAACCAACATCACAACAACTGAAATTGAATGTTATCAAATGCTGAGTGCAATCAGCTCTAATGTTTGCATTGTGTACACAGCACTATTGTGACGGACTGTTTATACAGCACCGTTGGATGGAGCGGAGACATCAATCCTGAAAATAACAGATGGATTGTACAACTAAGGCTTCTGAATTGTGGGTGTTTGGAAAAATGGGGCGAGGTTCTTTGATAAAACAAAGAACAAACAGGAAAGTTCAAGAATCTTGTTTTTCTTATAGCTCATGTCGTGTGGCGTTGGTGATCATGTCTGTCCACAGCCTTCTGTCTCGTGTACTGCCAATCTTCTTATAGTCCACGCCGTGTGGCGTTGGTGATCATGTCTGTCCACAGCCTTCTGTCTCGTGTACTGCCAATCTTCTTATAGTCCATGCCGTGTGGCGTTGGTGATCATGTCTGTCCACAGCCATCTGTCTCTTGTACTGCCATTCTTCTTATAGTCCATGCCGTGTGGCGTTGGTGATCATGTCTGTCCACAGCTGTCTGTTCTTGTATTGTCTGTCTTCTTATAAGTTCGTGGCGTGTGATTTACGTTCTCCGTAGTCGATTTCGCTGTAAATTATGTACAGTGTGTCTATATTAAGTATCTCTTACCTTTTCGCAGGAGTTACACATATCTAAATGTTTTTATTTCACACCGCAAGTCAATCTTGAGGTACGGAAGCGAAACATTGACAATTAGCAGACAAGTAAAGGATTATGTTAAATTTGCGAAGATGTGGTTTTATAGAAGAATTATGAGAACACAGTGGACAAATAGAAAGAGTAATGAAGATATATTGAAAGCTGTTAACTCACAAAAAGAACATTTACACGCATTAGAAAAAGACATTCCACATTGGTTGGACATGTCACGAGAAGAGGAAAACTGGAGTATATTGACTCAACGGGAAACTTGGAGGAGAGGAGAGGAGGGGAATACCACGAGAAAAGATGTTGGGCAGTTTGATATCATGGCATGGAGGTAAAAGATTATCATTACACGGGACAGAAGGCTGTGGACAGACATGATCATCAACGCCACACGGCGTGGACTATAAGAAGATTGGCAGTACACGAGACAGAAGGTTGTGGACAGACATGATCACCAACGCCACACGGCATGGACTATAACTAGATTGGCAGTACACGAGACAGAAGGTTGTGGACAGACATGATCACAGACGGCATACGATACGATCAATATAGGTTACTACTCATAAGAGTTATATGGGCCTATTTAATTACAACAGTACTTTTACATCCAACTTACCGTAACATTATACGGACAGGAATCTACTGCCGACGTCAAAATGATTGCTCCGAAAACTAGAAGCAAACTTAGTGTTTTCTCCATTCTGTGAAACTGTATAATGGTATAGCCAAATCACCAGCACAAATTTATTTATACACGAGCTGTCTCGTCTGCTCAAATTAGCTGCCTCCTTATTTATATACACTCGTAATTTGCATTTATTATCGATTGGAACTCCGTCACAGTGTGCAGAAGAACTCTGGTATGACATATTGTATTACGATGACTACACGTTCCGATTTTAGAACAGAAAACTGAAGTAGATTTTTGAACCTGGTGACAAATTTGTTCATGGTTTGTTCACAGTTGGTTGAATTCTAGTTGAATATGTCTACGTGATGGGGCAGCCTGTCGTAACCTCTCCCCCGCATTAGTCGCCTCTTACGATATATCTGATAGGGTGCGGTGGGATTATTCTTTGCTGTCCTTGCAAACACGTGTTCATCGTTTAAGACAGAACCATAAAGTATGGAGGGCAAAACAAAATCAAGTAATCGGTTCTTGTACTAACGCGATCTTGAAATAATCTTAATTCCCTCCTCCTACCCCCCCCCCCCCCCCGGGAAACCCTAAAATTCCCCCTAGGGAGGAATTCCCCATCGGTTGAGACCATTTGGTTTAAGACGTATCCTTCCACATCAAGGATACGTAAAAGTAACTTGTATATTTTCATGTAGTATTTTTCATGTAGTTGTGTCGGTTTGTGTTTGTTTGTTCTATGAAAGCTTTGGCCGCTACGTCCATTTCATTTTTCGTAAAAGTGTTTTAGTAAAGCTCACAATGGGACGCAGAGGTGTTTCCAAGGCACCAGGGCTGGGTTCTTTACTGGCCAAGACCTATTGACGCGTCCTCGCCGAGCGTCTTGGGCAACAGGTCCCTTCGGGGTCCTGGCTAAAGTCAGTAGGATCGTTGATTCCTCCGAAGTCGGAGAGTATCTGCCTGCACGGCGAGGAACCACCAGTCTCCACACCAATAAGCCAGACATGGGACAACGGATACTCACGCAAACATCAGGTCCTGTATGACATCACATTGATGTTGGACAATAGGATGCCTTCATCCGACATATAGGACTTCGCGCTGGAGATCACAGCCAGCGAACACAAGCAAACAAGCTCAAATCTAGTTCTCGTTTTCTGGTGATTTCTTCACACTTCTGTCACAAACGGGATGATTTGGACTTCACCGACGACACTCCACTCCTGTAACACAGACGCACGGACAGTTTCAGAATAAACTCATCACACCTGATTAAAGGTCACAACAATTAGGTCTAAACATTCACAGATGGAAGACAGATAATGAGATTACACCCAGGTAATAAGACATTCGATCTCCTTTGCTGAAACCCCACTTCCGGAGGTGAAATCATATGCCTATTTGTGAAGTAATGAAGGCAAAACTGTGGGAATGATAGATATTTAAATAAGAATACAGAAGGCCAGGGGGCTTTCGTGGCACTAGGAAATGTTTGGAAGTCACAGGAAGTGACACATAGCCCTAAACTTAGAATGTTTAACTCCATGTTAAATCTTTACTACTGCCTGGGTCGAAAACACGGAGAATGACTCACAGAATGACTAATATACTACATACATTCATTAATTGCTGCCTCAGCAGAATGTTTTTTACCCGCACATACTTTACAGGACATAGCTATCAACACCAGCATCTTTCTGCTGATTGTTGATTTCTTGGCAAGATTACGCTCAGTAGTTTGCCATTGCTTTCTGAGCGACCGGCTCACATACCCCGTAAGTTACCAACGCGACGAGAACCGCTACCGATTTTCGCGCAGGTTACGTTCCTCACGTGGATATACGGGATTGCGGAGAAAGACGTTAACGCCTAGGCCAGGGAGACCGGCCTCATCAGAATAGTGGGAATAATACGGTATGACAGACTCACCAATGTAGAGCTCATGGAGAGAATTGGACATATTCTAGTGAACCAAGAGGTGAGGATAAAGAAGCTTGCGCTGGGTGGGACACACACTGAGAAAACCTGAGGACAATATAACTGGACACTTTCTTGTCTGGAACCAATAATATAGGACACACGCTGAGAAAACCTGAGGACAATATAACTAGACACTTTCTTGTCTGGAACCCACAAGATAGGTCACACGCTGAGAAAACCTGAGGACAATATAACTAGACACTTTCTTGTCTAGAACCCACAAGATAGGTCACACGCTGAGAAAACCTGAGGACAATATAACTAGACACTTTCTTGTCTAGAACCCACAAGATAGGTCACACGCTGAGAAAACCTGAGGACAATATAACTAGACACTTTCTTGTCTGGAACCCACAAGATAGGACACACGCTGAGAAAACCTGAGGACAATATAACTAGACACTTTCTTGTCTAGAACCCACAAGATAGGTCACACGCTGAGAAAACCTGAGGACAATATAACTAGACACTTTCTTGTCTAGAACCCACAAGATAGGTCACACGCTGAGAAAACCTGAGGACAATATAACTAGACACTTTCTTGTCTAGAACCCACAAGATAGGTCACACGCTGAGAAAACCTGAGGACAATATAACTAGACACTTTCTTGTCTAGAACCCACAAGATAGGTCACACGCTGAGAAAACCTGAGGACAATATAACTAGACACTTTCTTGTCTGGAACCCACAAGATAGGTCACACGCTGAGAAAACCTGAGGACAATATAACTAGACACTTTCTTGTCTGGAACCCTCAAGATAGGACATACGCTGAGAAAACCTGAGGACAATATAACTAGACACTTTCTTGTCTGGAACCCTCAAGATAGGACATACGCTGAGAAAACCTGAGGACAATATAACTAGACACTTTCTTGTCTGGAACCCACAAGATAGGACACACGCTGAGAAAACCTGAGGACAATATAACTAGACACTCTCTTGTCTGGAACCCACAAGATAGGACACACGCTGAGAAAACCTGAGGACAATATAACTAGACACTCTCTTGTCTGGAACCCACAAGATAGGACACACGCTGAGAAAACCTGAGGACAATATAACTGGACACTTTCTTGTCTGGAACCAACAAGGCAAACAACATAGCGGGAGACCCAACAATACATGGAAACAGAATTACAGATATAGATGAATAATATTAGCAGACTTGACGGGAGCCACAGGTGACAGGAGCTCAGCCAAGAGTTCCGATTGTACCAAAGTTACTGCTGCATGACTCTCCGGATGTTGGTCAGGGTATCATTTTTTTATATTGCCTTCGGGTCGTACAAACATGCCTTGTGGAGAAGGTGTTTCTCGCCCAGCAATTGGATGTCTTCGGAATTTTTATAGAACCAGTCTTTATGCATTCGGGGGCTTGGACCCAGGATTTCCACAGCTGTGTTGTAGATGGTGCTCTTTAGGGCTCTCTACTCTGTTGCCGTGTCGTGTTTAATTGCGGCACTGGGCTTGAGGAGGTCCTCCTGCATATTTACAAACGACAGCTGCATTTTCTTACTATTAGGGCGAGTGAAATTTAGTTGTGAGTGTGTGTGTGTGTGTGTGTGTGTGTGTGTGTGTGTGTGTGTGTGTGTTCGTGCGTGCGTGTGTGTGTGTGTGTGTGTGTGCGTGTGTGAGTGTGTGTGTGTGTGTGTGTGTGGTTTTTTTTTTTTTTTTTTTTTTTTTTTTTTTTTGCACTTTTACCCATTAAAGACTCTGTGGTGGTTTGATGTGTATGTTTATTTTTGAGACAATCAGGCGATAGTTTGTCCAACGTTCGGCACAACATATGGATTTTGTTACCCGAACGTCTTGTCTGTCACTCCTCCTGACGATGACATAGTCAATGAGGTGTCAGTGTTTCGAGCGAGTGTGCATCCATATACAAATATAGTTGAGAGACCTCATTGTTGTCTCTGTGTGTTGTTTGTGAGAATGTATGGGGACAGATAGAAGTATAGTGAAGAAATCTCATTGATGTCTTCGTGTTTGTTTGTGAGAATGTGTGGGGAAAGATACAAATATAGTGAAGAGCTCGTATTATTGTCTCTGTGTGTTGTTTGTGAGAATATGTTGAGGGTTGCTGAACGAGTGTCCACGAGTGTCCAACATATTTATAACAGAAAAAACTATTTTGACCTACACTTGCTAAATTTGAGAATAAATTATACGGAGATGTCAGCAAGCTTAAATTAACTTATGCTTTCTTTGCATTCACTCATAACGACGTCTGAAGCTGAAGAACAGAGAAGAAGATATATTCAACTATATACAATTATAGTCGAGAAATCTTATTGTTGTCTCTATATCGATCATACCACAAATCATATAAACGAATGAACTACATTTTCAAAGGATCACAAATTGGGCACGCGGAACCTATTAGTCATTCGTCATTTGCAAACTGGTTATATATCATGAATTGTACATTTGCATTGTAAAACAAACACAAAACGTAATATGACTTCATTCATTCATTAGCATGTCCTTTGCACAACCTCGCTACCATAACAACCTTCCAGAAAACGTTTCGAT
Organism: Cepaea hortensis; assembly: GCA_963921405.1. Classification (NCBI taxonomy): domain Eukaryota; kingdom Metazoa; phylum Mollusca; class Gastropoda; order Stylommatophora; family Helicidae; genus Cepaea; species Cepaea hortensis. Next base: position 75,675,547 of record OY992897.1, on the reverse strand, counting down.
CATAAGCAATATGTCCCGTGTTCGATACACCCATCTGGAGATCATCCGCCGCATCCTGTGTGAACATGAGATCAATTCAGTAGTTTCTTTCAATCCGACATAAACCAATTGAAGGCTGCAATATCAGATGGCACATCTTTATTATCATCATTTTGTAAGAACAAATGCTATAGAGACATTTTCTCTAACATACCGCTAATAATGACCACTGAAGTATTTACTCATCTGGGTAATCTTTAAAAAAAAACAACTCATCAGGACTAGATGGAATCAGTAATCAGATCCTTCGCTATGCTGCACCGGCGATCTGCGAGTCACTAACTTTTATATATATAATCAGTGTCTCACCAAAGGTCACTTCCCATCAGCCTTTACAATCGCTAAAGTGTATCCTCATCTAAAAGCTGGTTCATTAGACAATAGTCTCATGAGTAACTATAGGCCAATTTCCATATTATCCTCACTATCCAAACAACTAGAAAAGCACATTAACAAAACAAGACTAGAACACTTAGTTCGCCACAAACTAATTGTTGACAGTCAGTCAGGGTTTGTAGTCTTATGTGTCTTATGCTATCGTCTCGAGTGAAGCTGCCTCTTATAGTCTAAAATATGATAAGTTCTATAATGGCCAACTGAGGTCCCTGTCTGGCCACCTTGGGGCGAACACACAACAGAACTTGACGGTCGATATTCATTGAATCTGGGTTGCTGTCACCGCAGAAACCTTGTTCCGTATTTTATCCTGTCGGGTAACATATAGGCTGTCTTGCTGGTTATGTTAATTCTGCTGGTTCAACATTTCTCGAGCGCCTGGGTGCGTTTTTCGACCTCACTCTAGCTGTCTCTCAGCCAATTAAACTGCATTCCTTTGTTGCCCCTGACGTCACTTCCATCACGTCACGTGATGTTTTTGGGGCCCTAGTCGCTTGAGTGGTTTCCTTTTGTTGGGCCTGTAGTTCTGTAGTTGATCTATTGTCAGTCTACTACGTCTATTCTACCATGCCACGCTTTCGTGGTGATTGTTACTCATGTACAACTTTAACTCTTCTATGGTCTAGTTTTCTCGACTGTCACTTGTACCGTGTGACCCCTTTCGGTACATGGCAATGACCTAGTTACATCAGAAACTGTCCCTCCACAGCTTTGCGGTTCAAATGTCTGTCGCGGCCGCGAGTGTTTCGTCAATAGTGCGGCTAAACGACCAATTCACAAACTGATTGAAGGGGCATTTCTTCAAACCCAGCTAGTTTTGTAAATTGTAGCATTGGGTGTTCTCAATTTACAATATTGTTTTCTCAAAATCAACTAACTTTGCAATTCGTATCATTCGGTGTTCTCAATTTACAATATTGTTTTCTCCAACACAACTAGCCTTGAAAATCGTATCATTCGGTGTTCTCAATTTACAATATTGTTTTCTCCAACTCAACTAGCCTTGAAAATCGTATCATTCGGTGTTCTCAATTTACAATATTGTTTTCTCCAACACAACTAGCTTTGCAAATCGTATAATTCGGTGTTCTCAATTTACAATATTGTTTTCTCCAACTAAATTAGATTTGTAAATCGTATCATTCGGTGTTGTTAATTTACAATATTGTTTTCTTCAACCCAACTAGTTTTGCAAATCGTATTACACACTTTTCATTTATAAGATGGTTGTCTCAACTCGAATATTATTTTAAAACCGATTATTCACTTCACTGTCTTTATTTGTTCTTCTAATTAAAAACGATGAAGAATGGTTTTAAGAACGATGGTGACTTTATCGTAGTCTCGTGTATTTGCTGTCGTGATAAACTATTTACAAAGCAGTTTATTTTACACAATTTATAAAACTGTAAGACTAAAGAGAGCTAACACAGCGGTGTAGAGATACACACTGTAGTTAAGGTTATTACTCCCCGAACACATCTTTATATATGTGTCATGATGAAAATATTCATCAATTGTGACACCACGCCATTTACATTTGCCAGAAATTCTGATATCCAGCGAGTTATACCAATGAAATAGGTCGTCATTACGTGGACATGGGCACTCAAAATCATATCCCAAAGTTAACGTTTTCAGTTTCTTTAGCGACGTTAGAGCCACGGGAATTGTTGTCAAACTAATTGAATCCAGATCTAATTCCTGCAAGTTTTGAAGTGGCAGGAAAGCCAGATTGGATATTTCAGTTATTGGATTGTTATTCAAATTTAGTATTTCTAATGATGTTGCATTTATAAAAAATGTACCTGTTAATTTCTTGATCTTATTCATGCTGAGGTCTAGATTTTTCAGATGTGGAGGGATTCCATTGGTTATGTCTACAATATTATTATCATGCAGGTTAAGTTGTTTCAGCCGAGCCATGCTGGCTACACTTGACGGTATGGAGGACAGCATATTACCTCCAATGTATAGATTTTCCAGAGTGCTAGCTAATGACATCAAAGCATCATCCAAGTTAGTAGCCTTATTGAGCTGATTGCCTGTTAGAGTTAGATTGGTCAAACTAGACCGATTAGTAAAAGCTCCCTTTTGGATACTGTCTATCTTGTTATTCGAGAAATCAACACTGGCAACAAATTCGAAATATTCAAAGAATTCGGGCCACGTAGAAATACCGACATTTTTTAAGGTTAACGTGAGTACAGTTTTGCCTAAATGCCTCATGACTGTAGAGTTCCATACTGTAATTGGACAGCTGGAAATCGCCAGTCTTTCCAGGTCGCTGACGTGAAGAAGTGCCACGGGGACTTGGTCGTATTCTTTGCTGTCCAAAAAGAGATATCTCAGGCTTGTGGAGGATCCGTTGAAGGCATCAGGTGAAATGTAAGTGATGGGTACAGAGGCGAACATGATGGTTCTTAGATTTGGAGGCAGGCTGTTTTCTGGCACGTTCTTTAGGTTGCCTTCCTATAGAGGAAAAAGCAAGAATACGATGTAATAATATGATATCACGATCTGAAGACAAAGATCCTCACATTCACGGAGAGACGAGACAAACGGTAGAGAGGTGCGTATATCATGTGAGGAAGACACTTGCTAGACTACATAATCATCATCATCATTCCGTGTTTGATCTATGCAGAACCTTGCCCCATAAAATTCCGTCGAAATTCACCGCAATCACACGTCAGATGTGCTATGTCTATCGTTATCATCTGTACATTATCTGTCACATTTTGATTCCGCCTACGTCGTTCTCTTCCTGGACTCCACTTCCCAGGTACATTCATGTTATTTTACATGACCAAAATATTTCACTGTTCTCAAATTCTGTTGACTGAATAACTCATGTTCTGAGAACTGCAGTTCTTGCTGGACAGATCTATCTAGCTGCTGTATTTATCTTCTAGAAAGCTTCTAATACTCTTATGTAACTCTTACATTCAAAGGTGTATGCGTGTCTTTCAGCTGATATGTCCAGTATTCAAGTTTCACAACCGTATATTGCAACAGGAAAAGCACTTGGCATCCGTGTCTACGTCTAATTTCTCTAATCAGTTTATGGTTTTCATTTGTTTCTTGTAGGAATTAATCATTGATTTTTCTGTCTGTCCATGGTATTCTTTGCATTTTCCTCAAAAAATACATTTCCACGGCCTTCAGATGTTTTTGAGATTGTCTGTTCTATGTAGCACCTCAACATTCTTTTTCGCCTTGCAAATGGCATCTTTTTATTGGTCAGTATGTCACCTTGCGAAAAACTGCCAACGCTATGGCGATTCTTTTTCTAATCTCTTCAAGGCACCTTGCATCATATATTACGACTATTCCGAGATAATTGTAACGATTCACTTGTTTTGAGAACATTCCCATTTACTTATATATTACATCGTGGTATTTCCTTCTTCTTAGTGACGACCATAATCGATGTCTTCTTACAATTTACTTCTAACCCATGTTGTTCACTGTGTGCAACAATCGCATCTACTAAATGTTGCAGTTCCTGCTCATTACCTGCAATCAATACTGTATCATCTGCATATTTAATATTATTGATGTTATGTCCTCCAGTGATGATTCCTTTCATTTCTGAAGATATTTTCACTGTACAGGGAAAAAAAGAGATCTGGAGACATTACTCATCCCTGTCTCACACCTCTCTTAATAGGCTGATATTGACCTACTTCATTGTCAATCTGTATGGCAGCTTGTTGTTTCCAATATATGTTTTCAATTAGTCTAAGGTCTTTCCCATCAATTTATAGATCTGCAAGCATCTCCATCATGTTGACATGTCTAACTTTATCGACAGCCTTTATGTAGTAAATAAAACAAAGATGTAAGTCTTTGTTTTCTTCTATACAACATCCCATTAACGTTCTCAGTATATACACAGAATTTACTGTAGCCTTGCCTTCTACTCACAATATTCTTCTCCTATTTCGGGTTGTATTTTTTTCTAACTCTTTGCATGACAATTCTTAGCAAAAATCTTTGTGATGTAGCTCATTATAATAATTGTTCTATGTTGATCGCATTCCAAGGCTCCTGATTTCTTCAGGATTGCAATAAATATAGAATTACATAATTAGTATCTGTAGACGTGTGTTGTTTTATCTATTCCTATAGCCCCGAGATGGTAGTGACTAGACACTTGTTATCTGTAGACGTGTGTTGTTTTATCTGTTCCTATAGCCCCGAGATGGTAGTGACTAGACACTTGTTATCTGTAGACGTGTGTTGTACTATCTGTTCTTATAGCCATGAAATGCTAGTGACTAGACACTCGGTACCTGTGGAGGTGTGTTGTTCTATCTATTTCTATAGTAGTGAAATGCTAGTGACTAGACACTAGCCTGCCAACCCAACGGTTCTGACATCGAATCCGCATCAGGGCGAATTCTAAAAATGTATACACGCTGTAAGTCTGGCCCGTCATAATATGAGAATCTTGCGTCGCGGTCGGCCTGATTCTCTCGATCAGTTTTGAAATATATATAATAAAATTATCCTGGTATGAACCTAAGGCCTATCCACGTCAATATGGAAGCACTATACTCGAGTTTCGCTCTCGTTTGAGCTCGTCAGTAGTGCATATCCCTGACCGGATCCGGAAACAAGCCCCGGAACACTGGCGTGTGAAGCGGGCGTGTAACCACGTGGCACACGCTGGACACGCCAAATTATCAGGGGCTTGTTTCCGGATCCGGTCAGGGATATGCACTACTGACGAGCTCAAACGAGAGCGAAACTCGAGTATAGTGCTTCCATATTGACGTGGATAGGCCTTAGGTTCATACCAGAATACGATCAGCGTTGCCAGTAGTGGGTTGTGCTCAATATTTAAATTTCAAATCCCGAAACAACCAAATAATCAATAAAATTATCATCAATGGGGTATAAATAAATCTGTAATCTTTGCAATAGTTGTTAAATTAACAAAACTGTGTTTTGAATATTACGATACTGCTTTGTTTTTGTTTTTATTTTGTTTGTTTTTTTTGTTTTTTAAATAAAACCACGTAAAATGAGAGGGCCATTCATCTAAACATTAGGAAAGAAACATTGAGTTTATAGTGCAAATCAACAAAAGTGGTGTATATTTATATCATAACAGAAATCACCATCGACTTCATCATATATCATTTGCCGCCATACGTCTTTGGGTAGGGACAATTGACGTACCTGCGCCCTGTGCGTGGCACTGGATATGGTCTTGTCGTGTGATTGTACAATGTCTTTGATGTCGTCAATCCATTTTTTTTCCTCGGGTTAATCTTGGCCTGGTATCAAATTGTCTTTGGTTTAGAGCCATTGTAGAACTGATAGTGCTGCATTCTAACCAGATGGCCGAAGCATTTTATCTTCTGCCTTTCAACACTTGGCTCAAGATGGTGACCTTATCTCCGTCTGTCTGATAAAATCATTTCTTGCTCGGTCTTGATTGGTTATGTCTACGCATCGCATCTGGCAGGAATTGATTTTGCCAGTGTGCGATTTGGATGTCCAAGTTTGACATTGGTGGCATAGATATTCTGTCCCATCTCCACGCAGGAACAGTGAGCAGAGATACTTTGATATGGTTGCTGCATCAGAGTACTGACCATCCAATGTGAGGGATGATGATCATGATAACAACATACCATAGAAATTGTACCTACCACAAACAGCAGTGTGGTAATGGAGCCATTCTTGTTGTCTGACATCAGAGGCGGAATAGAGTCCAGTCTGTCACACGTCAACAGATGCATGTCGCAATCACAAGCCTGATAGATGGAGTATTGTAAGATATGTGCATGAGGTACACAGATGGAGTATTGTAAGATATGTACATGAGGTACTGTGACAGGTTGGCCCACCTCTCAGATCGTTTTGTTACTAGATGGAGATAGCCCTCAGTAAACCCCTCTATGTATCCTGTATTCTTTTTTATTTTTTATCTATATTTTCAAAGATTAGATAAAATCGTCTTTGGTTAGTGTATTTATATACATAAAACTATAGAGAGAGTTAAATACTATTTCTTCTTATAGTTAGAAGTAGATGTAGGGTAGAGTTCGTTTACAAGCCAAGAAATCCAGTCAGACTGAATTTTATATTCAGGTTTGGCTGTGAAAAATAATTTGGCCACAGGAAGGAAACTCTCCTGGATGAGAAGTTAACTTCCGGTTGCACCCTAACGTCTGCCATTTTCTGACAGCCGGCTGGAGGGAGCTATCACGTCAATTGGCTAAAATTGAACACCTGTCTGTGTTTAAACATATTTTATTGCTGGCTCTTGTTAAGCCGAACAACACTCTAAAACATAGAAAAGCCAATGATAGTCTCCACTCCCGATAGGCCAGTCAAAATCTAGTTGCAGGGTGAGTTAATAATAATTTTGTTAAATATTTTTCTGTGTGTCAATCTGCCGGAAATCTAAAGGCCATGCCGATCGATAATAGATACTATTAATTAAAACTAGTGTTAGTTAACTAATATTAGAATTAGGACCATGTTTGTGCCATGTGGCTTGCCGACAAGGGTAAAACGCAAAGCTCGTCACATGTGGCCTTAAAAACATGGATAAATTACATTACGTGATTCTCGAAATTAGGTATCCGCCTGCGGAAGGACACCTGAGTTAGTCAGTAGACGATTAGAGTTAAGATAATTTAATTATGTGCTTAAACTTCGGAACTAGCGTATTTCTCTAGATAATATACTTATTAGTTGAAGGAATTAGTTCAGAGAGTGAATTAGTTACCATTAATTATTCTTTATTAATCTCTATCTTGCCCATAGTCAGATTACTACCATGTGGTCCAAGATGGCCCACTTAACAAAGTTCAAACCTTGGGGGAATTCTCCAACCCTAATATTGTTCTTGTGTATAGTGAAAATAATCTTAAACCTAGCTAAGAAATCTTCTAGATAATTAATTATGTTTTAATTAATATAAGGAAGACTTGCTATTAGTACAACTCATAACTCTTTAAGTGAACTTGGGGTGTTTCATTGATTTTAATGGTTCACTCGTGTACATCGTGAAGTTATAGTTGTTGTGTGTGATTTCATTTCATTCTATGGAATTCATCAATATGTGATGTTAATTCATCGTGTGGAGTGTAGTTTGTGTGTTTCCATACTTGGAAAATGATGTGTGGTGTTTCATCGATTTAATGGTTTGTTAATGTATATGTGACGTCGGAGTTGTGGCGTCTGAGTTTCATTCCATTGAAGTCATCCTATATGTACTGTTAAGTCATTATGTGAATTGTGGTTCATGTTTCCGTGAGTAATCATGACTTAGAATATATATTTGGAATGTGGTCTTTGAAGTAGAGCATTGTGATTGTACATGTTTGATCTAATTGTCAGCAGAGAGAATAGGATATCATTTGTGTGCTGTTTCCATTAGATCAGTGTGCTGTTGTAGATTTCAGATAAGGAATCAAAATGTGTAAAATAAGATAATACATGCTATTGAAATTTATGAGACAAGCATGCCACACAGGACCATGACAGGGCCAAAAGAATTTACAATTCTGTCTTGAAGGATTATTCACTCCTTCTCACTGTCATTCACAGAGCCTGCACCCTGATCATCTGTAGCCGTAGTCACGACCGGTGATTGAGCTACGAACCACTCACTTGATGCAGCAGAGAGTGGAGTCCATACCACGATCCAGTCAGCACTGCCAGCTTACCATCCAGGAGGCTAAGGATTATCAGATGAGTGGCTACCCACCCGTTTGCCACTGCACAGCAATTCTAATTTGTCCGCTATTGGCACAGAGTCTATGATTATATCCTCTAGCTGAACCTTATCTTATAGAAATTTCAGGGATCTGCGTATCTCTTATGTGTCAGGGAGTTCCCAGTGGGGCTCACGTAGTGTTCTTTAGGATTAAACGTTATGTTATATTTGTAATTTTAACAACTGCGTCTGTCATTATAGAATTAGAATTAGCATCATCAGATTGTGTGACGAGTGAAAGGACTACATCTATACTTATCATTCTGTCTTATCTCCTGTTGTGTGAGAATACATTAGGCAGTGGGGGCTCATTATTCATCCAGGCACGTTAGCAGGAATAACTTGACATACTGTCTTCGTGTGTTAGTACAGTTAGTCGTCATAACTTTCCGCCTGGCACTGTTTAGAAGTAGTGATCCATTCTGGGACTTTGATAATCATTCTTTTAGAATTGCGAGCCATTTGATCGCTTCTTCAGCAGTGGTTAGATTCTCTATTCGTAGAAGTCTATTTAGTATCTACTTTGATCCAATTCCATCCTAGTAGTATACGTTACGCGACACTGGTGGCTCGGTCCGGGCATGACAATCCTATAGATTGTTGGGTTCAGTCGAGTATCCAACTTCATAGATATTTCTAACTTTCAGTCACTCAAAAGAGATAGCTACTAATCATACTAGTTAATATATATATATATACTTATAACATAGGATTAACATAAGAATAGATATAAGATAACATAAGTTAGGGCAGAGGTGAATTGCTGGCAAACGGGTAAGTGTTTTGTCAATGTGTAACATTTTTTATGCTTGTCATTGAAGATATTTGTGAATCTTTGCGACAAACACATTCTTGATTAAGTGAGTGAGTTATCCAGGTGTATCAACAGATATCTTATTACATAACTAACATGTCTTCTGAAAAGCCACCTACTAAGGAGGAACTGCGAGAACAAGGAACATTGTTAGGTCATGAGGGTGTAGAGTTGAACAAATATGTAATAGAAGAAGGAAGAGAGTGGCGCCGAGAACAAAGGGACATCATCAAGGAGAGAGAGAAGGAAGAACGAGAGGAAAGAATTAAATTACAAATCCAGATGGCGGAAATTGAATCCAGAGAGAAGATGCGACAAGCTGAATTGGACAACCAGTTGAAACAAGCTGAATTGGACAACCAGTTGAAGCAAGCAGAACTGGACAAGGACTTGAAATTAGCTGAGCAGTTAAGACAGCACGAGTTAGAACTGAGGAGATTAGAACTACAAAATCCTGATGCCTCCAGATTTAGCAGTGCCAGCTCTCCAACTGACAGTCAAGACATTTCCTCAGGACAACATATTACTCCAGGAGCAATGAGTTTTCCACTGGCCCACTTCGACCCGAAGGAGGATCAGATGGATGAATATCTTGACATATTTGTGTTAATGTGTGAAGCCTACAATCTGCCTAAGGATAAATTTAATATTAATCTCTCCCAAGCACTTCGCGGTCCAGCGTATGACGTGTTTGCAAAACTCCCTCCAGGTCTTGAGAAGGACTTTGTTACACTCAAAAATGCTCTCTTGAAACGATATCAGTTAACTTCCAGTGCCTACAGGTTGAAGTTCCGTACAGCCAAACGGTCACAAGGAGAATCATTTCCTCAGTGCGCCTCACGGTTACACACTTATTTTAACAAGTGGGTAGAACTGAGTGATTTGGATGCTACTTATGACGGGCTGGTGGAACTAATACTTGTTGAGCAATTTAAAGATGTTCTTCCAAAACAGCTACAAACCTTTACTGCAGAGAATGGTGGTGCTCGGCTAGAGGAGGTTATCTCACTAGCCGAACGATATTTAACTGCCCATGGCGAAGTAGCTGCCACTAAATCTTGTAATGCTTCTACTGCTCAAAATACTCCTGCAACACAGAATAAGGGTTTTCAGCAGAACAACTCTTACGGTAAGGACACCAGAGGGCACACTGGGGGTCCGCACCAAAATCCTGGTTCACAACAAAAAGCACCAGCAACCCATAGTGGATGGGGTAAACCTTACTGCAAAAACTGCAAAAGTAATGATCACCACACGAGCGTGTGCAGAAATAATCCCCCTACCCAGTATGCTGCGTGTATGATTACGGGGGCAAGTACCCAACAGAGCATATGTTCTAGTAATGGAACTAGGCCACCCACAGTTGAAACTATTCTGGTTAACGGTAGTCCAGTACTATGTCTCTATGACAATGGACTCCAGTGTGATGCAATAATAGCTAAGCAGTTAGTGAAACCATCACAGTTAACAAAACAAACAGTTGTAGTCAAAGGGGCTACCAGGAGCTCTCCAACTATAATAGCTAAGATAGCCAAAGTACATGTGACATCTAAGTATGTCACTGGACTCATTTCGGCTGCAGTGATCGATGATCCGGTATATCCTTTCATGCTTGGTCGTAAGTATGTATATTTAGGAGAACCATCATCACCAATGATAATGGCAGCAGTGGAGACCCGGAGTCAGGTTGCACAGTCACATGAACCTATACTCTCAATCAACCCTCTACCTCGGGAGATTAGGGCTGCACAAAATGAATGTCCGACTTTAGCATCTTGTTTTGGCAAACTGCCAAACGGTAGAAATCCTCCAGCAGCTGGAAATTTCTATTTAAAGGACAAGTTGTTGTACCATAGGGCAGGAACTATGGGTACCGAACACGGGCAACTTGTCGTGCCGAAACAATATCGTAATCAGATATTGCATATGGGACATACCATATCCTTCAGTGGACATATGACTGTAGGAGTTACTACCCAGCGTATTTCTTGTCATTATTTTTGGCCGGGAATGACTGCTGACATACGAAGATACGTCCAGTCTTGTCCGGAGTGTCAACATGGCTCCCCCAAGCAGTGGTCTACTCCTGTTTCCATAGGGGAAGGGTTAGTTTTGAACACTCCTTTTGCGCGAGTAGCTATAGACATTATTGGTCCACTGCCCACTTCTAAGAAGAAAAATACTTATATTTTAACTGTAGTAGATACAGGTACAATGTGGGCTGAAGCTACTGTACTGCCCTCCATCAATGCAACTAGGGTAGCAGAGGCTCTCCTAGAAATATTTACCAGAGTAGGATTCCCTATTCTTATGGTAAGTGATAGTGGGTCATCATTGAATGAGAAGTTAAGGGGAGAAATCTCCGACATCTTCAGGATGCACCATGTCAACACAGGTTTTAGTCTCACAGAGAATAAGCGACTTGTGGTCAAATATACAGGGACCCTCAAATCGATCGTGAACAAGTTAGTCCAGGAGAAACCCAATAGTTGGGACACGTACTTATCAGCAGCAATGTTTGCCTATCGAGAAGTACCACATGTCGCCATCGGTCTTCCACCTGCTACACTATTGTTCGGACGACCAATTAAAGGACCGCTTCAGGCTCTTTTGAGAACCTGGACTGATGAAGGAACAGATGAGAGTGTCGTCAAGTCTTCACAGTATGTAGAGGAACTGAAACAGAAACTGCACACGGGATGGAAATGAGCTAACTCCACTCTCCGTCGTGCCAGAAAGAAACAGGCTTCCTTCTATAATAAACCTATTAGAAACCAGTCTCTAGAGGTAGGAGATAAAGTGCTAGTCTTATTAACCAAAGAGGATAATAAGTTAGAAATTGCTTGGCAAGGACCATTCAGCATTAAAGAGAAGGTGTCCAGCAACAAGTACTCTGTTTCTATTCGCGGGAAAACTACAGTCTTCCACGTGAATTTACTCAAAAGACATTTTGAGAACAACACGAACCCACCAGTTCATATTATGACTCTGGCTGTGGTTGATAGTGGATCCAAAGGGGATCAATCCAGATGGGAAGACAACCCCGACAGATGTGAGGAAGATGACGCGACTGAACACGATCCCAACTTAGAGACGTCTAAAGGGAAAGTAAGGACGACGCGTATGAAGTATAGGGATCAAGACCAATTGGGTCGAAGGAGAGATGTTGGAATTGTAGGACTTTTATCAGTGACAGACGAAGGACACCCCGACCAACGAAAGCAAAGTTTCCAGAGAAGATTTCCATGGAAGCGACATCAAGAGAGGAGGTTTCTTAGAAGGTGTCTTAGAAACGAAGAGTCTGAGAATTGTGAATAGACATTGTGCTATTGATGAATAGGGGGACCTGTCCAAATGACCCATAAACGTCAGAGTAAGGGCTGAAAAAACTATATGAGAGTTCGGGCTGGAGAAAAAGTTGCTTCTCCAACTTTTTTTGAACGATGGGCATTTGTGACAGGTTGGCCCACCTCTCAGATCGTTTTGTTACTAGATGGAGATAACACTCAGTAAACCCCTCTATGTATCCTGTATTCTTTTTTATTTTTTATCTATATTTTCAAAGATTAGATAAAATCGTCTTTGGTTAGTGTATTTATATACATAAAACTATAGAGAGAGTTAAATACTATTTCTTCTTATAGTTAGAAGTAGACGTAGGGTAGAGTTCGTTTACAAGCCAAGAAATCCAGTCAGACTGAATTTTATATTCAGGTTTGGCTGTGAAAAATAATTTGGCCACAGGAAGGGAACTCTCCTGGATGAGAAGTTAACTTCCGGTAGCACCCTAACGTCTGCCATTTTCTGACAGCCGGCTGGAGGGAGCTATCACGTCAATTGGCTAAAATTGAACACCTGTCTGTGTTTAAACATATTTTATTGCTGGCTCTTGTTAAGCCGAACAAAACTCTAAAACATAGAAAAGCCAATGATAGTCTCCACTCCCGATAGGCCAGTCAAAATCTAGTTGCAGGGTGAGTTAATAATAATTTTGTTAAATATTTTTCTGTGTGTCAATCTGCCGGAAATCTAAAGGCCATGCCGATCGATAATAGATACTATTAATTAAAACTAGTGTTAGTTAACTAATATTAGAATTAGGACCATGTTTGTGCCATGTGGCTTGCCGACAAGGGTAAAACGCAAAGCTCGTCACATGTGGCCTTAAAAACATGGATAAATTACATTACGTGATTCTCGAAATTAGGTATCCGCCTTCGGAAGGACAACTGAGTTAGTCAGTAGACGATTAGAGTTAAGATAATTTAATTATGTGCTTAAACTTCGGAACTAGCGTATTTCTCTAGATAATATACTTATTAGTTGAAGGAATTAGTTCAGAGAGTGAATAAGTTACCATTAATTATTCTTTATTAATCTCTATCTTGCCCATAGTCAGATTACTACCATGTGGTCCAAGATGGCCCACTTAACAAAGTTCAAACCTTGGGGGAATTCTCCAACCCTAATATTGTTCTTGTGTATAGTGAAAATAATCTTAAACCTAGCTAAGAAATCTTCTAGATAATTAATTATGTTTTAATTAATATAAGGAAGACTTGCTATTAGTACAACTCATAACTCTTTAAGTGAACTTGGGGTGTTTCATTGATTTTAATGGTTCACTCGTGTACATCGTGAAGTTATAGTTGTTGTGTGTGATTTCATTTCATTCTATGGAATTCATCAATATGTGATGTTAATTCATCGTGTGGAGTGTAGTTTGTGTGTTTCCATGCTTGGAAAATGATGTGTGGTGTTTCATCGATTTAATGGTTTGTTAATGTATATGTGACGTCGGAGTTGTGGCGTCTGAGTTTCATTCCATTGAAGTCATCCTATATGTACTGTTAAGTCATTATGTGAATTGTGGTTCATGTTTCCATGAGTAATCATGACTTAGAATATATATTTGGAATGTGGTCTTTGAAGTAGAGCATTGTGATTGTACATGTTTGATCTAATTGTCAGCAGAGATAATAGGATATCATTTGTGTGCTGTTTCCATTAGATCATTGTGCTGTTGTAGATTTCAGATAAGGAATCAAAATGTGTAAAATAAGATAATACATGCTATTGAAATTTATGAGACAAGCATGCCACACAGGACCAAGACAGGGCCAAAAGAATTTACAATTCTGTCTTGAAGGATTATTCACTCCTTCTCACTGTCATTCACAGAGCCTGCACCCTGATCATCTGTAGCCGTAGTCACGACCGGTGATTGAGCTACGAACCACTCACTTGATGCAGCAGAGAGTGGAGTCCATACCACGATCCAGTCAGCACTGCCAGCTTACCATCCAGGAGGCTAAGGATTATCAGATGAGTGGCTACCCACCCGTTTGCCACTGCACAGCAATTCTAATTTGTCCGCTATTGGCTCGGAGTCTATGATTATATCCTCTAGCTGAACCTTATCTTATAGAAATTTCAGGGATCTGCGTATCTCTTATGTGTCAGTGAGTTCCCAGTGGGGCTCACGTAGTGTTCTTTAGGATTAAACGTTATGTTATATTTGTGGTATAATAAAACGTCCTTACCCTTTCCTATTTATGGACTCCCTTAAAAATAAACAAACCCTTACAATTACTGTTTAAGTAACTTACTTAATGTAGGAGAAAATAAAACAGCGATAGACTGACCGTGGCACAGCTAAATTTATTTTGGCTTGTTTTCTCTCCCTTATCTGGCCAATCCTGGCGAGGGGGAAAACAAAGACTGAAGCGGCCATTTCTAGTCAAGAGAACACACAAGAAAGTCGACCTTTCCCTTCGGGGGGAAGGTAGTTTGCCTTAAAAACATGATTCTATTCAAGCTATTGGTATGTTATCTACATTATTAAGATATATTTATGTATTACATAAACCAGTATGTTTAATTAAGAATTAGTTACAATTCTCTTAAACCAGGCTGGATGATGTTTACTAAGGAAACACATGTGGGCGCCACGCTGTAATTTTTCCTATGTCTTACAATTTCAAATCTATATGTTAATATCTTGTATAGGCATTATGAACTTATATCTCACTAGTAGTGCTATAATCTATGAATATTATGTGTACTGTAAAGTATCAACTCTCATGTCTGAAACACATTCTAGAGATTTTCTCAATGTAGGAGCAGACCCCTGATTCATGCTTCATAGTAAAGAACTAGTGTCTGTCAATTTCATATTCCTATGTTAAAACTTCTAGGCACTGTGAACAATATCTCACTATTTATGCTTAGAAATCTGCAAATAATCTATGTACTATAGAAAGGTGTTTTATCCATGCGGGGACATACAAATGATTACGCGTATTCCTGACTCTTAGTCAGGGGATAAAATGCTTCGCCACATCATAATCTGTAACTTGGAACTATAGTGCTAAATTTTAGTACCATCCTTTTGTTAACAGATTAGTAACCACTCCATATGAGGAGGGACATGTAATCATTTCATAAAATATTGCTAAGGACGCCATGGTTGAGAATATAAATTCATGAACAAAGAGTAAATGCGTGATCAAAATCAATGTTCGGATAGGATTCAATCCGCATCGCCTCACTGTAGTAGGAACAGAAGCGAAGATTGATGTGAATAAATTGCTTGAATAATAGCAGTCCTTGACAAAATATATCACAGCGATTACTATCCTCATCTGCTGTATGCAGTGGGGGAAAACAATGTATGTTTTAGTTATGGATTAACCCCTGAGAACCCAAAAACAAAGGCTCCCTGCATCAGTATTATGATTAATTATTATGTAGGATTATCATGTACTTGATATCAGAAAAATGGACATGTATGTTTTTTTTCTGGTATGAGAATTTTCTCTGTTCTGATTGTTACTTTTTCCTGTGGGAATATACATTTTAATGTTGCACCTTGGGATTAGAGGATGTTGATGTAAGAATCCATGTGCACGTCAGTACTTAAGAAACCAATGTTGAATAGTTAGTTAGTTAGTTAGTTAGTTAGTTAGTCGACAGATCATCCTCGCTGCACATCGAACCATTCAGTCCATAAGTGCTCGGATCCCCTCCTCAGCAAATCCCGCAGCGTGTAGCGGCTAACGACGCCAGTTCTGTGTTGGTTTATCAATCTTCTTTGGCTTCCTGCGTAGTGTTCTTGTTTGGCCACACCTCTTTTAATTTGATGCTCTAGCAGTCTGGCCATTGTTGTAGATTCACAGTCATCACTTGGTTCTCGCAAAAGTCTCACATCACGTAGAGCATTCAGAATGTCAGCCTGGTCCATGGCGCGTCCGCCCTCCACAGTAGCCTCACCTGCGAGCTTGTCAGCCCGCTCATTTCCTTGTACTCCCGCATGCCCTGGCACGAAGATGAAACTAATCTTTGCCAGCCGAGACCGCTTCAGAGGCAGCAACCATTCTCTTCGGATCGACCCCTCCTCTATCCTCTTGATCATGTTCATTGAGTCGCTAAGGAAACAAGCCCTGGTGAATGTCTGTGTCTCGAGCCATGTTATTGCTTTACTTACTGCCATGACTTCCATGGTCAGGCTACTTGTGGTTTCAGTGAAAGCACCAGAGTCCTCCTTCACAATTCTCCCTCCGGCCCGAGCTGTAAAGGCCCATGAGCTTCTCACATGTCGGACGACCGACCCATCTGTGTAGATGACCGCGTCACCGTCTAGCGAATTCTCGAAAATCAACGCTTGTACTTTAGCCTCAACAGCAGCCGGATTTTCTTGTCTGCATTTTCTATCTAATTGGATGCAAACTGAAAAGGATGTGCAGAAGTCTGTTGGCACTTGCACCCACTCCTCGCCAGGTTCTAAGTCCTCAAGTGAACACACCTGTTGAAGAATGTCTTCGGCTTGACCCATCCACGACCGTCCTCTTTTTAACCTGCTGCCCTTCACCTTCCTAATTTCACTATGCAGTGGATGTTGTGTGTTTGCGTTAATTCTGAGGTAGGCGCGTGCCCTGCAAACTTGTATTCTCTCTTCAATGGTTGGAAAATCAAGAAGGTAGCGCATCGCCCTGCATGCTGTATCTCTTGTACATCCAAGAATAATGCGCATAGCTTCATTCTGTATCCTTTCCATCCTTTCTATCTGCTTATGGCTGAGAGTCAAGATTGCCATTGCATACTCCAAAACAGACATGACCAGCCCCTCGTACAGAAGACATAGATGGCGCTGCTCACAGTTTGCTGCCGCCATCACCCGCATCGCTGCCAAACCCCGCTTGGCCTTTGTTATCACCTGGTCTATGTGCACATTATAAGCAAGGCTTCGATCAAACCGTATCCCCAGGTAATTCATTGCCTGCGTTCTTTCCACCGTCTCTGAACACAGCATTACAGTTGGTGTTGGATTGTTGACAATATGATTATTCAACGAGAACCAAGTCACTGTTGCCTTTGTTGGGTTAACCATTGCCCCAGCTTCATCACACCAAGTACTTATGCGATTGAGTTCGGTTTGTAGTTCCCCAGCAACCTCCTCTCTATCCTTACCCTGACGATACACTAAAACATCATCGGCATATGACAATGTCCTGCCAGGTCCAGTGATCTGCTCACTGGTGATTCTCACTGTGTAGGCGTTGAACAGTACCGGAGATAATGGTGATCCCTGTGGTAGGCCAGGATATATTGTTGTTGGTTCCGAAGTCCAACTGCCACATCTAAAAACTACTTTCCGTTGGAAGAGGGCTGCAGCGATCCAACTAAGGAGGAATGGACTTACGTTTAGTTCAAGAAGCTGAAACATTAAAAAATCCAGTGGTACTCTGTTGTATGCGTCCTCAAGATCAATCGCTGCAGCAACGGTTTCAGTGCCTGAGTGGAAACCTTCATAGACATCCTGGGCAAAGACTGCTGCATTGGTCCAGGTTTCTCTTTTTGGACGGTACCCACCCAGGGTAGGTGGGAAAACACCTTGCCTCTCTAGTTGGCTTGATATTTTCCTGGCAATTACCTTCTCCAGCAGCTTGCCTATTGTATTCTGCATGGTTATAATTCGATATCCCTGAATTTTTTTGTGGTCTTTGTCAGGCTTCGGCAAGGGAATCAGATAGCTGTGTAACCATTCCTCCTTGATGCTAGCACTCCCTATACTGTTGTTGTACATGTCTGCTAGTTTCTCTAGCTCATTGTCGGTACACCTATTTATGTCGTCGTATCTTATGCCATCAGGACCTGGAGCACTGTTTTTTGATCGTCGAAGCACAGCCTTGATTTCTTTCACTGTCACTGTGTCTTCATCCGGAGTGTTCTGGGCCTTGCATCTGTCTGAGGTGACCTCCTTGGCCAGATTTCGACCTCCCAATGTTGAATAGTCTTGACCTAGTGATGATTATAGTGCCGAAAGGAAGACGCGGCATTAGAAACCACAGGGATTCTGTATAGGCTATTCTCTTCAAGTAATGAGAGAGACAATATCAACATGTTGGATGGACAGAATGACTTCACCCATCCAATAGTCCCAGTAACAACAGAACAAAATATAAGTGAGAAAATACCTTACTCACTAGGAAGGGTCAAAATGGCTCTACTCAGCAATGAGGGACAGTGGAACATTGACACCCACTCCTTTCCCCTTCTCCCCTTGTTGTTTTGTATTTGTGTTTGTAATTGTGTTGTAAACCTTTTATCATAACACAGTAGGTTAATGCTAGTGTTGTATTCTTTGTCATCCCTTTTCTGTAGAAGAGAAGCAGGTGGTGGTTGAATGTGGTGGGACTATATCACTCAATCTGGATCCTGGGTCAACAGCCAGAAAGTAAATGTCATAACCATAGTCTGCATCTAGAAATACCCATGGACTGCTGCGCTCAATAGCTCCATAGCGAGCAACAGATAAATTAGAAGACAACTGACTGGGTGAGTGATTAAGTCCTATTTTAGTAGGAATATCCAGGATGGACTTCAAGATCTAATAATCTACAAAGAGGAAGATCAACAGAGTAACTGACAACAGTGTATCGTCTGCTTTACGTCTGAGAAGTATCACCTATAAGCCTTATCACTCAGCAAAATCAGTGAAACTATGGGACAATCCTACAAGTTACTAAAACTAGCAACAGTGAAAGCCCTTCAACTGTTGGTTGGGTTACCAAGTTAATATCCAACAATGGATAAGTCTTCGAAAGAATGTCTCACAGCTGCAACAGTCAAACATGGAATTCAGCTATTCAACACTAAGTTCTAGCTCAACCAAATGGAGAGAAGACACTGAACCACATAAGCCAATACAACCAAGGTACAAACTGAATATCATCTGAAACATAACTACGAAACCAGATTACCTCACGGTTCCAAACCCTGAACACCATCAGATAAAAGTCCATATGAAAGCAGCTAAATGTCTCTATATCTGCAACAAGAGGAATCATCCAATTGTTTGCAAACCTGTTACTGTGCTGGATTTATTCATCTGTGGATATATGTAGGTATAGATCAAGTGTGGCCCTAGTCACAGATACTACCATGAGATGCCTCTCAGTCAAATAAAGTTCTACACTGGACTAGATAACGACTAACTCTCTGCTGGTCCAATGTCAACCTAAATGCCATGGGTTATAGACTCGCGACTTGGTGGGTGTAAAATCTTTGTTGAACTACTTGGGATTCTGATATTAAAAGCAGAGCAGCTGAATGGACGTCTACTTGGCACCATGTATGGTGAGATGGTAAAGTACCTTCTGCAGAGCTTAAGTGGAAATTCCGGAAAGTTAGACCAACCTGAGGCCCCAAATTTCAAAAAAAGACACCGAGCCTACTGCAACAGAGTACTCGAATATTCTAGCCCGCGGAGGGATTTGTGATTGTGTGTAATTTCTATTATAAAGTATGATTTGCACCAGCCAATTACCAGTGACTAAATAGTAAGAACATGACTGAGTGCATTAATTCGGTACCCAGATAATGGGAAAAGGATCTAATCGACAGCAAAGGTGAACCCATAACCGCACACCAGGAGATAAGACTCGATTAATTAATTTAATTAGTACAAAATGCTGTTTATGTGTTGGTATTTTTTTTCTGAAGGTAACAGGTCAGTAGTTTTTTCCAATGATATATATGTATAATATTTTGGCACCAACTCATTATTTTTAACAATGAGTAAATTGTAAAAGGTGTCAGAAACCAATGTTTATATATTGGGTTCTAGGTACTTGGATCATTATTTGCCTTAATTATGAGGGAAAATGAAAGTAGACCCAATTTGTGGTTGTTGTGTTGTTTGTAATAACCTTGTGTTTTTTTGGGGGGTCACTGGGTACTATGTTGTAATATGCACATCATTCCCATGCCTGTCTGAAAATGCATAGTGTTTATTACACATCTATATATGTAATTGCAGATCTTGAGTTAATACCTGAACTGTTTGTCCAAAAGTGTTGTGTACATCAAGTAAATGTGGTGTCCAACAAGTGGTTGTTTATATGTTGTGAGCAATCAATATCCTTCTAGCACCATAGAAAATGTAAAGGGTGATGAAGTGGGAAGGGAAACCTACACACAGATGCCATTGTTTCAAGGATTGAACTCTTTTCTCCTTAGATTTGTGGTAAATATCCCTGATCACCCTGCATTCTAACCAGTGACCAGAGAATCAATAATACCCCCTAGACATTTTAACGAATCATTCTCAGGAATTAAAATCCACATCCCACAATATTTGTAATTTTAACAACTGCGTCTGTCATTATAGAATTAGAATTAGCATCATCAGATTGTGTGACGAGTGAAAGGACTACATCTATACTTATCATTCTGTCTTATCTCCTGTTGTGTGAGAATACATTAGGCAGTGGGGGATCATTATTCATCCAGGCACGTTAGCAGGAATAACTTGACATACTGTCTTCGTGTGTTAGTACAGTTAGTCGTCATAACTTTCCGCCTGGCACTGTTTAGAAGTAGTGATCCATTCTGGGACTTTGATAATCATTCTTCTAGAATTGCGAGCCATTTGATCGCTTCTTCAGCAGTGGTTAGATTCTCTATTCGTAGAAGTCTATTTAGTATCTACTTTGATCCAATTCCATCCTAGTAGTATACGTTACGCGACAGGTACACAGATAGAGTATCGTAAGATATGTACATTAGGTAGACAGATAGAGTATTGTAATATATGTACATGGGATACACAAGCGCGATAGCATAGTTCAGTGGTTCTCAACCTTTCTGTTTTTGGCCCGTGCACCACTTCACTATATTTTCAGAAATTCACCCCCGCCCCCTTTTTTTCGTATTTCCTGCCTATAAATTCCCTCCACCCCTACACAGTATACGTAAAAATGGAAGCTAAATTTAACAAGTCTAGATAATCTATATAAAACGTGATTTGCGGGCCTACTTACGTTATAAAATGAATTTTAGAAAGGCGAGAAGTATAGATCTGTAAAGCATCGAGGAGGAAGCAATATCAAGTAATAGGTTCGTGTATTAACGCTGTCTTGAAATAATCTTAATTCCCCCCTCCCCATGGAAACCCTAAAATTCCCCCCGGGGGCGGGTGGGGGGCGGAGATTCCCCACCGGTTGAGAACCACTGGCATAGTTGGTAGCGACTTGCGCTGAGACTGTCATGAGTTAGGTCGGACACAATTTCGTATTCAGGCCTACACAATGTTTGGCCACTATCACATCACAGACCCATCGTAGAACTGCTTAGAGACGATCATTTATTATTAGTATGTACATGAGGTCATATTTGCTATTTCTTTGTACTATCCTAGCTAAAGTGCTAAAGTTGTGTTTCATTTTCTAATTCATTGCTGTTTTCTGTCTTAACAGGAGCTTGGTGTCGTTAGCCGCTACACGCTGCGGGATTTGCTGAGGATGGGATCCGAGCACTTATGTGTGGACTGGCGTCGTTAGCCGCTACACGCTGCGGGATTTGCTGAGGAGGGGATCCGAGCACTTATGTGTGGACTGGTGTCGTTAGCCGCTACACGCTGCGGGATTTGCTGAGGAGGGGGTCCGAGCGATTATGTGTGGACTGGTGTCGTTAGCCGCTACACGCTGCGGTATTTGCTGAGGAGGGGATCCGAGCACTTATGTGTGGACTGGTGTCGTTAGCCGCTACACGCTGCGGGATTTGCTGAGGAGGGGATCCGAGCACTTATGTGTGGACTGGTGTCGTTAGCCGCTACACGCTGCGGGATTTGCTGAGGAGAGGATCCGAGCGCTTATGTGTGGACTGGTGTCGTTAGCCGCTACACGCTGCGGGATTTGCTGAGGAGGGGATCCGAGCACTTATGTGTGGACTGGTGTCGTTAGCCGCTACACGCTGCGGGATTTGCTGAGGAGGGGGTCCGAGCGATTATGTGTGGACTGGTGTCGTTAGCCGCTACACGCTGCGGTATTTGCTGAGGAGGGGATCCGAGCACTTATGTGTGGACTGGTGTCGTTAGCCGCTACACGCTGCGGGATTTGCTGAGGAGGGGATCCGAGCACTTATGTGTGGACTGGTGTCGTTAGCCGCTACACGCTGCGGGATTTGCTGAGGAGAGGATCCGAGCGCTTATGTGTGGACTGGTGTCGTTAGCCGCTACACGCTGCGGGATTTGCTGAGGAGGGGATCCGAGCACTTATGTGTGGACTGGTGTCGTTAGCCGCTACACGCTGCGGGATTTGCTGAGGAGGAGATCCGAGTGCTTATGTGTGGACTGGTGTCGTTAGCCGCTACACGCTGCGGGATTTGCTGAGGAGGAGATCCGAGTGCTTATGGACTGAATGGTTCGATGTGCAATGAGGATGATCTGTCGACTAACTGACTAACTAACTAACTAACAGAAGCTTACTTTCTTAACCAGAGCTTACTCTTACAGGGAGCTTACTCTCTTTTGGGCGATCAATCAATCATGTGTCGTCTCTACGATGAAGGTTGGCTGCAATGGATCTCAAACACTGTCTGTCTCTGGCCCTGACTGTACATTCTGTCAGGCTGATGTTCGTCCATCTCTTGATATTATCTTCCCACTTGTGACGATGTCTACCTCTTACTCTGCTTCAACCTTGCCTTCCAGTATGGTTTATAAGAGTGTTATGTCTTTTAACGTGGCCGAAATATTTCACTTGCCTCTTTTTATTTCTGTCACCAACTCCCTTTTCATTCCCAGTCTTTCTAGAACCTCTGTATTTGATTATTTCTGTTTCCATGAAATACGACATATTCTTCTGTATATCCACATCTCCAAGGCTTCTATGCGACTTTCTAGTTGCTTGTTCAATGTCCAGGCTTCCGCTCCATACAGTAGCGTGAATATACATAGTATTTGACAATTCTCATGTTTAATGCGTTATTAATCTCTCAAGATGTTAATACTGACTTCATGCCGTTGAAAGCATTTTTGGCCATTCCTATTCTCTTTTTGATTTCCATTTCACTTCTACCATCATCTGTTATTACATGTCCAAGATAGGAGAAACTTGTTACTTGTTCTAGTATCTCCCCGTTTTCTGTGATGTTCATTGATGACCTTTCTTTTCCATTGCTTATTGTCATAGTTTTCGTTTTTAGGATGTTAGTATCTAAGCCATATCGCCACTATGCCTGTTTTTTTTTCTTCCACTAGGTTTTGTAACTCTTGCTCCCCTTCTGCTAGTAACATGGTATCGTCAGCATACCTAAGATTGTTTATGATTCTTCCATTGATGTTAAGTACAGGCATTTTGATTTATTTAAAAATTATTTTTGCGTATATGTTGAAGAGGCTTGGGGACAACACGTATCCCTGACGTACTCCCCTTTTTATCTCTATGAGCGACGAATAATTATTTCCGCATCTAAATGACGCCCCTTATTCCCAGTACAAGTTACTAAAGAAAAATCTGTATCATGTAGTCGTTCATCAAAAGCTTTCTTGTAGTCTATAAAACAAACATATATATTTTTCTGAACTTCTATATATTTTTCAGTTAACATCCTCAAACAATTTATTGCTTCTCTTGTGCTTTTGTTTTTGCGGAACTCACATTGTTCTTCAGCTGCTTCCCATCTATTTTATTTTGAATTATTTCTTGTATGGCATTTAGGGGTATCTTACAGGAAGGTACTCTCTTACAGGTAGCTTACCCTCAAACCGGGAGCTTACTCTCTTAACGGGAGCTTACTCTCATATCATAGCACGGCACGACCCCGTTTGTTTAGTTCTCTCCGTGAGCTCTACATTGGTGATTCTGTCATACCTTTTTTTTTATTTCCAATATTCTGCTAGACCCCAATTAGTGAATATTTGTAGTTTAGTAGTCATTTCTTCAGTTGTTCCCCAAGTTTCAGACCCACATAGTAATATCGATTTACCATCGTAAGTTCCCCAAGTTTCAGACACACATAGTAATATCGATTTACCATCGTAAGTTCCCCAAGTTTCAGACCCACATAATAATATCGATTAACCATCGTAAGTTCGGTGCTAAGTGTAATCATCTGGTTCAAGTTTTCATTTCTTGTGACTTCCTTGATTTCCTGGCGCTGAAGTTCAATTAATTCAGAACAAGGCTAAATATAAAATATGCACGTCTCTGTAAACCAACATCACCACAACTGATATTGAATGTTATCTAATGCTGTGTGTTTTCTGCTCTACTGTGTGCAGTGTGTATACGGCACCGGACTGGGTGTGCAGCAACTCCGAGTGCAGCTGAACCACGTAACCTGAAGATAACAGATGGGTTATACAAATGACGCTTTTGAAATGTGGGTTATGGGAAAACTGGGGCCTTTTATTTTGAGAATCTCCTTCTTGTTATAGTCCGTGTCGTTGTATCAGAATAGGTTGGGTACGAAGGGGCAGTGAGTTAAAGAAAGAGAAATGAATTTACAGGTGGCAAGTTAGGATATGCAGATGTACGTTTTGTCCTACAAGGTGACAAAAGACACCCATGGGAAAATCCCCATTTTGCACGAGAATACGCTAAAAACAAATATTATTTTTGCGTAGAGAATGTTGACATCGTCAGAAAGGATGACAAGAGTTGACAACAGAGGACAGAGGGGATAACAAACAGGAGAGGAATGACACAGAAGTTCAGAGCGGACAGATAACTGACCAGGGAGGGGTCAGACCCGGATGGAACAGTGAAGTCTCTTCAATAGTTCGAAATGTCAGCCTCATATTTCTATTCAGTGAACGTTCGTTAAGGTCGCGAGATGTCTGACCGTATATTTTTATTTGGTGAAGGTTGCTCGATATTTTCCGGTGTCTGACAGCATATGTTTTGCGGACAATTTTGGCAATTTGAAACTCCATGTCATTTGTTCATCATTCTTTTTTCAATGAGAAGGACCCAATAAAAGGTTGGAATGAATTCTTCACGGTGGAGTATGTTTGATCTTTATTCGTTTTAGTTACCAATCCACTACGAGGAGGCTACATGGTCAAGAAATGCTCATTTAAGGAAAGCTTTATTGCTGGACATGAGTGACTGGGACCAATGGTTCTACATGAAATGGAGTCGCAAGAAACTCAGGCTGGAATTCAAGATTTGAAGATGTTTCAGAAGAAGATGACATGACTGTATTTGAATAAATGTAGAATTATGTACATGAATATATGTAGATTATTTTATCTAAAACATATTATATATATTATATATATATTATATATATATATATATCTTATATATATAAGACATGCCCCGAAAACAAGCCCTAGTGTATTTTTGAGCTAAAATTAATATGAGGCCCGGTCATATTTTCGGGATAGAAAGAAAAAGCAGCGGCTGCAGCAGGATATAACAATATGAATTGGAAACAAATAGGTATATTAAACTCCTGCGAGAAGAAACGTACTAAACATCAACAACGTTGCACACACCTTACAAGGAGATCCATCGTATCGCGAAATACAGGTGGAAATCCGAAATCAGAAGCACTCAATAAATATATAAAATGAATAATAAAATAAAATAAAATAAAATAAACTACACACAAACGCGTACAATACAATACACAGGACTACCGACGTTTCGATTCTCAGAATCTTTGTCAAGGACACCACATATAGCTAACACAGCGAAATACAGCAAACAAAGAAAAAAACACACGAACTATCCCTATGCCATGTGTCTGCCCCACATCCACATTCCAATTGCCATCTCATTTAAAGCTCCCCTAGTCTTCCCTTTCAGCTATGAGATTCGTTCGAAGACCCTGCCGATCTAAGTTGTATCATTCTCTCCACATTTCCTCTCCTGGTCACACAGGCCCCCGAGCACCTCTTCCGTGTCCATAGACAGTCTACCAACTACAGGTGCATTCCCTGTCAGCCTATCAGCCTGTCCATTCACCCGCGCACTCCCGTATGGCCAGGGCAAAATATCCATACAATTCTCACAATCTGTGACCTCTGAAGCGAGGCAAGCCATTCTACAGGAAACATGCCTTTCTCCACCTTATTAAACATACTCCGTGGCTCCGCGCACATCTTAGTGGCATTGGGCATATCGTGTTAGGCCCCATATTTTATAGGTCATTCAGCAATCGTTCAGTCATGTAGTTAGTATCCATATTTTATAGGTCATTCAGCAATCGTTCAGTGATGTAGTTAGTATCCATATTTTATAGGTCATTCAGCAATCGTTCAGTGATGTAGTTAGTATCCATATTTTATAGGTCATCCAGCAATCGTTCAGTGATGTAGTTAGTATCCATATTTTATAGGTCATTCAGCAATCGTTCAGTGATGTAGTTAGTATCCATATTTTATAGATCATTCAGCAATCGTTCAGTGATGTAGTTAGTATCCATATTTTATAGGTCATTCAGCAATCGTTCAGTGATGTAGTTAGTATCCATATTTTATAGATCATTCAGCAATCGTTCAGTGATGTAGTTAGTATCCATATTTTATGAGTCATTCAGCAATCGTTCAGTGATGTAGTTAGTATCCATATTTTATAGGTCATTCAGCAATCGTTCAGTGATGTAGTTAGTATCCATATTTTATAGATCATTCAGCAATCGTTCAGTGATGTAGTTAGTATCCATATTTTATAGGTCATTCAGCAATCGTTCAGTGATGTAGTTAGTATCCATATTTTATAGATCATTCAGCAATCGTTCAGTGATGTAGTTAGTATCCATATTTTATAGGTCATTCAGCAATCGTTCAGTGATGTAGTTAGTATCCATATTTTATAGATCATTCAGCAATCGTTCAGTGATGTAGTTAGTATCCATATTTTATAGATCATTCAGCAATCGTTCAGTGATGTAGTTAGTATCCATATTTTATAGGTCATTCAGCAATCGTTCAGTGATGTAGTTAGTATCCATATTTTATAGGTCATTCAGCAATCGTTCAGTGATGTAGTTAGTATCCATATTTTATAGGTCATTCAGCAATCGTTCAGTGATGTAGTTAGTATCCATATTTTATAGGTCATTCAGCAATCGTTCAGTGATGTAGTTAGTATCCATATTTTATAGGTCATCCAGCAATCGTTCAGTGATGTAGTTAGTATCCATATTTTATAGGTCATTCAGCAATCGTTCAGTGATGTAGTTAGTATCCATATTTTATAGGTCATTCAGCAATCGTTCAGTGATGTAGTTAGTATCCATATTTTATAGGTCATTCAGCAATCGTTCAGTGATGTAGTTAGTATCCATATTTTATAGGTCATCCAGCAATCGTTCAGTGATGTAGTTAGTATCCATATTTTATAGGTCATTCAGCAATCGTTCAGTGATGTAGTTAGTATCCATATTTTATAGGTCATTCAGCAATCGTTCAGTGATGTAGTTAGTATCCATATTTTATAGGTCATCCAGCAATCGTTCAGTGATGTAGTTAGTATCCATATTTTATAGGTCATTCAGCAATCGTTCAGTGATGTAGTTAGTATCCATATTTTATAGGTCATTCAGCAATCGTTCAGTGATGTAGTTAGTATCCATATTTTATAGGTCATTCAGCAATCGTTCAGTGATGTAGTTAGTATCCATATTTAATAGGTCATTCAGCAATCGTTCAGTGATGTAGTTAGTATCCATATTTTATAGATCATTCAGCAATCGTTCAGTGATGTAGTTAGTATCCATATTTTATAGGTCATTCAGCAATCGTTCAGTGATGTAGTTAGTATCCATATTTTATAGGTCATTCAGCAATCGTTCAGTGATGTAGTTAGTATCCATATTTTATAGATCATTCAGCAATCGTTCAGTGATGTAGTTAGTATCCATATTTTATAGATCATTCAGCAAACGTTCAGTGATGTAGTTAGTATACATATTTTATAGATCATTCAGCAATCGTTCAGTGATGTAGTTAGTATCCATATTTTATAGGTCATCCAGCAATCGTTCAGTGATGTAGTTAGTATCCATATTTTATAGATCATTCAGCAATCGTTCAGTGATGTAGTTAGTATCCATATTTTATAGATCATTCAGCAATCGTTCATTGATGTAGTTAGTATCCATATTTTATAGGTCATCCAGCAATCGTTCAGTGATGTAGTTAGTATCCATATTTTATAGATCATTCAGCAATCGTTCAGTGATGTAGTTAGTATCCATATTTTATAGATCATTCAGCAATCGTTCAGTGATGTAGTTAGTATCCATATTTTATAGGTCATCCAGCAATCGTTCAGTGATGTAGTTAGTATCCATATTTTATAGATCATTCAGCAATCGTTCAGTGATGTAGTTAGTATCCATATTTTATAGGTCATCCAGCAATCGTTCAGTGATGTAGTTAGTATCCATATTTTCTAGATCATTCAGCAATCGTTCAGTGATGTAGTTAGTATCCATATTTTATAGATCATTCAGCAATCGTTTAGTGATGTAGTTAGTATCCATATTTTACAGATCATTCAGCAATCGTTCAGTGATGTAGTTAGTATCCATATTTTATAGATCATTCAGCAATCGTTCAGTGATGTAGTTAGTATCCATATTTTATAGGTCATTCAGCAATCGTTCAGTGATGTAGTTAGCATCCATATTTTATAGGTCATCCAGCAATCGTTCAGTGATGTAGTTAGTATCCATATTTTATAGATCATTCAGCAATCGTTCAGTGATGTAGTTAGTATCCATATTTTATAGGTGATTCAGCAATCGTTCAGTGATGTAGTTAGTATCCATATTTTATAGATCATTCAGCAATCGTTCAGTGATGTAGTTAGTATCCATATTTTATAGATCATTCAGCAATCGTTCAGTGATGTAGTTAGTATCCATATTTTATAGATCATTCAGCAATCGTTCAGTGATGTAGTTAGTATCCATATTTTATAGATCATTCAGCAATCGTTCAGTGATGTAGTTAGCATCCATATTTTATAGGTCATTCAGCAATCGTTCAGTGATGTAGTTAGTATCCATATTTTATAAGTCATTCAGCAATCGTTCAGTGATGTAGTTAGTATCCATATTTTATAGGTCATTCAGCAATCGTTCAGTGATGTAGTTAGTATCCATATTTTATAGGTCATTCAGCAATCGTTCAGTGATGTAGTTAGTATCCATATTTTATAGGTCATCCAGCAATCGTTCAGTGATGTAGTTAGTATCCATATTTTATAGGTCATTCAGCAATCGTTCAGTGATGTAGTTAGTATCCATATTTTATAGGTCATTCAGCAATCGTTCAGTGATGTAGTTAGTATCCATATTTTATAGGTCATCCAGCAATCGTTCAGTGATGTAGTTAGTATCCATATTTTATAGGTCATTCAGCAATCGTTCAGTGATGTAGTTAGTATCCATATTTTATAGGTCATTCAGCAATCGTTCAGTGATGTAGTTAGTATCCATATTTTATAGGTCATTCAGCAATCGTTCAGTGATGTAGTTAGTATCCATATTTTATAGGTCATTCAGCAATCGTTCAGTGATGTAGTTAGTATCCATATTTTATAGATCATTCAGCAATCGTTCAGTGATGTAGTTAGTATCCATATTTTATAGGTCATTCAGCAATCGTTCAGTGATGTAGTTAGTATCCATATTTTATAGGTCATTCAGCAATCGTTCAGTGATGTAGTTAGTATCCATATTTTATAGATCATTCAGCAATCGTTCAGTGATGTAGTTAGTATCCATATTTTATAGATCATTCAGCAATCGTTCAGTGATGTAGTTAGTATCCATATTTTATAGATCATTCAGCAATCGTTCAGTGATGTAGTTAGTATCCATATTTTATAGATCATTCAGCAATCGTTCAGTGATGTAGTTAGTATCCATATTTTATAGATCATTCAGCAATCGTTCAGTGATGTAGTTAGTATCCATATTTTATAGATCATTCAGCAATCGTTCAGTGATGTAGTTAGTATCCATATTTTATAGATCATTCAGCAATCGTTGAGTGATGTAGTTAGTATCCATATTTTATAGGTCATTCAGCAATCGTTCAGTGATGTAGTTAGTATTACGCCGATCGCCTTTACTCCTCAATAAATTTCATGCACTCCTCCGCTTGAAGCCGTTGGCACAATGTAGGGTGTCAGGTTTGGTGAGAGCCGCCCAACAGTCGGTGGCGCTAACAGAAAGTGAGATTGTACTTTCTAATGTCATACGGTAGCTCAGTAATATCTGACTACAAGACGATCTATACAGACAAGATCTACACAGACTGGTATAATGGCGTGGAGGAGAATCTGTTTCGGAAATGACTGGCCATTCAAGACACAGAAGGCTGTGGACATACATGATCACCAACGCCACACAGCATGGACTATAAGAAGATTGGCAGTACACGAGACAGAAGGTTATGTGCAGACCTGATCACAAGCGCCACATGGCATGGACTATAAGAAGAAGAAACTATTTAAGATCTGAAATTATAACACTAAACATTCGTATAAACAAGATCGAGGACGGAAACTGACCATCATAATTGTTCGGAAAGTATAAATAATCAAATAAAAATGTGTCCTCCGAAGTAAATGATTATATATATATATATATATATATATATATATATATATATATATATATATATATATATATATATACCGTTTACGTCCAATAAGAGTTGTAAGGACTTATGTAATTCAAACAATAGTTTTACAATCAATTTACCGTAACATTATACGGACAGGAATCAATTGCTGAAGTCAAAATGGTTGTTCCCAAAACTAGAAGCAAAACCAGTATCTTCTCCATCTTGTGAAAATGTGCCATTGTATAGCCAAATCGCAGGTAGGAATTCACTGACACTCGAGCTGTCTCTGTTGCCCAAATTAGCTACCGTCTGATGTGTTTCACGTTCAGCGCCTTATGTACACTCGTTATCTCCATATACATTATCGAAACGAACTACGTCACAGTTTGCAGAAGAACTCTAATCTGACATACTTTAGTAGCGATGACCAAATGTTCAGATTATAATAGAACAGACGACTGATGTAGGCTCTTGAACCTGGTGACACTTGTGTTCGTGGTTGTATCATAGTTGGTTGCATGTTGTAGTTAAATATCTCGACGTGATGGGGCAGCCTGTCCCAACAACTGCTCTTCCTTGGCCACTCTTGCGACACGCCTGACTGGGTGGATAGATTGCTCGTTATTTATCTTGCATACCCCGGCAACACGCATGCTGATTTGGACTTCGCCCACGACATTGCACACCTGCCACACCTCTGTCACAGAGAATTTAATGTAAACCTATTCTCGTGTGTTGTGGATTATTCAAAGGCATTTGACTGTGTACAACATCAGAAACTTTAGGAAATCATGAGGAATATGGGTTTTCCATCACAAGTAATACGACTCATAAAAATGCTCTATCTAGACCAACAAGCAGCAGTTAGAATAGATGGCGAGACATCAGATTGGTTTGACATCAAGCAAGAAGTCCGTCAGGGCTGAGTGCTGTCCCCTTATTTGTTTAACCTGTACGCTGAAAATATAATGAGAAATGTCAGAGATTATATAAACAGGGAGCAAAATGATGTCCTAAATATCGGTGGTCATGACATACCAGAGATTCGATATGCTGATGATACAGTATTACTATCCACAACACAGAATGGTATAGAAAACCTAATAACCTCAACCCAATTGAACAGTGAAGATCATAACTTATATCTTAACATAGCAAAAACAAAGATAATGCATACAGATAAAACTACTATGGAGAAAAAAATGAGGAAATGATGAGAAAAATTAGGAAACATAATAATATAATGAGGAAAAATTGGAGGTGGTGGAAAATTTCTAATATCGTGGGTGATTGATTATCAACAATGGTGACACAATGAAAGAAGTTAAAAGAAGAATATCTATTGCTCCTCAAAGACTAAAACAACTGAATAAATTTTAGAGTGGGACAGATAGAACTACAAAAATTAGATTTTTAAGAGCATGCATCTTTCCCATTGCAACATAAGCTTGTGAGACCTGGACACTAACTAAACAATCTGAACAGCACATAAATGCCTTTGAATATAGATGTTATAGATGTGTTCTAAGAATATATTGGAAAAAGGAAAGAACAAATGCACCATTACTTCAAGAGATGAATATTGAAGAAGGTTGGCTATAAAGACGATAAAACAAAGAAACTTGAAATATTTTAGTCACTTGAAACGTCACGAAAGTATGGAGAGAAAAATAATGGAGGGGTATATGTCTAGGAAGAGAGGAAGAGGAAAGCCAAAAAGAAGATGGGTGCAGGATGTGGCGGATGATCTCCAGATGGGTGTATCGGACGCGGGACATCTTGCTTATAATCGAGAGGTTTTCCGGAAGGTTGTTATAGGAGCGAGGTTCTGCAAAGGACATGCTACTGAATGAATGAAAGGGTCATTGTGTTATTTGTTTTATTTCGTGTTATCTTCCGCGGGTTCAATGCTCAGTGAATGAAAATGTACATTAAAATACTTGTTCCTTTGACTGCGTACCATGTTAGGTCCAAACCTACTTTTTGTTTTGCAATGAATCAGTTAAACATCCTTTCATAAATCCATTTGATATTCAACTATATCCAATTTACAAAATACAGATTTACAAACATCAGCAACAATACATTCAGACTGTCTTCAATTCGATCACACCCAGAACAAATCGTCTTGTACGTATCGTTCCGGAAGTACAGATTTAAGTCAAAATAACGTTGGTAGCAATTCCCAGAAGTGGTCATGTTCTTCTGGGACTGGTACCACTGCACGAGCTGGTTGTCACGTGGGCAGTCGCAGCGTAATTCGCTGATAAATTTTAAATTTAACACGTTCAGATCTTTTAGCGTGGTCAAGGCTACAGGGATTTTCACCAAGTGAGTCGATTGCAAAGATAATTCTTGCAAATGTTTCAGTGGTTGAAAGGCTAATGTAGAAATGTCAGTTAGTGGATTTCCATCTAATGTCAAAGTCTGCAGAGAAGATGCATTTGGAAAGCTGGTGTCGGTTAGCTTCTTGATCTGGTTATAGCCAATGTTTAAATCTCGAAGCTGTGTGGGGATTCTGTCAGAAGTGATGACTTCTATTTTGTTTCCGGATATAGAGAGTGTAAATAAATTAAGGATCTGTGCCAGTTCTGCTGGTATAGAAGTGAAATTGTTCAGTCCTATATTTAAATTCGTCAGTCTGTTTGCAACTGGAATTAATGCATCAAGCAGATTTGTACCGACCTTGAGATGATTTCCTAATAGGTTTAGACTGTTTAAATTGGGCATACTGCTAAAGGCATCACTGGGTATGCTAGATAAATCGTTGTTGGACAAATCCAATGAGGTGACCAAAGTAAAACCGCGGAGCCATTCTGGCCATGTTGTGAGACCCACATTTTCGAAGGTAACTCTGTAAACAGTTTTTGCCACATGCTGTAGAACATCAGCATCCCAAGTTGTGATGATTGTGTTTGAAACCAACAGACCTGTTAGATTTCTGACTTGGAGTAGTGCTTTAGGCAGTTCGGGGTAGGTGATGTTGTTCAGGAATAGATCTTCTAATGTATTCGATGAGTTACTGAAGGCTTCAGGAGATATGTAAGTAATGGGGACTTCTGCAACAAGGATATCGCTAAGATTTGGCGGCAGGCTGTTTTCTGGTATACTGTTCAGTTTCCCGGACTGTGAATGAAAATAGAAAGAAAAAAATTAAGATTAAACAACACATTAGGGACATTAACATACAGTCCGACAAACCTGACTTTGACCATTTTAATTCACCTGATAAAAATGCAGTTAACTATGTATGTGTTACAGCATTAAGGTCGTGTTATTGTAGCAGCTTATTTAGATTAAAATCAAAAGCCACTTAATCAACTCTGTGGTATGCATCAATCCAGCGAGAATCAATACTCTTATAGTTGCCGCTGTTTAACTGTGCTATCTGATAACAGATGACATCGAATTGAGGTGAATCGAGACTTTAGATCTATACAGTCAAGGTTGTATGGGTGTGTACTATTGACATCATGACAGACGATATTTTGTTACATTGTGCTTCAAAAAGACATAATAACTACGACCCATGGAGTTATACCTCTCCATAGCATACAGACTGATCAGTATTGTAGAGACCATGTGTTACCCATGCAGCTTGATCCCTCTCTCGGCCTGCCTAGTTTACTCCAGAGGAAAAATTACACCAATACTTCTGGGAACAGGCCAGCTACATAAGCTTCATAGCTTCGATCCTAGACCTAGGCTTAGGACCCGGTCTGCTCTGCCATGACATGTAGTCTTTAGGTTGCATTTCCTTGCACTTTGGGCATGTCAAGAGAAGAAATGAACTTAAACGCTTAGTGACAACCGGCGAACTTGCTGGAAGAAATGCAAGGGAAGACAACGAGATCAATACATGAATGGTTTGACCACATAGATTGATCGCTACAAGAACATAAACATGATCCTACAAGAACATAAACATGATCGCTACAAGAACACAAACATAATCGCTACAGGAACACAGACATGATCGCTACAAGAACACAAACATGATCGCTACAAGAACACAAACATGATTGCTACAAGAACGCAAACATGATCGCTACAAGAACATAAACATGATCGCTACAAGAACATAAACATGATCGCTACAAGAACATAACCATGATAGCTACAAGAACACAAACATGATCGCTACAAGAACATAAACATGATCGCTACAAGATCACAGACATGATCGCTACAAGAACAAAAACATGATCGCTACAAGAACATAAACATGATCGCTACAAGAACATAAATATGATCGCTACAAGAACATAAACATGATCGCTACAAGAACATAACCATGATCGCTACAAGAACACAAACATGATCGCTACATGAAAATAAACATGATCGCTACAAGAACACAGACATGATCGCTACAAGAACAAAATTATGATCGCTACAAGAACATAAAGATGATCGCTACAAGAACATAAACATGATCGCTACAAGAACATAACCATGATCGCTACAAGAACACAAACATGATCGCTACAAGAACATAAACATGATCGCCACAAGAACATAAACATGATAGCTACAAGAACATAAACATGATCGCTACAAGAACACAAACATGATCGCTAAAAAAACATAAACATGATCGCTACAAGAACACAGACATGATCGCTACAAGAACACAAACATGATCGCTACAAGAACATAAACATGATCGCTACAAGAACATAAACATGATCGCTACAAGAACATAAACATGATCGCTACAAGAACATAAACATGATCGCTACAAGAACACAAACATCATCGCTACAAGAACATAAACATGATCCCTACAAGAACATAAACATGATCGCTACAAGAACATAACCATGATCGCTACAAGAACACAAACATGATCGCTACAAGAACATAAACATTATCGCTACAAGAACATAAACATGATCGCTACAAGAACATAAACATGATCGCTACAAGAACACAGACATGATCGCTACAAGAACATAAACTTGATCGCTACAAGATCATAAACATGATCGCTACAAGAACATAACCATGATCGCTACAAGAACATAAACATGATCGCTACAAGAGCATAAACATGATCGCCACAAGAACATAAACATGATCGCTACAAGAACACAAACATGATCGCTACAAGAACATAAACATGATCGCTACAAGAACACAGACATGATCGCTACAAGAACACAAACACGATCGCTACAAGAACATAAACATGATCGCTACAAGAACATAAACATGATTGCTACTAGGACATAAACATGATCGCTACAAGAACATAAACATGATCGCTACAAGAATACAAACATGATCGCTACAAGAACATAAACATGATCGCTACAAGAACATAAACATGATCGCTACAAGAACATAACCATGATCGCTACAAGAACACAAACATGATCGCTATAAAAACATAAACATGATCGCTACAAGAACATAAACATGATCGCTACAAGAACACAGACATGATCGCTACAAGAACATAAACATGATCGCTACAAGAACATAAACATGATCGCT
Source organism: Cepaea hortensis (assembly GCA_963921405.1). Lineage (NCBI taxonomy): Eukaryota > Metazoa > Mollusca > Gastropoda > Stylommatophora > Helicidae > Cepaea > Cepaea hortensis. The sequence goes on along the minus strand of OY992897.1, from coordinate 75,639,178 downwards.
ACAATAAAACAAACATGATCGCTACAAGAACACAAACATGATCGCTACAAGAACACAGACATGATCGCTACAATAAAACAAACATGATCGCTAGAGGAACACAAACATGATCGCTACAAGAACACAGACATGATCGCTACAATAGAACAAACATGATCGCTACAAGAACACAAACATGATCGCTACAATAAAACAAACATGATCGCTAAAAGAACATAAACATGATCGCTACAAGAACACAAACATGATCGCTACAAGAACACAAACATGATCGCTACAAGAACACGGACCTGATAGCTACAAGAACACAAACATGATCGCTACAAGAACATAAACATGATCGCCACAAGAACATAAACATGATCGCTACAAGAACACAAACATGATCACTACAAGAACACAAACGTGATCGCTACAAGAACATAAACATGATCGCTACAAGAACACAGACATGATCGCTACAAGAACATACACATGATCGCTACAAGAATACAAACATGATCGCTACATGAACACGGACCTGATCGCTACAAGAACACGAACCTGATCGCTACAAGAACACAAACATGATCGCTACAAGATCATAAACATGATCGCTACAAGAACATAAACATGATCGCTACAAGAACATAAACATGATCGCTATAAGAACACACACATGATCGCTACAAGAACATAAACATGATCGCTACAAGAACACAAACATTATCGCTACAAGAACACAAACATGATCGCTACAAGAACACAGACATGATCGCTACAAGAACACAGACATGATCGCTACAAGAACACAGACATGATCACTACAAGAACACAGACTTGATCAGAGACGCCAGTGACGTGGGAGACGGTCAGTCATGAGCCTCCACACCTATCATTTTGACAAATGATACTGTTCATTCAACAGGAAATCAACATCAGGATTGGCAAGGCAGCAACAACAATGAACATGTTAGCAAAAAGAGTCTGGGAGAACAGGAAGCTTACTGCCAAAACAAAAGTCCTCGTCTACCAAGCCTGTGTCCTTAGTACTCTTCTTTATGGCAGTGAAACCTGGACAACTTACTCACGCCAAGAGAAACGTTTAAACAGCTTTCATATGCGGTGTCTGCGAGGAATACTTGGTATTAAGTGGCAAGACAAAATCACAAATACTGAAGTATTGGAAAGATCAGGTTGTGTGACGGTGTATTCCATGCTCAGTCTTCGTAGACTTAGATGGATAGGACACGTTAGGAGGATGGATGATGGTAGAATACCAAAGGACATCTTTTTTGGTGAATTACAGACGGGTAGGAGATCTCAGGGTCGGCCTCTACTACGATACAAAGATGTGTGTAAGCGGGACATGATTGATACAGGCATTGATAATGCACATTGGGAGCACGTCGCCGCTGAACGTGTTGCATGGAGGGCAACTATCAGAAATGGAATAAAGACAAAGGAGAAAATGATTGCAGATAAAGCACACACAGAGCGTGAGAGACGTAAGATGGTGCAAAATGGTGGAAATGACCATGTTTTCACATGCACCTACTGTGGGCAAACATTTGCAGCAAGAATTAGCCTTACCAGCCACACTCGCCACCGCCATGGATCGTAGTTATTAAGCCTTTTTGAAACACGATGTACCAAACTATCGTCTGTCAAGACGGAAAGGCGCCAATATATACTATATATATATATATATATATATATATATATATATATATATATATATATATATATATATATATATATATATATATATATATATATATTTATATACTGTTCATTCTGCCACAGTAACACTTTTATCCCAGCGTTTTCTTACCTGGATGGTCAGTACTGAAAAGTTGCCATCTTCATTGCCTGAGACAAGGGGAGGCAAGGCATTCAGGTTTCTGCAGGAAATCAGACTTGTTCTACACTTGCAAGCCTAGAGTGAAGACGAAAAGCATAAAGTATAGGGAGACCAAATGTCTTCATGCACATACAATCTATATGTCTGTCTGTCTGCCTGCATACCTACCTACTTACCTGTCTGTCTGTCTATTTGTCTATCTGTAATAACAATAATAAATAGTATCTCAAACGACAACTAGTATAATAAACATTCCCATATGTATGGTACGTTACACCTTCCTTCGATATTTATAAACGCCATGTTAAACATTGCCTTACTGAGTCATGTATTATTGATATTTTTTTGTCATGCGTTTCAATGCATATTGTTCTGTTGGTGTCTAAGATTAGCTTTATTAGTGATGTATGAATGAAATAATGTATGAAAGGACAGAGAGAAGAGGGGCAGAATGTCTGACGGGCCTTCCTGCCAAATTCTTAAACCTTTGAAAATAACGATTGTTCGTTAGTTCGTTTTGTCTGTCGTTCGTTCTGTCTGTCGTTCTGATTGTCTGTCTGCTGTGTCTGTCGTTGTAAAGTAAGTCATTTGAAGAAAAAGTTTCTCGTCACTGCGCGCCAGTAACAACCCTGGTTCCACTGCCTCATGCTGTTCCATTGCCGGGACGCCTACAATAGCCTGTGACCAACTTGTTGTTAATAAACACCTGACTCGTCACCCATGAACCATGCCTTTCGTTATATATTTATATCTATGGTACCAAGCCACAGTTGCGCAGTGGCTAGCACGACTGCCTGCCGACATGGTGGTTACAGGTTCTAATCCTAGGTTGACCCAGACTAAACTTGGTAACATGACATATTTTTAGGAAGTAAAGCCTGAATATTTGTAATTGATTAAATCTTCTTCTTCTGCGGTCGTCCGGAATATTGTTTTAGACGTAATTGCGTTGTGTCTGTTTACAGCAGAGCTGCGATATTTCCACCTTTCGGCAGAAACATCTGACTATATTACTTATTGCGTGCCGGTTGGTGTTCTAAACCATGGAATATCGTCGTATAGTACATATATATCATGGCTTGAAAAGGTGCTTCATACAATACCTTTAATTGTCAGTGTTCCAGAGTTGATCAACGCGCATGAAAATATTCAGCAGCAATTATTCTTGGATGTAAAGCAAGCAGTGAGAAGATCACGAAATCAATAGTAATTCTGTGCTGTGTTCGTCTAGTGAATGTTGAACTAAGGTCTAATTTTCAAAATTTTGTAAACGAGCTGAGAAAAGAGATATTTACTTTATACACACCTGTGCATGTTCATGCGCCAAAGATAGTGCGTGAAAGCAAACTAACACGGACAAGAGGAAGAGGCAGATCAAGGACAACATGTATCAAACAGACAAATACAGTGGGTTCAATGCAGACATGGAGGGAATTAAGGAAGCTCAACTACAGCGAGAATTCGTAAGTTCTACTACAACACAGGTGCCTCCCCAGCGACACAACTCTATAGTCCTACAGGTCTGAAAGAGGCCTACTACTACTACTACTACTACTACTACTACTACTACTACTACTACTACTACTACTACTACTACTACTACTACTACTACTACTGCTGCTGCTGCTGCTGCTACTGATGCTGCTACTGCTACTTCTGCTGCTACTGCTACTACTACTGCTACTACTACTACTACTACTACTACTACTACTACTACTACTACTACCACTACTACTACTACTACTGCTACTGCTGCTGCTACTACTACTACTACTACTACTACTACTGCTAATACTACTACTGCTGCTGCTGCTACTACTACTGCTACTACTGTTGCTGCTGCTGCTGCTACTACTACTACTACTACTACTACTACTACTACTACTACTACTACTACTACACAATCACCAGTGACCAAATTGATGTTGCGGCTAGCGCCTTCATCAACACATAAACAACAGACTTACACTGATACAACTAAATAGGATAAATCTACATTATATATATATATATAACACAGCAACAAAGCCAAAACAGACAGACAAACAGCAATGACAACAAATGAACTTAATATAAAACGAACTAAACAACTGACGTAGCCAATAAATGCGACACACAAAAATAGTACTCGTTCAGGGAAAGGATCACGAGAAGAGGTGACATTGGTGGAGCACCAGTAAAGTTGTAAAGACGCAATGAGTAAATCAACTAACACGGGAAGTAGGATCGGTCACCGTCACTAGAAGACAAAGACACAAGAAACGTGGTAATAAACAGAGCCACGCAAGACAGACAAATATGGGATGATATGATCAGATAGATTCACCACTAGGCCAGAATTGTTGTACTTGATGATGATGGTTATGATGATGATGATGATGATGATGATGATGATGATGATGATGATGATGATGATGATGATGATGATGACGATGATATATCATAATATGTGTATACAGTATACCTAAACTGTTAAAAAAACATACCTCAATATTATATGGGCATACAGCAATGGTCGGCGACATACACAGGGCCACAAGCAGGAAGGTTAGACCGTAACATCTTCCAGCCATATTTACACACGCTTAAATATAAAATAGCACACAGTTCTTCAATTTACAGCGCGCACGGGTGTATCTGTGCGTCATCAAAAATGCCCCGTCTATTACAGTAGCAATATTATTGATCATTCAGTGCCCAGACGGTGTAATCTGGGTTAGGCGGGTGAATACCTACATATCTATTTTTAGAACAGGGGAATACATGATTGACTAGCAATGTCATTGAGGGCTAAGTTTAGAAAGTGCTATCTATTTCCCTGGCCTAGAAGTTAATGTCTTTCTCCGTATCCCGTATATTCTCGTGAGTAACGTAACCTGTGCGAGAATCGGTAGCGGTTCTCGCCGCTTTAGTAACTTAGGGGTATGTGAGCCGGTCTCTCAGAAAGCAATAGCAAACTACTGAGCGCAATCTTGCCTAGTACATCAACAGCAGCTGAAAAATGCCGGTGTTGACTGCAACGTCCTGTAAGGGATATGCAACATAAAAAATATGTGTGCCTGCCTGCCTGCCTGCCTGTCTGTCTGTCTGTCTGTTCGTCTCTCTCTCTCTCTCTCTCTCTCTCTCTCTCTCTCTCTCTCTCTCTCTCTCTTGTATACTTGTATATAACGCCAGGCTGTATTGTATGTGTGGCAAACTCATTTTGTCGAAGGTGGTATGTGATATATGCAACATCATTGATTGCTGGAGCCTTACACGGGAATGAAAGATGCGGACCGGGTGTGGCTGCGCATGTGTGTGTGGTACATCTGAACTCGGCCATAGAACGTGTCCTGTGGCAACCATTTACCATTATCGATGAGTCTCATGTCCTGTACTACAAAAAATGTTTTGCATATCCTTTACATGACATCGCTGTCAACATCAGCATATTTCAGGTAATCGTTGATTTCTTGGCAAGATTACGCTCAGTAGTTTGCCATTGCTTTCTGAGCGGCCGGCTCACATACCCCGTAAGTTACCGATGCGATTCGAACCACTGCTGATTCTCACCGTCGTCACGTTACTTACGAGAGTATACGAAATTACGGAGAAAAGCCGCTAACCTCTAGACCAGAAAGCCGGCATGTCCTGTACTAGAAAATGAATATAGTATTTATTGCAAATATGCGTGACACACATTTCTCTGTGACAGTTCTTATGGATGGGTGAAGTCATTCTGTCCATCCAACATGTTGATATTGTCTCTCTCATTACTTGAAGAGAATAGCCTATACAGAATCCCTGTTGTTTCTAATGCCGCGTCTTCATTTCGGCACTATAATCATCACTAGGTTAAGACTATTCACCATTGGCTTTTTAAGTACTGACATACACATGAATTCTTCTATCAACATCCTCATATCCCAAGGTGCAACATTAAAATGTATATTCCCACAGTAAAAAGTAACAATCAGAACAAGAAAATTCTCATACCAGAAAAATACATACATGTACATTTCTCTGATAATAAGTACATGATAATCATACATAATAATCATAATGATGATGCAGGGAGCACTACTCTTAGTACTCTTAGTACTCTTAGTACTCTTCTCTATGGCAGTGAAACCTGGACAACTTACTCACACCAAGAGAACAATTTAAACAGCTTTCATATGCGGTGTCTGCGAAGAATTCTTGGTATTAAGTGGCAAGACAAAATCACAAATACTGAAGTATTGGAAAGATCAGGTTGTGTGACAGTTTATTCCATGCTCAGTCTTCGTAGACTTACATGGATAGGACATCTTAGGAGGATGGATGATGGTAGAATACCAAAGGATATCTTTTTTGGTGAATTACAGATGGGTAAGAGATCTCAGGGTCGGCCTCTACTACGATACAAAGATGTGTGTAAGCGGGACATGATTGATACAGGCATTGATAATGCACATTGGGAGCAAGTCGCCGCTGAACGTGTTGCATGGAGGGCAAATATCAGAAATGGAATAAAGTCAAAGGAGAAAATTATTGCAGAAAAGTCACACACCAAGCGTTTGAGACGTAAGATGGTGCATGATGGTGGAAATGACCACGTGTTCACATGCACCCACTGTGAACGGACATTTACAGCGCAAATTGGCCTTATCAGTCACACTCGCTACCGCCATAGTTAAAAGTTATTATGCCTTTTTAGAGCACAAACTATCGTCTGTCAAGACGGCAAGGTGCCAATGATGCAGGGAGCCTAGGTTTTTGAATTATCTTCATGAACTAAAACATCCATTGTTTTCCCCCACTGCGTACAGCACATGAGGATAGTAATCGCTGTGATATGTTTTGCCAATGACTGCTATTATTCGGAGGGTATTTATAAGAATAACTTATGCCGCATGGTCCAGTCTTCTGAATATTGCAAGCAATTTATTCACATCAATCTTCGCTTCTGTTTCTACTACGGTGAGGCGAAGCGGAGTGAATCCTATCCGAACATACATTTACATCACGCGTTTAATTGTTCATGAATTTATATTCAAACATGGCCTGTCCCTAACACTATTTTATGAAATGATTATATGTTCACCCTCATATGGAGTGGTTACTAATCTGTTAACAAAAGAATGGTACTAAAATTTAGCACTATATTTCCAAGTTACAGATTATAATGTGGCAAAATATTTTATCCCCTGACTAAGTACGAGTCAGGAATATGCGTAATCATTTGTATGTCCCCGCATGGATAAAACACCTTTCTATAGTGCATAGATTATTTGCAGATTTCTAAGCATAAATAGTGAGATATTGTTCACAGTGCCTAGAAGTTTTAACATAGGAATATGAAATTGACAGACACTAGTTCTTTACTATGAAGCATGAATCAGGGGTCTGCTCCTACATTGAGAAATTCTCTAGAATGTGTTTCAGACATGAGAGTTGATACTTTACAGTACACATAATATTCATAGATTATAGCACTACTAGTGAGATATAAGTTCATAATGCCTATACAAGATATTAACATATAGATTTGAAATTGTAAGACATAGGAAAAATTACAGCGTGGCGCCCACCTGTGTTTCCTTAGTAAACATCATCCAGCCTGGTTTAAGAGAATTGTAACTAATTCTTAATTAAACATACTGGTTTATGTAATACATAAATATATCTTAATAATGTAGATAACATACCAATAGCTTGAAGAGAATCATGGTTTTAAAAGGCAACATGCCTTCTCCCCGAAGGGAAAACTTTTACATGTCTGTTCTTTGTGTCGTACTGACCAAAATGGCTACACTGGCCTTTGTTTTACAATCAGTCGACGACTGTTGGCCAGGTATGTAGGCCAAAATAAGGCCAAATTAATTAAGCTGCCACGGTTAGTCTATCGCTGTTTTATTTTCTCCTACATTAAGTAAGTTACTTAAACAGTAATTGTAAGGGTTTGTGTATTTTTAAGGGAGTCCATAAATAGGAAAGGGTAGGGACGTTTTTATTATACCACACACCTCCCCAATTTAAGCCATTTATTTCTTTCAGAAAATAAATGGTCAAATAGTACTCTACAATTTCCGTCTTTACATTGACTCACCTAGTATCCATCCCTTTGTAATTTCCTACATTACTTCCCTATGTTAGATAATCTATCAGGGCCATGTCCATTTTCTTATAGTCACGACAACTGGCGTAACCTTAATGGCTTACTTCCCTTTTAGTGAAAAAGTGTAGCACCCTCTCCACTGTTGTCAGCTATTGTTTGAAATATGAGTGGTTATCTGATAATTGGTTACTTTCAAGTACTAGTTTGTCTGCATCAAACCGACTTTTTGAAGCAATTGAAATATCATCATTAAGCTTGATTTCTCTCTCATTAGATTATCAATCTTGAGATTATGTTAAAACCGACGGTTAATTCTGCGTCTACTGATAGCATATTAAACTCGCCCGTCTCCCTGTAAGTTAGACGTTTGTTTTAACTATAGATCTGATATTTAAAGGAAGCTAAATATGATTCCTGTTGTATACATTTTCATCCAACACATCATGTGTTTGGGTATTTAGTCGAGTTATGGGATTTTCCGATCAGTTTTGATAACTACTGATCAGAGTGGTGTCCCTTTCTCTTGTGGGTTTTCCCGGAGAATCTCGTCTAACATGTAAACAAGGTCCAACTTTTCTAGATTTCCGCTCTGAACCGAATATTACGGGGAACATGAATCTATCAGAAATGAAGTAATTCTTAGCTTACTCTCTGCTTTTCCTTCTAACCTAGATCTATTTTACGCTAGAATCCTTATTAGTAATTCTAAGCTGATGTGTTTGAGTTTCACTCTGTATTTGTTGCTTTGGTGTTGAATTACGAGCAATTTTGCGTCGCTTGGCGTACATTGATCGTCGTCTGCCTCCCTCCCGGTTTTAGACTATTTTCAACTTAGCAACATACATTGTTATGTAGGTTCAGACGTATTGTCTCCTACCATATATAATCAGTTCAGTGAGAAGTTAAAAGCCCCTTTTTGTGATTCCTTTGATAGTCTTCCAGACAATCAAGTTGCTGGTTCACTTTCCAGTTATGGATGTGGATTACAAGTCTTAGTAAAATTACTGTTACATCTGTATATCCCTCTCATACTGGCGTCTCCTGAGTTGTGTCCTCAAGATAACAGGGAAGGTACTCTTAATGTTTCTCTCCAGTTTTGTTTTCCTCCGTTTAATACGTGGAAACTCTGGATTTATTTAGATTGACTAAGGTGTCTATCTTTGAACTGTTATATACTTTACTAGCTGGATTCCTGATTGAAATTCCTAATCTAGTAAATATCAAGCAATTCTTCAGCTATATGCTCCCATTTGCTTGGTTTTTACACAGCTATATTCTATTTTTCTAGCATGGGTTCACTGTATAAGTTTTAGGCGTTTCCCCTGTCTTCACGTCAAGGAGTTCGTCCTATTTATAAACAGCATCTATTTCAAGAGTTGTTTATTTAATTGTTGCTTTTACTGATTCGTATCAGTTATTTAAGCTAATCTCTGTTAGTCTGGATCTGCTTTCACATATTTAATGCTGGCATATAATCCTAGTCAGAACTGAGATGTAGAAATCTGTTTCGTCTTGCGACTGATTTCTGATTAATCTACCTTTTAGTAGGCTTCGAGCATTATCTAGAATTTAGTTACTCGGTTAGTTTTAAAGAAAATACAATTGAGTCACGCGCCTCTATTGTACCACTTATTTTTGCCCTTCTTAATTCTTCCCTTATGAGAATATTAATGTTAGTTAGGCAATTATTGAAATAACTTTACGTAAGCTAATCGCTAACTAAAAGCTGTTTCATTCCTCTTTTTGATGAGGATTTCTCATTGTGAACATTTCACTTAATGAGAATTAAACTGGAAATTCCAATTTATTAGTTAATTCTTTAATTATACCTCCTACATGCCTATACGGTCTGTTTCCGCTACCATTAATAATGGAATCGGGGTGGATAATTTAAAGAAATACCTTATATTCTGTTGGGTCAGTAAGTGAGTTGATCAGTTTCACTTACATCACCAGGTGAATATTTTGGTTTTGACCCTCATTAACATATGGGCCCTCTGAGTTAGTTAATACTACTACTCATATCACCGGTGGAGTAGAATAAGTGTCGATATGGCTTTTCTTCCTAAGTATCCATCAGTTATTCACTTTACTTTACTACCGGTGTTGTAGAACATGTTATGTCCTATGAAAAAAAAAGGATTAAATTAGGGTGCCCCTAAATACTGCAAATTCTTACAATATTCCTTCCCTTCCATTAACTATGTCTACATTTTTGCAAGTGGTGGTTTTGGCCTTACCATTAGTTCATTTACTTTAGTTACTGCTATTTTCCCCTGGTTTAATTCATCTCTCGGGTATTATTTACTTTCCTACTGAATCATCATTTGTTGATTAAATTTTTCCCTTTAAAAAAAAATTATTGAATTTTTAACTTATCTGTCCTAATTATCTATAAAATTGTCTATCACGCTCTGCTGCCTTGGTAATTTTTCAATATTACATGAATTATACAAGCAGATCATACATGAAAATACAATGATAATCAATGACAAAATAGTTAATTAACACATGATTCATATGTAGGAACATAAACCTTATGGATACATAATATAGTAGTGTGTTCATGAGTACACCACTTTTGAACCATTTAAAGAGAATATCAGAGTAGCAGAACCATACCTCAAACATCAAATGGGAATGACTATGAATTCTAAACATTCACTGAATTACCTATCTTATGTGAGTTTACCATCCCAAAGACCTTACTACTGGAGGTTCATTACTGGACTTAGTTTCCCATCAATAAGATATAAAATATGAGTTTTTAAAAAAAATCTCATATCCAACAACCAACTACCTGATGCATCTGCTAGAATCAAGATATTACCTGTGAACAGTTTTGTACCAAAAAAACCTTATATTTATCTGAGCCATTATGGGTTCACATAAAACTTGACTCAGCTCATACTAATGAGTGATTAGGTCTGTTACTAACACTATAACATTCTGAAGTGACTTGGTTTACCTGCGAGAGGTTTTCCCTGAATTCATCTACCCACAATAATACACCATTTGTGATGTTTACCATGAGTTTTAAATTCACGGACGTTGCCCACACATGTGGGATGTGGATTTTAATTCCTAAGAATAATTCGTTAAAATGTCTAGGGGGTATTATTGATTCTCTGGTCACTGGTCAGAATGCAGGGTGATCAGGGATATTTACCACAAATCTCAGGAGAAAAGAGTTCAATCCTTGAAACAATGGCATCTGTGTGTAGGTTTCCCTTCCCACTTCATCACCCTTTAAATTAACTATAGATGCTAGAAGGATATTGATTGCTCACCATATATATAAACAACCACTTATTGGACACCACATTTACTTGATGTACACAACACTTTTGGACAAACAGTTCAGGTATTAACTCAAGATCTGCAATTACATATATAGATGTGTAATAAACACTATGCATTTTCAGACAGGCATGGGAATGATATGCAGTATTACAACATAGTACTCAGTGACCCCAGAAAAAAAAACAAGGTTATTACAAACAACACAACAACCACAAATTGGTTCTGCTAACTTGACTCATTGTATCTAGATAAAATCACATTGGTCTAGGTGCAGAAACCCAACATACATACATTTATTTCTGACACCATGTACAATTCTCATATTTAAAAATAATGAGTGGGTGTCAAAATATTATACATATATGTCATAACATAACCCTTTAGGTGTACACCATTACCATGTAAAACAATCTTTACCCTTTTCCTGTCATTGAAGAAAACCACACTCATGAAAACAGTTGATACTAATAATTAAATTAATTAATTATAGTGTTCATTTAGGCGTTGCGGATGGGCATTCTTCTCCAGTGCAAAGCAGTTAATGTCCATAATTATCCGTGCAGAATTATACTCACAGTCATTTTCTACTCACAGAATGTCCACCGAAGTTGGCTGGCGAATGTTTCTAATCCATAATCCAAGAATAGAATTATACATAAGCACATATTCTCTCCATGAGACTGAATTTAAGAATACTCGGTTGCCATTTGGGTTGTGTTCCAATTGAAATTTATGCCTAGGTCTGTCATACTTTCAGGAGATGCAGCTCTGCAGAAGGTTCTTCCCTATATCATCTTATCGATGAAAAGATGACGACTGTCCAACAGCTCGGTTTATGTTAACCGTTTCCCAATTTAGTTCAAAAGACTTTGTCACACACCCGGTTCATGTTGATAGGCCATCCCACACTTGATGATGGGCAGTTAGGCTGACATGGGACCAGCATAGAGTTCTCATTCATTCCATTTCTGTGTAGAACATACAATGGTGAATCATTCATTTGGTTTCATTTGAAGATTCTGCTGCAGGCATGTAACTGAAGAATATTACTCCACCACATATCCAGGTTTGCAAGCCATCAGGTGATTCCTTTGGTTGCAGGCGTAAAGGCGTTTACTCATCTAGCTGCTTTCATATGGTTCTTTTGATGGTGTTCAGGTTTTGGACCTTGAGGTAATCTGGTGTAGTTATGGTTTTCAGTTGGCACCTTGGTTGTATTGGTTCAATGTCTTCTTCCCATTTGTTTGAGTTGGTGTTCATAGCTAGAACTTGGTGTTGCATGGCTGGAACCTTATGTTTGACTTTTGCAGCTGTGAGATGTTCTTTCGAAGACTTATCCATTGTGGATATTAACTTGGTAATCCAACCAACAGTTGAAGATTACTCACTGTTGTTAGTTTTAATAACTTGTAGAAGGATTGTCCCATAGTTTCACTGATTTTGTTGAATGATGAGGCCATAGATGATACTTCTCAAACGTATAACTGACGAGTCACTGTTGTCAGTTACTTTGTTGATCTTCATCTTTGTAGATTATTAGATCTTGAAGTCCATCCTGGATCTTCCTACTAACCTAGGACTTAATCACTCACCCAATCAGTTGTCTTCTAATTTATCTGTTGCTCGCTATGGAGCTATTGAGCGCCGCAGTAAACATGGAGGTATTGCTAGATCCAGACTATGGTTTGGACATTCACTTTATGGCTGTTGACCCAGGATCCAGTGTTAGTGATATAGTCCCACCAAATTCAACCACCACCTGCTTCTCTTCTACAGAAAAGGGATGACAAAGAATACAACACTAGCATTAACCTACTGTGTTATGATAAAAGGTTTACAACACAATTACAAACACAAATTCAAAACAACAAGGGGAGAAGGGGAAAGGAGTGGGTGTCCATGTTCCACTGTCCCTCATTGCTGAGTAGAGCCATTCTGACTCTTCATAGTGAGTAAGGTATTTTCTCACTTATATTTTGTTCTGTTGTTACTGGGACTATTGGATGGGTGAAGTCATTCTGTCCATCCAACATGTTGATATTGTCTCTCTCATTACTTGAAGAGAATAGCCTATACAGAATCCCTGTTGTTTCTAATGCCGCGTCTTCATTTCGGCACTATAATCATCACTAGGTCAAGACTATTCACCATTGGCTTTCAGAAAAAAACATACATGTACATTTCTCTGATATTAAGTACATGATAATCATACATAATAATCATAATGATGATGCAGGGAGCCTAGGTTTTTGAATTATCTTCATGAACTAAAACATCCATTGTTTTCCCCCACTGCGTACAGCACATGAGGATAGTAATCGCTGTGATATGTTTTGCCAATGACTGCTATTATTCGGAGGGTATTTATAAGAATAACTTATGCCGCATGGTCCAGTCTTCTGAATATTGCAAGCAATTTATTCACATCAATCTTCGCTTCTGTTTCTACTACGGTGAGGCGATGCGGAGTGAATCCTATCCGAACATACATTTACATCACGCGTTTAATTGTTCATGAATTTATATTCAAACATGGCCTGTCCCTAACACTATTTTATGAAATGATTATATGTTCACCCTCATATGGAGTGGTTACTAATCTGTTAACAAAAGAATGGTACTAAAATTTAGCACTATATTTCCAAGTTACAGATTATAATGTGGCAAAATATTTTATCCCCTGACTAAGTACGAGTCAGGAATATGCGTAATCATTTGTATGTCCCCGCATGGATAAAACACCTTTCTATAGTGCATAGATTATTTGCAGATTTCTAAGCATAAATAGTGAGATATTGTTCACAGTGCCTAGAAGTTTTAACATAGGAATATGAAATTGACAGACACTAGTTCTTTACTATGAAGCATGAATCAGGGGTCTGCTCCTACATTGAGAAAATCTCTAGAATGTGTTTCAGACATGAGAGTTGATACTTTACAGTACACATAATATTCATAGATTATAGCACTACTAGTGAGATATAAGTTCATAATGCCTATACAAGATATTAACATATAGATTTGAAATTGTAAGACATAGGAAAAATTACAGCGTGGCGCCCACCTGTGTTTCCTTAGTAAACATCATCCAGCCTGGTTTAAGAGAATTGTAACTAATTCTTAATTAAACATACTGGTTTATGTAATACATAAATATATCTTAATAATGTAGATAACATACCAATAGCTTGAAGAGAATCATGGTTTTAAAAGGCAACATGCCTTCTCCCCGAAGGGAAAACTTTTACATGTCTGTTCTTTGTGTCGTACTGACCAAAATGGCTACACTGGCCTTTGTTTTACAATCAGTCGACGACTGTTGGCCAGGTATGTAGGCCAAAATAAGGCCAAATTAATTAAGCTGCCACGGTTAGTCTATCGCTGTTTTATTTTCTCCTACATTAAGTAAGTTACTTAAACAGTAATTGTAAGGGTTTGTGTATTTTTAAGGGAGTCCATAAATAGGAAAGGGTAGGGACGTTTTTATTATACCACACACCTCCCCAATTTAAGCCATTTATTTCTTTCAGAAAATAAATGGTCAAATAGTACTCTACAATTTCCGTCTTTACATTGACTCACCTAGTATCCATCCCTTTGTAATTTCCTACATTACTTCCCTATGTTAGATAATCTATCAGGGCCATGTCCATTTTCTTATAGTCACGACAACTGGCATAACCTTAATGGCTTACTTCCCTTTTAGTGAAAAAGTGTAGCACCCTCTCCACTGTTGTCAGCTATTGTTTGAAATATGAGTGGTTATCTGATAATTGGTTACTTTCAAGTACTAGTTTGTCTGCATCAAACCGACTTTTTGAAGCAATTGAAATATCATCATTAAGCTTGATTTCTCTCTCATTAGATTATCAATCTTGAGATTATGTTAAAACCGACGGTTAATTCTGCGTCTACTGATAGCATATTAAACTCGCCCGTCTCCCTGTAAGTTAGACGTTTGTTTTAACTATAGATCTGATATTTAAAGGAAGCTAAATATGATTCCTGTTGTATACATTTTCATCCAACACATCATGTGTTT
This sequence comes from Cepaea hortensis, assembly GCA_963921405.1. Lineage (NCBI taxonomy): Eukaryota > Metazoa > Mollusca > Gastropoda > Stylommatophora > Helicidae > Cepaea > Cepaea hortensis. The sequence goes on along the minus strand of OY992897.1, from coordinate 75,623,911 downwards.
GGGTATTTAGTCGAGTTATGGGATTTTCCGATCAGTTTTGATAACTACTGATCAGAGTGGTGTCCCTTTCTCTTGTGGGTTTTCCCGGAGAATCTCGTCTAACATGTAAACAAGGTCCAACTTTTCTAGATTTCCGCTCTGAACCGAATATTACGGGGAACATGAATCTATCAGAAATGAAGTAATTCTTAGCTTACTCTCTGCTTTTCCTTCTAACCTAGATCTATTTTACGCTAGAATCCTTATTAGTAATTCTAAGCTGATGTGTTTGAGTTTCACTCTGTATTTGTTGCTTTGGTGTTGAATTACGAGCAATTTTGCGTCGCTTGGCGTACATTGATCGTCGTCTGCCTCCCTCCCGGTTTTAGACTATTTTCAACTTAGCAACATACATTGTTATGTAGGTTCAGACGTATTGTCTCCTACCATATATAATCAGTTCAGTGAGAAGTTAAAAGCCCCTTTTTGTGATTCCTTTGATAGTCTTCCAGACAATCAAGTTGCTGGTTCACTTTCCAGTTATGGATGTGGATTACAAGTCTTAGTAAAATTACTGTTACATCTGTATATCCCTCTCATACTGGCGTCTCCTGAGTTGTGTCCTCAAGATAACAGGGAAGGTACTCTTAATGTTTCTCTCCAGTTTTGTTTTCCTCCGTTTAATACGTGGACACTCTGGATTTATTTAGATTGACTAAGGTGTCTATCTTTGAACTGTTATATACTTTACTAGCTGGATTCCTGATTGAAATTCCTAATCTAGTAAATATCAAGCAATTCTTCAGCTATATGCTCCCATTTGCTTGGTTTTTACACAGCTATATTCCATTTTTCTAGCATGGGTTCACTGTATAAGTTTTAGGCGTTTCCCCTGTCTTCACGTCAAGGAGTTCGTCCTATTTATAAACAGCATCTATTTCAAGAGTTGTTTATTTAATTGTTGCTTTTACTGATTCGTATCAGTTATTTAAGCTAATCTCTGTTAGTCTGGATCTGCTTTCACATATTTAATGCTGGCATATAATCCTAGTCAGAACTGAGATGTAGAAATCTGTTTCGTCTTGCGACTGATTTCTGATTAATCTACCTTTTAGTAGGCTTCGAGCATTATCTAGAATTTAGTTACTCGGTTAGTTTTAAAGAAAATACAATTGAGTCACGCGCCTCTATTGTACCACTTATTTTTGCCCTTCTTAATTCTTCCCTTATGAGAATATTAATGTTAGTTAGGCAATTATTGAAATAACTTTACGTAAGCTAATCGCTAACTAAAAGCTGTTTCATTCCTCTTTTTGATGAGGATTTCTCATTGTGAACATTTCACTTAATGAGAATTAAACTGGAAATTCCAATTTATTAGTTAATTCTTTAATTATACCTCCTACATGCCTATACGGTCTGTTTCCGCTACCATTAATAATGGAATCGGGGTGGATAATTTAAAGAAATACCTTATATTCTGTTGGGTCAGTAAGTGAGTTGATCAGTTTCACTTACATCACCAGGTGAATATTTTGGTTTTGACCCTCATTAACATATGGGCCCTCTGAGTTAGTTAATACTACTACTCATATCACCGGTGGAGTAGAATAAGTGTCGATATGGCTTTTCTTCCTAAGTATCCATCAGTTATTCACTTTACTTTACTACCGGTGTTGTAGAACATGTTATGTCCTATGAAAAAAAAAGGATTAAATTAGGGTGCCCCTAAATACTGCAAATTCTTACAATATTCCTTCCCTTCCATTAACTATGTCTACATTTTTGCAAGTGGTGGTTTTGGCCTTACCATTAGTTCATTTACTTTAGTTACTGCTATTTTCCCCTGGTTTAATTCATCTCTCGGGTATTATTTACTTTCCTACTGAATCATCATTTGTTGATTAAATTTTTCCCTTTAAAAAAAAATTATTGAATTTTTAACTTATCTGTCCTAATTATCTATAAAATTGTCTATCACGCTCTGCTGCCTTGGTAATTTTTCAATATTACATGAATTATACAAGCAGATCATACATGAAAATACAATGATAATCAATGACAAAATAGTTAATTAACACATGATTCATATGTAGGAACATAAACCTTATGGATACATAATATAGTAGTGTGTTCATGAGTACACCACTTTTGAACCATTTAAAGAGAATATCAGAGTAGCAGAACCATACCTCAAACATCAAATGGGAATGACTATGAATTCTAAACATTCACTGAATTACCTATCTTATGTGAGTTTACCATCCCAAAGACCTTACTACTGGAGGTTCATTACTGGACTTAGTTTCCCATCAATAAGATATAAAATATGAGTTTTTAAAAAAAATCTCATATCCAACAACCAACTACCTGATGCATCTGCTAGAATCAAGATATTACCTGTGAACAGTTTTGTACCAAAAAAACCTTATATTTATCTGAGCCATTATGGGTTCACATAAAACTTGACTCAGCTCATACTAATGAGTGATTAGGTCTGTTACTAACACTATAACATTCTGAAGTGACTTGGTTTACCTGCGAGAGGTTTTCCCTGAATTCATCTACCCACAATAATACACCATTTGTGATGTTTACCATGAGTTTTAAATTCACGGACGTTGCCCACACATGTGGGATGTGGATTTTAATTCCTAAGAATAATTCGTTAAAATGTCTAGGGGGTATTATTGATTCTCTGGTCACTGGTCAGAATGCAGGGTGATCAGGGATATTTACCACAAATCTCAGGAGAAAAGAGTTCAATCCTTGAAACAATGGCATCTGTGTGTAGGTTTCCCTTCCCACTTCATCACCCTTTAAATTAACTATAGATGCTAGAAGGATATTGATTGCTCACCATATATATAAACAACCACTTATTGGACACCACATTTACTTGATGTACACAACACTTTTGGACAAACAGTTCAGGTATTAACTCAAGATCTGCAATTACATATATAGATGTGTAATAAACACTATGCATTTTCAGACAGGCATGGGAATGATATGCAGTATTACAACATAGTACTCAGTGACCCCAGAAAAAAAAACAAGGTTATTACAAACAACACAACAACCACAAATTGGTTCTGCTAACTTGACTCATTGTATCTAGATAAAATCACATTGGTCTAGGTGCAGAAACCCAACATACATACATTTATTTCTGACACCATGTACAATTCTCATATTTAAATATAATGAGTGGGTGTCAAAATATTATACATATATGTCATAACATAACCCTTTAGGTGTACACCATTACCATGTAAAACAATCTTTACCCTTTTCCTGTCATTGAAGAAAACCACACTCATGAAAACAGTTGATACTAATAATTAAATTAATTAATTATAGTGTTCATTTAGGCGTTGCGGATGGGCATTCTTCTCCAGTGCAAAGCAGTTAATGTCCATAATTATCCGTGCAGAATTATACTCACAGTCATTTTCTACTCACAGTATGTCCACCGAAGTTGGCTGGCGAATGTTTCTAATCCATAATCCAAGAATAGAATTATACATAAGCACATATTCTCTCCATGAGACTGAATTTAAGAATACTCGGTTGCCATTTGGGTTGTGTTCCAATTGAAATTTATGCCTAGGTCTGTCATACTTTCAGGAGATGCAACTTAAGCTCTGCAGAAGGTTCTTCCCTATATCATCTTATCGATGAAAAGATGACGACTGTCCAACAGCTCGGTTTATGTTAACCGTTTCCCAATTTAGTTCAAAAGGCTTTGTCACACACCCGGTTCATGTTGATAGGCCATCCCACACTTGATGATGGGCAGTTAGGCTGACATGGGACCAGCATAGAGTTCTCATTCATTCCATTTCTGTGTAGAACATACAATGGTGAATCATTCATTTGGTTTCATTTGAAGATTCTGCTGCAGGCATGTAACTGAAGAATATTACTCCACCACATATCCAGGTTTGCAAGCCATCAGGTGATTCCTTTGGTTGCAGGCGTAAAGGCGTTTACTCATCTAGCTGCTTTCATATGGTTCTTTTGATGGTGTTCAGGTTTTGGACCTTGAGGTAATCTGGTGTAGTTATGGTTTTCAGTTGGCACCTTGGTTGTATTGGTTCAATGTCTTCTTCCCATTTGTTTGAGTTGGTGTTCATAGCTAGAACTTGGTGTTGCATGGCTGGAACCTTATGTTTGACTTTTGCAGCTGTGAGATGTTCTTTCGAAGACTTATCCATTGTGGATATTAACTTGGTAATCCAACCAACAGTTGAAGATTACTCACTGTTGTTAGTTTTAATAACTTGTAGAAGGATTGTCCCATAGTTTCACTGATTTTGTTGAATGATGAGGCCATAGATGATACTTCTCAAACGTATAACTGACGAGTCACTGTTGTCAGTTACTTTGTTGATCTTCATCTTTGTAGATTATTAGATCTTGAAGTCCATCCTGGATCTTCCTACTAACCTAGGACTTAATCACTCACCCAATCAGTTGTCTTCTAATTTATCTGTTGCTCGCTATGGAGCTATTGAGCGCCGCAGTAAACATGGAGGTATTGCTAGATCCAGACTATGGTTTGGACATTCACTTTATGGCTGTTGACCCAGGATCCAGTGTTAGTGATATAGTCCCACCAAATTCAACCACCACCTGCTTCTCTTCTACAGAAAAGGGATGACAAAGAATACAACACTAGCATTAACCTACTGTGTTATGATAAAAGGTTTACAACACAATTACAAACACAAATTCAAAACAACAAGGGGAGAAGGGGAAAGGAGTGGGTGTCCATGTTCCACTGTCCCTCATTGCTGAGTAGAGCCATTCTGACTCTTCATAGTGAGTAAGGTATTTTCTCACTTATATTTTGTTCTGTTGTTACTGGGACTATTGGATGGGTGAAGTCATTCTGTCCATCCAACATGTTGATATTGTCTCTCTCATTACTTGAAGAGAATAGCCTATACAGAATCCCTGTTGTTTCTAATGCCGCGTCTTCATTTCGGCACTATAATCATCACTAGGTCAAGACTATTCACCATTGGCTTTCAGAAAAAAACATACATGTACATTTCTCTGATATTAAGTACATGATAATCATACATAATAATCATAATGATGATGCAGGCAGCCTAGGTTTTTGAATTATCTTCATGAACTAAAACATCCATTGTTTTCCCCCACTGCGTACAGCACATGAGGATAGTAATCGCTGTGATATGTTTTGCCAATGACTGCTATTATTCGGAGGGTATTTATAAGAATAACTTATGCCGCATGGTCCAGTCTTCTGAATATTGCAAGCAATTTATTCACATCAATCTTCGCTTCTGTTTCTACTACGGTGAGGCGATGCGGAGTGAATCCTATCCGAACATACATTTACATCACGCGTTTAATTGTTCATGAATTTATATTCAAACATGGCCTGTCCCTAACACTATTTTATGAAATGATTATATGTTCACCCTCATATGGAGTGGTTACTAATCTGTTAACAAAAGAATGGTACTAAAATTTAGCACTATATTTCCAAGTTACAGATTATAATGTGGCAAAATATTTTATCCCCTGACTAAGTACGAGTCAGGAATATGCGTAATCATTTGTATGTCCCCGCATGGATAAAACACCTTTCTATAGTGCATAGATTATTTGCAGATTTCTAAGCATAAATAGTGAGATATTGTTCACAGTGCCTAGAAGTTTTAACATAGGAATATGAAATTGACAGACACTAGTTCTTTACTATGAAGCATGAATCAGGGGTCTGCTCCTACATTGAGAAAATCTCTAGAATGTGTTTCAGACATGAGAGTTGATACTTTACAGTACACATAATATTCATAGATTATAGCACTACTAGTGAGATATAAGTTCATAATGCCTATACAAGATATTAACATATAGATTTGAAATTGTAAGACATAGGAAAAATTACAGCGTGGCGCCCACCTGTGTTTCCTTAGTAAACATCATCCAGCCTGGTTTAAGAGAATTGTAACTAATTCTTAATTAAACATACTGGTTTATGTAATACATAAATATATCTTAATAATGTAGGTAACATACCAATAGCTTGAAGAGAATCATGGTTTTAAAAGGCAACATGCCTTCTCCCCGAAGGGAAAACTTTTACATGTCTGTTCTTTGTGTCGTACTGACCAAAATGGCTACACTGGCCTTTGTTTTACAATCAGTCGACGACTGTTGGCCAGGTATGTAGGCCAAAATAAGGCCAAATTAATTAAGCTGCCACGGTTAGTCTATCGCTGTTTTATTTTCTCCTACATTAAGTAAGTTACTTAAACAGTAATTGTAAGGGTTTGTGTATTTTTAAGGGAGTCCATAAATAGGAAAGGGTAGGGACGTTTTTATTATACCACACACCTCCCCAATTTAAGCCATTTATTTCTTTCAGAAAATAAATGGTCAAATAGTACTCTACAATTTCCGTCTTTACATTGACTCACCTAGTATCCATCCCTTTGTAATTTCCTACATTACTTCCCTATGTTAGATAATCTATCAGGGCCATGTCCATTTTCTTATAGTCACGACAACTGGCGTAACCTTAATGGCTTACTTCCCTTTTAGTGAAAAAGTGTAGCACCCTCTCCACTGTTGTCAGCTATTGTTTGAAATATGAGTGGTTATCTGATAATTGGTTACTTTCAAGTACTAGTTTGTCTGCATCAAACCGACTTTTTGAAGCAATTGAAATATCATCATTAAGCTTGATTTCTCTCTCATTAGATTATCAATCTTGAGATTATGTTAAAACCGACGGTTAATTCTGCGTCTACTGATAGCATATTAAACTCGCCCGTCTCCCTGTAAGTTAGACGTTTGTTTTAACTATAGATCTGATATTTAAAGGAAGCTAAATATGATTCCTGTTGTATACATTTTCATCCAACACATCATGTGTTTGGGTATTTAGTCGAGTTATGGGATTTTCCGATCAGTTTTGATAACTACTGATTAGAGTGGTGTCCCTTTCTCTTGTGGGTTTTCCCGGAGAATCTCGTCTAACATGTAAACAAGGTCCAACTTTTCTAGATTTCCGCTCTGAACCGAATATTACGGGGAACATGAATCTATCAGAAATGAAGTAATTCTTAGCTTACTCTCTGCTTTTCCTTCTAACCTAGATCTATTTTACGCTAGAATCCTTATTAGTAATTCTAAGCTGATGTGTTTGAGTTTCACTCTGTATTTGTTGCTTTGGTGTTGAATTACGAGCAATTTTGCGTCGCTTGGCGTACATTGATCGTCGTCTGCCTCCCTCCCGGTTTTAGACTATTTTCAACTTAGCAACATACATTGTTATGTAGGTTCAGACGTATTGTCTCCTACCATATATAATCAGTTCAGTGAGAAGTTAAAAGCCCCTTTTTGTGATTCCTTTGATAGTCTTCCAGACAATCAAGTTGCTGGTTCACTTTCCAGTTATGGATGTGGATTACAAGTCTTAGTAAAATTACTGTTACATCTGTATATCCCTCTCATACTGGCGTCTCCTGAGTTGTGTCCTCAAGATAACAGGGAAGGTACTCTTAATGTTTCTCTCCAGTTTTGTTTTCCTCCGTTTAATACGTGGACACTCTGGATTTATTTAGATTGACTAAGGTGTCTATCTTTGAACTGTTATATACTTTACTAGCTGGATTCCTGATTGAAATTCCTAATCTAGTAAATATCAAGCAATTCTTCAGCTATATGCTCCCATTTGCTTGGTTTTTACACAGCTATATTCCATTTTTCTAGCATGGGTTCACTGTATAAGTTTTAGGCGTTTCCCCTGTCTTCACGTCAAGGAGTTCGTCCTATTTATAAACAGCATCTATTTCAAGAGTTGTTTATTTAATTGTTGCTTTTACTGATTCGTATCAGTTATTTAAGCTAATCTCTGTTAGTCTGGATCTGCTTTCACATATTTAATGCTGGCATATAATCCTAGTCAGAACTGAGATGTAGAAATCTGTTTCGTCTTGCGACTGATTTCTGATTAATCTACCTTTTAGTAGGCTTCGAGCATTATCTAGAATTTAGTTACTCGGTTAGTTTTAAAGAAAATACAATTGAGTCACGCGCCTCTATTGTACCACTTATTTTTGCCCTTCTTAATTCTTCCCTTATGAGAATATTAATGTTAGTTAGGCAATTATTGAAATAACTTTACGTAAGCTAATCGCTAACTAAAAGCTGTTTCATTCCTCTTTTTGATGAGGATTTCTCATTGTGAACATTTCACTTAATGAGAATTAAACTGGAAATTCCAATTTATTAGTTAATTCTTTAATTATACCTCCTACATGCCTATACGGTCTGTTTCCGCTACCATTAATAATGGAATCGGGGTGGATAATTTAAAGAAATACCTTATATTCTGTTGGGTCAGTAAGTGAGTTGATCAGTTTCACTTACATCACCAGGTGAATATTTTGGTTTTGACCCTCATTAACATATGGGCCCTCTGAGTTAGTTAATACTACTACTCATATCACCGGTGGAGTAGAATAAGTGTCGATATGGCTTTTCTTCCTAAGTATCCATCAGTTATTCACTTTACTTTACTACCGGTGTTGTAGAACATGTTATGTCCTATGAAAAAAAAAGGATTAAATTAGGGTGCCCCTAAATACTGCAAATTCTTACAATATTCCTTCCCTTCCATTAACTATGTCTACATTTTTGCAAGTGGTGGTTTTGGCCTTACCATTAGTTCATTTACTTTAGTTACTGCTATTTTCCCCTGGTTTAATTCATCTCTCGGGTATTATTTACTTTCCTACTGAATCATCATTTGTTGATTAAATTTTTCCCTTTAAAAAAAAATTATTGAATTTTTAACTTATCTGTCCTAATCTTATATATAAATTAGGATGTGCGTATGTATCTCTGTATGTATTTATGTATCTCTGTCCGTATGTCCTTTATGCGCTCGCGAACGGCCCATCCGATTGAGATGAAATTTTCTACACGCCTTCCTTTCATTCCAGAGATGCCAACTGTCGTAGTTTTTTTTTCTTCTTCCTCCTCCTCCCTCCTCCCTCCTCCCCCTCCCAAAATACGTACGTCCAGGAAATGGTCTTCTACATAGACACTTCTCTCTGAGGTCCGCGATAACATATTAACCTGGTGGGATGGCAATCAATCATCCTACTACCTCCTCCCTCCTCCTCCCTTCTCCCTCTTCCTCCTCCCTCTTCCTCCCTCCGCCTCCTCCCTCCTCCCACTCTCTACTCCTCCTTCCTCCTCCCTCCTCCTTCTCCTCCCTCCTTCTCCCTCTTCCTCCTCCCTCTTCCTCCCTCTTCCTGCTCCCTCCGCCTCCTCCCTCCGCCTACTCTCTCCTCCTCCTCCCTCCTCCTCCCTCTCCCTCCTCCTACTCCCTTCTCCTCCTCCTCCTCCTCCTCTCTCCTCCTCCTCCCTCCTCCTTCTCCCCTTTCCCCCCTCTTTCTCTTAATCCCTCCTCCTCCCTTCTCCTCCCTCCTATTCATCCCTACTCCTCCTCCTCCCTCCTCCTCCTCTCTCCGCCTATCTCTTCCTCCCTCCTCCTCCCTCCTCTCTCTTCCTCCTCCCTCCTCTCTCTTCCTCCTCCCTCCTCCTCCCTCTTCCTCCTCCTCCTCCCTCTTCCTTCCTCCTGCTCCCTCCTCCTCCTCCCTTCTCCTCCCTTCTCCTCATCCCCCTCCTACCCCTCCCTCCTCCCCCTCATCCGTCTTCCTCCCTCCTCCTTCTTCCTCCCTCCTCCTCCCCCTCCTCCTCACTCTCCTCCTCATCCCTCCTCCTCCATTCTCCTCCTCCCTCCTCCTCCTCTCTCTACCTCCTCCCTCCTCCTCCCTTCACATTCCTCTTCCTCCCTCTTCCTCCTCATCCCTCCTCCTCTATCCTCCTCCCTCCTCCTCCTCCTCCCTCTACCTCCTCCCTCCTCCTCCCTTCACATTCCTCCTCCTCCCTCTTCCTCCTCCTCCCTCTCATCCTCTTCCCTCCTTCTCCTCCCTCCTCCTTCTCCCTCTTCCTCCTCCCTCTTCCTCCCTCCGCCTCCTCCCTCCTCCCACTCTCTACTCCTCCCTCCTCCTTCTCCTCCCTCCTCCTCCTCCCTCTTCCTCCCTCTTCCTGCTCCCTCCGCCTCCTCCCTCCGCCTACTCTCTCCTCCTCCTCCCTCCTCCTCCCTCTCCCTCCTCCTCCTCCCTCTCCTCCTCCTCCTCCTCCTGCGATCTCCTCCTCCCTCCTCCTCCATTCTCCTCCTCCCTCCTCCTCCTCTCTCTACCTCCTCCCTCCTCCTCCCTTCACATTCCTCTTCCTCCCTCTTCCTCCTCATCCCTCCTCCTCCTCTATCCTCCTCCCTCCTCCTCCTCCTCCCTCTACCTCCTCCCTCCTCCTCCCTTCACATTCCTCCTCCTCCCTCTTCCTCCTCCTCCCTCTCATCCTCTTCCCTCCTTCTCCTCCCTCCTCCTTCTCCCTCTTCCTCCTCCCTCTTCCTCCCTCCGCCTCCTCCCTCCTCCCACTCTCTACTCCTCCCTCCTCCTTCTCCTCCCTCCTCCTCCTCCCTCTTCCTCCCTCTTCCTGCTCCCTCCGCCTCCTCCCTCCGCCTACTCTCTCCTCCTCCTCCCTCCTCCTCCCTCTCCCTCCTCCTCCTCCCTCTCCTCCTCCTCCTCCTGCGATCTCCTCCTCCCTCCTTCTCCCTCTTCCTCCTCCCTCCTCCTCCCCCTCCTCCTCCACCCTACTCCTCCCTCCTCTTCCTAATCCCTCCTCCTCCCTCCTATTCCTCCTGTCTCCTCCTCCCTCCTCCTCCCTCCTCTTCCCTCCTCCAGCTCCCTCTTCCTCCTCCCTCCTCCATTTACCCAAGACAGACAGACATACAGATAGTCGGGAACGGGATCTTATATGACTACTTATATGATTTAAATGAGATGCTCTCCACCATGGGCTGGGCCGGGTCAGACAGACAGACAGACAGACAGACAGATAGATAGACAGACAGACAGACAGACAGTCGGGAACGGGAGCTTATATGACTACTTATATGAATTAAATGAGATGCTCCCCACCAGAGTCTGGGCGAAGCCGGGCCGTGTCAGCTAGTTATCTATAAAATTGTCTATCACGCTCTGCTGCCTTGGTAATTTTTCAATATTACATGAATTATACAAGCAGATCATACATGAAAATACAATGATAATCAATGACAAAATAGTTAATTAACACATGATTCATATGTAGGAACATAAACCTTATGGATACATAATATAGTAGTGTGTTCATGAGTACACCACTTTTGAACCATTTAAAGAGAATATCAGAGTAGCAGAACCATACCTCAAACATCAAATGGGAATGACTATGAATTCTAAACATTCACTGAATTACCTATCTTATGTGAGTTTACCATCCCAAAGACCTTACTACTGGAGGTTCATTACTGGACTTAGTTTCCCATCAATAAGATATAAAATATGAGTTTTTAAAAAAAATTTCATATCCAACAACCAACTACCTGATGCATCTGCTAGAATCAAGATATTACCTGTGAACAGTTTTGTACCAAAAAAACCTTATATTTATCTGAGCCATTATGGGTTCACATAAAACTTGACTCAGCTCATACTAATGAGTGATTAGGTCTGTTACTAACACTATAACATTCTGAAGTGACTTGGTTTACCTGCGAGAGGTTTTCCCTGAATTCATCTACCCACAATAATACACCATTTGTGATGTTTACCATGAGTTTTAAATTCACGGACGTTGCCCACACATGTGGGATGTGGATTTTAATTCCTAAGAATAATTCGTTAAAATGTCTAGGGGGTATTATTGATTCTCTGGTCACTGGTCAGAATGCAGGGTGATCAGGGATATTTACCACAAATCTCAGGAGAAAAGAGTTCAATCCTTGAAACAATGGCATCTGTGTGTAGGTTTCCCTTCCCACTTCATCACCCTTTAAATTAACTATAGATGCTAGAAGGATATTGATTGCTCACCATATATATAAACAACCACTTATTGGACACCACATTTACTTGATGTACACAACACTTTTGGACAAACAGTTCAGGTATTAACTCAAGATCTGCAATTACATATATAGATGTGTAATAAACACTATGCATTTTCAGACAGGCATGGGAATGATATGCAGTATTACAACATAGTACTCAGTGACCCCAGAAAAAAAACAAGGTTATTACAAACAACACAACAACCACAAATTGGTTCTGCTAACTTGACTCATTGTATCTAGATAAAATCACATTGGTCTAGGTGCAGAAACCCAACATACATACATTTATTTCTGACACCATGTACAATTCTCATATTTAAAAATAATGAGTGGGTGTCAAAATATTATACATATATGTCATAACATAACCCTTTAGGTGTACACCATTACCATGTAAAACAATCTTTACCCTTTTCCTGTCATTGAAGAAAACCACACTCATGAAAACAGTTGATACTAATAATTAAATTAATTAATTATAGTGTTCATTTAGGCGTTGCGGATGGGCATTCTTCTCCAGTGCAAAGCAGTTAATGTCCATAATTATCCGTGCAGAATTATACTCACAGTCATTTTCTACTCACAGTATGTCCACCGAAGTTGGCTGGCGAATGTTTCTAATCCATAATCCAAGAATAGAATTATACATAAGCACATATTCTCTCCATGAGACTGAATTTAAGAATACTCGGTTGCCATTTGGGTTGTGTTCCAATTGAAATTTATGCCTAGGTCTGTCATACTTTCAGGAGATGCAACTTAAGCTCTGCAGAAGGTTCTTCCCTATATCATCTTATCGATGAAAAGATGACGACTGTCCAACAGCTCGGTTTATGTTAACCGTTTCCCAATTTAGTTCAAAAGGCTTTGTCACACACCCGGTTCATGTTGATAGGCCATCCCACACTTGATGATGGGCAGTTAGGCTGACATGGGACCAGCATAGAGTTCTCATTCATTCCATTTCTGTGTAGAACATACAATGGTGAATCATTCATTTGGTTTCATTTGAAGATTCTGCTGCAGGCATGTAACTGAAGAATATTACTCCACCACATATCCAGGTTTGCAAGCCATCAGGTGATTCCTTTGGTTGCAGGCGTAAAGGCGTTTACTCATCTAGCTGCTTTCATATGGTTCTTTTGATGGTGTTCAGGTTTTGGACCTTGAGGTAATCTGGTGTAGTTATGGTTTTCAGTTGGCACCTTGGTTGTATTGGTTCAATGTCTTCTTCCCATTTGTTTGAGTTGGTGTTCATAGCTAGAACTTGGTGTTGCATGGCTGGAACCTTATGTTTGACTTTTGCAGCTGTGAGATGTTCTTTCGAAGACTTATCCATTGTGGATATTAACTTGGTAATCCAACCAACAGTTGAAGATTACTCACTGTTGTTAGTTTTAATAACTTGTAGAAGGATTGTCCCATAGTTTCACTGATTTTGTTGAATGATGAGGCCATAGATGATACTTCTCAAACGTATAACTGACGAGTCACTGTTGTCAGTTACTTTGTTGATCTTCATCTTTGTAGATTATTAGATCTTGAAGTCCATCCTGGATCTTCCTACTAACCTAGGACTTAATCACTCACCCAATCAGTTGTCTTCTAATTTATCTGTTGCTCGCTATGGAGCTATTGAGCGCCGCAGTAAACATGGAGGTATTGCTAGATCCAGACTATGGTTTGGACATTCACTTTATGGCTGTTGACCCAGGATCCAGTGTTAGTGATATAGTCCCACCAAATTCAACCACCACCTGCTTCTCTTCTACAGAAAAGGGATGACAAAGAATACAACACTAGCATTAACCTACTGTGTTATGATAAAAGGTTTACAACACAATTACAAACACAAATTCAAAACAACAAGGGGAGAAGGGGAAAGGAGTGGGTGTCCATGTTCCACTGTCCCTCATTGCTGAGTAGAGCCATTCTGACTCTTCATAGTGAGTAAGGTATTTTCTCACTTATATTTTGTTCTGTTGTTACTGGGACTATTGGATGGGTGAAGTCATTCTGTCCATCCAACATGTTGATATTGTCTCTCTCATTACTTGAAGAGAATAGCCTATACAGAATCCCTGTTGTTTCTAATGCCGCGTCTTCATTTCGGCACTATAATCATCACTAGGTCAAGACTATTCACCATTGGCTTTCAGAAAAAAACATACATGTACATTTCTCTGATATTAAGTACATGATAATCATACATAATAATCATAATGATGATGCAGGCAGCCTAGGTTTTTGAATTATCTTCATGAACTAAAACATCCATTGTTTTCCCCCACTGCGTACAGCACATGAGGATAGTAATCGCTGTGATATGTTTTGCCAATGACTGCTATTATTCGGAGGGTATTTATAAGAATAACTTATGCCGCATGGTCCAGTCTTCTGAATATTGCAAGCAATTTATTCACATCAATCTTCGCTTCTGTTTCTACTACGGTGAGGCGATGCGGAGTGAATCCTATCCGAACATACATTTACATCACGCGTTTAATTGTTCATGAATTTATATTCAAACATGGCCTGTCCCTAACACTATTTTATGAAATGATTATATGTTCACCCTCATATGGAGTGGTTACTAATCTGTTAACAAAAGAATGGTACTAAAATTTAGCACTATATTTCCAAGTTACAGATTATAATGTGGCAAAATATTTTATCCCCTGACTAAGTACGAGTCAGGAATATGCGTAATCATTTGTATGTCCCCGCATGGATAAAACACCTTTCTATAGTGCATAGATTATTTGCAGATTTCTAAGCATAAATAGTGAGATATTGTTCACAGTGCCTAGAAGTTTTAACATAGGAATATGAAATTGACAGACACTAGTTCTTTACTATGAAGCATGAATCAGGGGTCTGCTCCTACATTGAGAAAATCTCTAGAATGTGTTTCAGACATGAGAGTTGATACTTTACAGTACACATAATATTCATAGATTATAGCACTACTAGTGAGATATAAGTTCATAATGCCTATACAAGATATTAACATATAGATTTGAAATTGTAAGACATAGGAAAAATTACAGCGTGGCGCCCACCTGTGTTTCCTTAGTAAACATCATCCAGCCTGGTTTAAGAGAATTGTAACTAATTCTTAATTAAACATACTGGTTTATGTAATACATAAATATATCTTAATAATGTAGGTAACATACCAATAGCTTGAAGAGAATCATGGTTTTAAAAGGCAACATGCCTTCTCCCCGAAGGGAAAACTTTTACATGTCTGTTCTTTGTGTCGTACTGACCAAAATGGCTACACTGGCCTTTGTTTTACAATCAGTCGACGACTGTTGGCCAGGTATGTAGGCCAAAATAAGGCCAAATTAATTAAGCTGCCACGGTTAGTCTATCGCTGTTTTATTTTCTCCTACATTAAGT
Source organism: Cepaea hortensis (assembly GCA_963921405.1). Classification (NCBI taxonomy): domain Eukaryota; kingdom Metazoa; phylum Mollusca; class Gastropoda; order Stylommatophora; family Helicidae; genus Cepaea; species Cepaea hortensis. The sequence goes on along the minus strand of OY992897.1, from coordinate 75,608,529 downwards.
AAGTTACTTAAACAGTAATTGTAAGGGTTTGTGTATTTTTAAGGGAGTCCATAAATAGGAAAGGGTAGGGACGTTTTTATTATACCACACACCTCCCCAATTTAAGCCATTTATTTCTTTCAGAAAATAAATGGTCAAATAGTACTCTACAATTTCCGTCTTTACATTGACTCACCTAGTATCCATCCCTTTGTAATTTCCTACATTACTTCCCTATGTTAGATAATCTATCAGGGCCATGTCCATTTTCTTATAGTCACGACAACTGGCGTAACCTTAATGGCTTACTTCCCTTTTAGTGAAAAAGTGTAGCACCCTCTCCACTGTTGTCAGCTATTGTTTGAAATATGAGTGGTTATCTGATAATTGGTTACTTTCAAGTACTAGTTTGTCTGCATCAAACCGACTTTTTGAAGCAATTGAAATATCATCATTAAGCTTGATTTCTCTCTCATTAGATTATCAATCTTGAGATTATGTTAAAACCGACGGTTAATTCTGCGTCTACTGATAGCATATTAAACTCGCCCGTCTCCCTGTAAGTTAGACGTTTGTTTTAACTATAGATCTGATATTTAAAGGAAGCTAAATATGATTCCTGTTGTATACATTTTCATCCAACACATCATGTGTTTGGGTATTTAGTCGAGTTATGGGATTTTCCGATCAGTTTTGATAACTACTGATCAGAGTGGTGTCCCTTTCTCTTGTGGGTTTTCCCGGAGAATCTCGTCTAACATGTAAACAAGGTCCAACTTTTCTAGATTTCCGCTCTGAACCGAATATTACGGGGAACATGAATCTATCAGAAATGAAGTAATTCTTAGCTTACTCTCTGCTTTTCCTTCTAACCTAGATCTATTTTACGCTAGAATCCTTATTAGTAATTCTAAGCTGATGTGTTTGAGTTTCACTCTGTATTTGTTGCTTTGGTGTTGAATTACGAGCAATTTTGCGTCGCTTGGCGTACATTGATCGTCGTCTGCCTCCCTCCCGGTTTTAGACTATTTTCAACTTAGCAACATACATTGTTATGTAGGTTCAGACGTATTGTCTCCTACCATATATAATCAGTTCAGTGAGAAGTTAAAAGCCCCTTTTTGTGATTCCTTTGATAGTCTTCCAGACAATCAAGTTGCTGGTTCACTTTCCAGTTATGGATGTGGATTACAAGTCTTAGTAAAATTACTGTTACATCTGTATATCCCTCTCATACTGGCGTCTCCTGAGTTGTGTCCTCAAGATAACAGGGAAGGTACTCTTAATGTTTCTCTCCAGTTTTGTTTTCCTCCGTTTAATACGTGGACACTCTGGATTTATTTAGATTGACTAAGGTGTCTATCTTTGAACTGTTATATACTTTACTAGCTGGATTCCTGATTGAAATTCCTAATCTAGTAAATATCAAGCAATTCTTCAGCTATATGCTCCCATTTGCTTGGTTTTTACACAGCTATATTCCATTTTTCTAGCATGGGTTCACTGTATAAGTTTTAGGCGTTTCCCCTGTCTTCACGTCAAGGAGTTCGTCCTATTTATAAACAGCATCTATTTCAAGAGTTGTTTATTTAATTGTTGCTTTTACTGATTCGTATCAGTTATTTAAGCTAATCTCTGTTAGTCTGGATCTGCTTTCACATATTTAATGCTGGCATATAATCCTAGTCAGAACTGAGATGTAGAAATCTGTTTCGTCTTGCGACTGATTTCTGATTAATCTACCTTTTAGTAGGCTTCGAGCATTATCTAGAATTTAGTTACTCGGTTAGTTTTAAAGAAAATACAATTGAGTCACGCGCCTCTATTGTACCACTTATTTTTGCCCTTCTTAATTCTTCCCTTATGAGAATATTAATGTTAGTTAGGCAATTATTGAAATAACTTTACGTAAGCTAATCGCTAACTAAAAGCTGTTTCATTCCTCTTTTTGATGAGGATTTCTCATTGTGAACATTTCACTTAATGAGAATTAAACTGGAAATTCCAATTTATTAGTTAATTCTTTAATTATACCTCCTACATGCCTATACGGTCTGTTTCCGCTACCATTAATAATGGAATCGGGGTGGATAATTTAAAGAAATACCTTATATTCTGTTGGGTCAGTAAGTGAGTTGATCAGTTTCACTTACATCACCAGGTGAATATTTTGGTTTTGACCCTCATTAACATATGGGCCCTCTGAGTTAGTTAATACTACTACTCATATCACCGGTGGAGTAGAATAAGTGTCGATATGGCTTTTCTTCCTAAGTATCCATCAGTTATTCACTTTACTTTACTACCGGTGTTGTAGAACATGTTATGTCCTATGAAAAAAAAAGGATTAAATTAGGGTGCCCCTAAATACTGCAAATTCTTACAATATTCCTTCCCTTCCATTAACTATGTCTACATTTTTGCAAGTGGTGGTTTTGGCCTTACCATTAGTTCATTTACTTTAGTTACTGCTATTTTCCCCTGGTTTAATTCATCTCTCGGGTATTATTTACTTTCCTACTGAATCATCATTTGTTGATTAAATTTTTCCCTTTAAAAAAAAATTATTGAATTTTTAACTTATCTGTCCTAATTATCTATAAAATTGTCTATCACGCTCTGCTGCCTTGGTAATTTTTCAATATTACATGAATTATACAAGCAGATCATACATGAAAATACAATGATAATCAATGACAAAATAGTTAATTAACACATGATTCATATGTAGGAACATAAACCTTATGGATACATAATATAGTAGTGTGTTCATGAGTACACCACTTTTGAACCATTTAAAGAGAATATCAGAGTAGCAGAACCATACCTCAAACATCAAATGGGAATGACTATGAATTCTAAACATTCACTGAATTACCTATCTTATGTGAGTTTACCATCCCAAAGACCTTACTACTGGAGGTTCATTACTGGACTTAGTTTCCCATCAATAAGATATAAAATATGAGTTTTTAAAAAAAATCTCATATCCAACAACCAACTACCTGATGCATCTGCTAGAATCAAGATATTACCTGTGAACAGTTTTGTACCAAAAAAACCTTATATTTATCTGAGCCATTATGGGTTCACATAAAACTTGACTCAGCTCATACTAATGAGTGATTAGGTCTGTTACTAACACTATAACATTCTGAAGTGACTTGGTTTACCTGCGAGAGGTTTTCCCTGAATTCATCTACCCACAATAATACACCATTTGTGATGTTTACCATGAGTTTTAAATTCACGGACGTTGCCCACACATGTGGGATGTGGATTTTAATTCCTAAGAATAATTCGTTAAAATGTCTAGGGGGTATTATTGATTCTCTGGTCACTGGTCAGAATGCAGGGTGATCAGGGATATTTACCACAAATCTCAGGAGAAAAGAGTTCAATCCTTGAAACAATGGCATCTGTGTGTAGGTTTCCCTTCCCACTTCATCACCCTTTAAATTAACTATAGATGCTAGAAGGATATTGATTGCTCACCATATATATAAACAACCACTTATTGGACACCACATTTACTTGATGTACACAACACTTTTGGACAAACAGTTCAGGTATTAACTCAAGATCTGCAATTACATATATAGATGTGTAATAAACACTATGCATTTTCAGACAGGCATGGGAATGATATGCAGTATTACAACATAGTACTCAGTGACCCCAGAAAAAAAAACAAGGTTATTACAAACAACACAACAACCACAAATTGGTTCTGCTAACTTGACTCATTGTATCTAGATAAAATCACATTGGTCTAGGTGCAGAAACCCAACATACATACATTTATTTCTGACACCATGTACAATTCTCATATTTAAATATAATGAGTGGGTGTCAAAATATTATACATATATGTCATAACATAACCCTTTAGGTGTACACCATTACCATGTAAAACAATCTTTACCCTTTTCCTGTCATTGAAGAAAACCACACTCATGAAAACAGTTGATACTAATAATTAAATTAATTAATTATAGTGTTCATTTAGGCGTTGCGGATGGGCATTCTTCTCCAGTGCAAAGCAGTTAATGTCCATAATTATCCGTGCAGAATTATACTCACAGTCATTTTCTACTCACAGTATGTCCACCGAAGTTGGCTGGCGAATGTTTCTAATCCATAATCCAAGAATAGAATTATACATAAGCACATATTCTCTCCATGAGACTGAATTTAAGAATACTCGGTTGCCATTTGGGTTGTGTTCCAATTGAAATTTATGCCTAGGTCTGTCATACTTTCAGGAGATGCAACTTAAGCTCTGCAGAAGGTTCTTCCCTATATCATCTTATCGATGAAAAGATGACGACTGTCCAACAGCTCGGTTTATGTTAACCGTTTCCCAATTTAGTTCAAAAGGCTTTGTCAAACACCCGGTTCATGTTGATAGGCCATCCCACACTTGATGATGGGCAGTTAGGCTGACATGGGACCAGCATAGAGTTCTCATTCATTCCATTTCTGTGTAGAACATACAATGGTGAATCATTCATTTGGTTTCATTTGAAGATTCTGCTGCAGGCATGTAACTGAAGAATATTACTCCACCACATATCCAGGTTTGCAAGCCATCAGGTGATTCCTTTGGTTGCAGGCGTAAAGGCGTTTACTCATCTAGCTGCTTTCATATGGTTCTTTTGATGGTGTTCAGGTTTTGGACCTTGAGGTAATCTGGTGTAGTTATGGTTTTCAGTTGGCACCTTGGTTGTATTGGTTCAATGTCTTCTTCCCATTTGTTTGAGTTGGTGTTCATAGCTAGAACTTGGTGTTGCATGGCTGGAACCTTATGTTTGACTTTTGCAGCTGTGAGATGTTCTTTCGAAGACTTATCCATTGTGGATATTAACTTGGTAATCCAACCAACAGTTGAAGATTACTCACTGTTGTTAGTTTTAATAACTTGTAGAAGGATTGTCCCATAGTTTCACTGATTTTGTTGAATGATGAGGCCATAGATGATACTTCTCAAACGTATAACTGACGAGTCACTGTTGTCAGTTACTTTGTTGATCTTCATCTTTGTAGATTATTAGATCTTGAAGTCCATCCTGGATCTTCCTACTAACCTAGGACTTAATCACTCACCCAATCAGTTGTCTTCTAATTTATCTGTTGCTCGCTATGGAGCTATTGAGCGCCGCAGTAAACATGGAGGTATTGCTAGATCCAGACTATGGTTTGGACATTCACTTTATGGCTGTTGACCCAGGATCCAGTGTTAGTGATATAGTCCCACCAAATTCAACCACCACCTGCTTCTCTTCTACAGAAAAGGGATGACAAAGAATACAACACTAGCATTAACCTACTGTGTTATGATAAAAGGTTTACAACACAATTACAAACACAAATACAAAACAACAAGGGGAGAAGGGGAAAGGAGTGGGTGTCCATGTTCCACTGTCCCTCATTGCTGAGTAGAGCCATTCTGACTCTTCATAGTGAGTAAGGTATTTTCTCACTTATATTTTGTTCTGTTGTTACTGGGACTATTGGATGGGTGAAGTCATTCTGTCCATCCAACATGTTGATATTGTCTCTCTCATTACTTGAAGAGAATAGCCTATACAGAATCCCTGTTGTTTCTAATGCCGCGTCTTCATTTCGGCACTATAATCATCACTAGGTCAAGACTATTCACCATTGGCTTTCAGAAAAAAACATACATGTACATTTCTCTGATATTAAGTACATGATAATCATACATAATAATCATAATGATGATGCAGGCAGCCTAGGTTTTTGAATTATCTTCATGAACTAAAACATCCATTGTTTTCCCCCACTGCGTACAGCACATGAGGATAGTAATCGCTGTGATATGTTTTGCCAATGACTGCTATTATTCGGAGGGTATTTATAAGAATAACTTATGCCGCATGGTCCAGTCTTCTGAATATTGCAAGCAATTTATTCACATCAATCTTCGCTTCTGTTTCTACTACGGTGAGGCGATGCGGAGTGAATCCTATCCGAACATACATTTACATCACGCGTTTAATTGTTCATGAATTTATATTCAAACATGGCCTGTCCCTAACACTATTTTATGAAATGATTATATGTTCACCCTCATATGGAGTGGTTACTAATCTGTTAACAAAAGAATGGTACTAAAATTTAGCACTATATTTCCAAGTTACAGATTATAATGTGGCAAAATATTTTATCCCCTGACTAAGTACGAGTCAGGAATATGCGTAATCATTTGTATGTCCCCGCATGGATAAAACACCTTTCTATAGTGCATAGATTATTTGCAGATTTCTAAGCATAAATAGTGAGATATTGTTCACAGTGCCTAGAAGTTTTAACATAGGAATATGAAATTGACAGACACTAGTTCTTTACTATGAAGCATGAATCAGGGGTCTGCTCCTACATTGAGAAAATCTCTAGAATGTGTTTCAGACATGAGAGTTGATACTTTACAGTACACATAATATTCATAGATTATAGCACTACTAGTGAGATATAAGTTCATAATGCCTATACAAGATATTAACATATGGATTTGAAATTGTAAGACATAGGAAAAATTACAGCGTGGCGCCCACCTGTGTTTCCTTAGTAAACATCATCCAGCCTGGTTTAAGAGAATTGTAACTAATTTTTAATTAAACATACTGGTCTAGGTAATACATAAATATATCTTAATAATGTAGATAACATACCAATAGCTTGAAGAGAATCATGGTTTTAAAAGGCAACATGCCTTCTCCCCGAAGGGAAAACTTTTACATGTCTGTTCTTTGTGTCGTACTGACCAAAATGGCTACACTGGCCTTTGTTTTACAATCAGTCGACGACTGTTGGCCAGGTATGTAGGCCAAAATAAGGCCAAATTAATTAAGCTGCCACGGTTAGTCTATCGCTGTTTTATTTTCTCCTACATTAAGTAAGTTACTTAAACAGTAATTGTAAGGGTTTGTGTATTTTTAAGGGAGTCCATAAATAGGAAAGGGTAGGGACGTTTTTATTATACCACACACACATTTCTCTGTGACAGTTTTTATTGCGAGTATGTGTCACAGATATTTCTCTGTGACAAATGGCTTGCTCAAGTCAGCGACCACGTCTCTCAAAGATCCACTGCTATATGTATTCGTTATTCATTCATATGCTAATATATTGTATGTTGTGGCGACGCTGGTAGACTGCCGACGCTCTGTGAATTTCCCTTTAATTAGGAGATATTCTCTGTTCTGTCACATTGACAAGCCCCTGTGCCTTAAGAGACATAGTCTGTTCTGTCACATTGACTGGCCTCTGTGCCTTAGGAGAAAGTGAGACGTGTAGTTTGATAATTCCCTGTCACATCGAGATCTGGCCGACACTCATTTCTCAGATGAAAGGTCAAACGAATACATAATCAGACTACAACTGGTACCATTAATACTGGGACTCTTCGGTGGCTGTTGAAGAAGAGGAAGGAGCACTTGTGGGAATGTCTCGAGTGCTGTGATGTTGGTTGTTGAGTCAGCTCAGCTCAAGCGTCATACCGAGTTGAGAGGTCGAAACCATCCACGGGCGATTAGGAAGCACATCGCATTGCGTCCATTTCGAAAGTATGCGTTGTTGGTCGTCCAGAAAGCAATGGCAAACTACTGAACGTAAAATTACCTAGTAAATTACAAACAGCCAGTAAACACTGGGGTTGATTGCAACTTTTTAATATGATACGCAACTGACATTCCTTTATTCAACCATAAATCAAGCTTTATGACCTGCCGAAAATAATGATCTCTAATTAATGTGATGGTTTCCCTTGTTATTCCAGCAAAGCACAATAAGTGCAACATAGTGATTGAATGGAGCTTTACCAGTTGGAGCAATCCATTTTTAAAAGAAACTTTCTATTCCTAGTCCCATGTTTCCATAGAAATTTAAAAAGGCAGATAATGGTTACTGTAGCTGTAGAAACTGCTGCTGTTAGCTAAATGTTTACATCTATTGCTTCCATACAATGTATTACTTGAGCGAGCCACAAACGGTATGTTCCACAATTTATTGCCTGATATATTTCGCTGCATTTCGTTTATAAATAATTGTTCATTGTTCGTCGAATACAATACATGAAAAGCCTTGTTTTTGTTAACTTTATGACTAATATTAATTAGCTGTTGCGAGATGGTCGAGCGTGGTGTTTTATGCACAGATATTTCTGAAGGATGTGAGAGTTGGAATTCAACGGTAGCTTTAGATAAAAAATTAGACAATTTTGAGAAAAAATGTCTTAAAAGAATTTTAAACATCCAGTGGACAGATTTCAAAACCAATGTGCAAATAAGACAAGAGACTAAGCAAGACATTGTATCCAATTGTATAAGAAAACGCCGTTGGAACTACATCGACCATGTACTCAGAATGGACAAGCCAAGACTCCCCAAGCAAGCCCTTTTATGGTCACCAGTAGGGAAAAGAAAACGGGGAAGACCAAGAGAGACCTTGCGTAGAACCATCATTAGAGAAGGCTCATTCAACGGCCAAGTAAACATCCAAGATCTACAACAGGTAGCAGCGAACCGCCAGGCATGGAGAGCCATGACTTCTGCCCTATGCGCCGCCTTAGGCTCAAGAGGAAAGACTAACTAACTAATTTCTGAAGACTGATTAACTTGTATATGATATATAACTCTGCATTATGCAACTAACGAGATGCAGCGCAACAGGTCAGGCAATAAATCGTGCGACATATTGTTTGCGGCTTCTGTGTTTGTATTACTTTAATGTTGTTACTCCTGATGTCCATTTTACAGAGGAACTTGTCTGTTCCAATGACCCCAAGAGCTTTGCCGACGGTAGCACAGCTACTGGTAGGGTAACTCACGTTAGGCAGGTCAAGGGACTGAGATGAACGAAACGAAGAAATACAAACCTGCTGCCTTGTAGGTAAACAGGGGACAGTCACAGGCTAGGAAAAGCAAACTCAAAACATGCATGGGGTCGGGTGTACTGAACCACAGGCTTGATGAAACTGCAACGTAATTCACCAATGTTGTCCTTCCTGAAGTTAAGATTTGCCTCATTTTAATCCCAAGAATTGGGTCTGCTCTAGAAGGAAGATCGTTTGCACATACCAGGACTCGACCCCGCCACTGAAGACATGTAACAATGTCATTGACAGTCTTATCTTCTTGATGAGTATTGTCTTTGGTTTTTTTTTTTTTTCTTTGTTTTTTTTTTTGTTTTTTTTTTTTTTTTGGGGGGGGAGGGGGGAAGGGGTGTGTCAGGTATGTAACATTATAAGATGTGTTAGATATTTAACAATATATGATTACCAAAATGTTGAATGATATTTACAGCAGTGGATATCTACCCAGTGATATGCTGAAATCTGTATTTATAGCTTTACCAAAAAGACCAGGAGCAATTGATTGTGAAGATTTTCGTACAATTAACCTCATAAACCATATCACTAAGCTTCTACTCAGAATCATAATGAGAAGAACCAGGAAGAAAATAAAAATGGAAAATAGTGAAGAACTGTATGGATTTGTGGAGGGAATGGGCACAAACAATGTAATTTATATATTACGGACACTAATAGAAAGGTCAATAGAGAAACAGAGAGACATATATTTGTGCTTCATAGATTATACTAAGGAATTTGATAAAATAAAACATGATGAACTGATTAAAATATTGGAAGATATCAACATTGATGGGAAAGATTTAAGAATAATAAAGAATGTTTACTGGAACCAAGTAGCAGCAATTAAAATGGGAAATAAAGAGGGTAGTTACGAACACATAAAGCTAGGAGTACGACAGGGATGTGTCTTGTCACCAGATCTCTTCTTCCTATATAGCGAAGTAATAATGAGAGAGATCAAAGAGATGCCAGGAATACTAATCGGAGGATATAATATAAACAATATACGCTATGCAGATGACACAGTATTGGTGGCGGATAGATCAACAGACCTACAACAATTGTTGGACATTGTAGTAACAGAGAGTGCAAGGAAAGGTAACAGTAACAATGGTAATATCAAAGAAAATGGTGACACCAAAATATGACATAGGAATAGAAGGAAACATTCTTAACCAAGTGGATAATTTTAAATACCTAGGGGCATTTATAACATCAGATGGAAGATGTACAACAGAGATTAAGAGCAGAATAGGGCAAGCAAAAACCGCATTTCAGAAAATGAAGAGTATCTTATGCAATACGTCACTATCACTGAATGTAAGAGAGTGCTAAAATGCTATGTAGAACAAGTTTTGCCGTAAGGCAGTGAATCTTGAAATGTAAATGAACAAATTAAGAAGAAATTAGAAGCAACAGAGATGTGGTTCCTGAGTCGAATGTTGCGAATTCCTTGGACTGCCAGAGTAACTAATAACGACTGCCTGAAATAGGCTAATGAAACTAGAACATTATATACAACAATAAGAAAGAGACAAACATCTTTCTTCGGTCATGCGTTGAGAAGAGAGGCATTGGAGAACATCGTGACAACTGGAAAGATCGAGGGGAAGAGAGGCACAGGTAGACCAAGAGAAATGATGCTGGATGGATTGAGACGGTGGCATGGAGGAATATCAGCAGCAGAGTTGGTCCAGAAAACCAAAGACCGAGATCTGTGGAGAACCCTGAACGCCTACGCCAGCTGGCAGGGCACTTGATGATGATGATGATGATATGATGAAGTGGATCCATTTTATTACAAGACACTTAATTTTCTAACATACTTCATGTACTTATGTTCTTAGAACTGTTAGTTCTGCTCTGTTCTTCATTAATGAAACAACCGACTTTACATCTCTAAAGAGAGAAAGCATTGTTTTTCTCTATGTTTGCATGTCAGCAATATTTCTGCCGCAGTTGTCAATGCCTCTTTATCGGCTGCATTGTTACTTTAGTATTTTCTAATTACTACTGACTGCATCGTCTTTGCTTCATTTGTTTTGCACCTGATATCGTGGGTGAGACCGTGGTATGATGCCGTCACCCAAGTCCAGATCATCAAACCATTTCTGGCAGTGCTTGTTGTTGTCTTCATAACCCAGACTATATTCAGTAAGAATAGTAAGAGTGACAAGATGCATCCCTGCCATACTTTTCTTTTTATCTTGGATGTCTCCGTCAGTCCTCAACATTCATGACCCCACTCTTCATGTCAATATATGTTGCTTTTACAAAGTTCATGATTTTATGTGATATTTCATGTCTCATCTTGGTGGAAATAACCACGTGTTCACATGCACCCACCGTGAACGGACATTTACAGGGCGAATTGGCCTTACCAGTCACATTCGCTACAGCCATGGGTAAAAGTTATTAAGTCTTTTTGAAGCACAAACTATCGTCTGTCAAGACGGCAAGGTGCCAATGATGAATTCCAATGAATGTTTCATCAATTTCCAAAGAGTTTAATTTGCAATTGTGTTGTATGATTATGAGCAGTGTCACTATTATCTTAACAATGCAGGATCTACTGTGTTTGAAGCCGACTTTTCACCCCTTGGCTGTTTGTCAATGTCGGCTGGTAATCTCTTCAGAATGATTCTTCTATCTTACACAGACTTAACTAATAAACCAGAAACAACACACAAGCCTTTTATTTCTCTTCCAAAATCTACAACTTCGGGGGAAAATAATGTTCGCACAAACATTGAAGTACAATACAAACAAACACTAAAGACAACTAAAGTCTAGAATCAAACACAATGGAGCGCGTTTTTAGCAAATAACCCGACCTCTAACCTCTGTCTAAGCCAGGTCGGTCAGGCACAACAATTACAATAATGAACAGTTCGCTATAACTACTTGTCATTCCACCCAATAAGGAAAGTCTACGTTTGTCTACATGTAAATTAATTTAGCTTTGACATCATATAGAGACAACCAAAAGAGCTTTGACATCTTATAGAGACACCCAGGAGAGCTTTGACATCTTATAGAGACACCCAGGGGAGCTTTGGCATCTTAAAGAGACACCCTGGGGAGCTTTGACATCTTATAGAGACACCCAGGAGAGCTTTGACATCTTATAGAGACACCCAGGATAGCTTTGGCATCTTATAGAGACACCCAGGAGAGCTTTGACATCTTATAGAGACACCCAGGAGAACTTTGACATCTTATAGAGACACCCAGGAGAGCTTTGACATCTTATAGAGACACCCAGGAGAACTTTGACATCTTATAGAGACACCCAGGAGAGCTTTGACATCTTATAGAGACACCCAGGAGAACTTTGACATCTTATAGAGACACCCAGGAGAGCTTTGACATCTTATAGAGACACCCAGGAGAACTTTGACATCTTATAGAGACACCCAGGAGAGCTTTGACATCTTATAGAGACACCCAGGAGAACTTTGACATCTTATAGAGACACCCAGGAGAACTTTGACATCTTATAGAGACACCCAGGAGAACTTTGACATCTTATAGAGACACCCAGGAGAGCTTTGACATCTTATAGAGACACCCAGGAGAACTTTGACATCTTATAGAGACACCCAGGAGAGCTTTGACATCTTATAGAGACACCCAGGAGAGCTTTGACATTGCAGTCATTTGCCACTCGCTTCACTGGATGGAAGACTGCTCATATTTCTACTATTTACACGGCGCAAAACTGCACCTGCGGCTTTCTTAGCCGTCATGCACGTGGGTCGAAGATCATGCACGTGGGTCGAAGATCATATATAGAATATATACATGTTCGCACAGTAATGTCAATAGTCTACCTGACGAGATGCAGCGAAATATGTCAGGCAATAAATCTTGTAATCTATTGTTTGTGTCTTCGCTATTCAAATTCACTACGGGAAAACATTGTTTTGAATTCCATGGAGTTCACAAACCAAGAAACAAAACATCAAACTAAATAAAAAAGCACTAAAACACGCAGCCACCACACTAAACAATCATACAATCATACAACCAACAATCTACCCAACAAATCAATCAACTACCCAATCACCCAACAAATCAATCAATCGCTCAATCAACCAACAAATCAACCACCCAACAAACAATGTAAGCATGTAACCAATCAAGAAACCATCCAACCATCAAATCACCTAAACAACCAAAAACCAAAAAAAAAACAGCCAACCAACCACCCAACTAACAAACAAATAAACCATCCAACAAACCAGGCAAGCATGCAACAAACTAAACAACCACCCAATAAACAAATCAATCAACCACCAACCAACCAAAAATCATCCAACCACTCAAACAACAAATCAAACAACCACCCAACAAACACATCAACCAACCAACAAACAAAACAAGCAAGGACTCAACAAACCAAGCAAGCATGCAAACAACCAAACAACCACCCAACCAATAAACCAATCAAACAGCCACCCATCAGCAATCAGACTGTTAAAATACAAAGATTATGTTATGACCGATTTCGAAATCCAAGATTTAAGAGCCTACACAAAGTGACAGTGTCAAATTGTGCATCTATGTGCATGGATCTACTCACGTGGAGTTTAATATTTTAGGCGTATGTGTTTTCCTATAATTTAAAAGTTGATACATTAATCTTTAATCACGCCTAAATTTAACTCATCCCGTTCTACTTAGCCTAAAGGCGCGGAATGGTTGAGTCACAGGATATTAATCGTCACCGATTGTTAGTCTAGTCATTTATCTAGCTCTGCCTATCTCTCAATACATCCCAATCTTCCGATGCACATCAGTATAAATGTGACAATCCCATCAGCTGGTTTATCTATAAACGAGCTTAATGGATACCGGACATTGGATACCGGACGGTAATGTTGCGTCATTGGCACGTCGAGAAACATGACACAACACACTGTGTGAATGTTTTTGTGCTTCAACTAAACTAGTTGTGGGAAATGGTTTTATTCTTTTGTCTTTATTTACAAGACTCCACTCCAGTAGTTTTGGACATCGTAGTAATCACTTTTTTCTTCTTTTTACAAGATCCTTTTCTTCAACTCAAAATGTTTTAGAAATAGTATTATTCGTCTGTGCTTGTTTACAAGACTATGTTCGTCAGCTCCAGTAGTTTTGGAAATCATATTACGCACAAAAAGATAGTTTTCTTCAACTTAAAATGTTTTAAAAACAGTATTATTCGTTTTGTCTTTATTTACAAGACTCTTTTCTTTAACTCCAGTAGCTTTGTAAATCGTATTATTCACTTTTTTTCCTTTATTTACAACATCCTTTTCTTCAACTCAGATTGTTTTGGAAATCGTATCATTCGTTTGTCTTCATTTAAACGACTATATTTCTTCAACTTGAGTAGTTTAAGAATTCGTATTATTCGTTTTTCTTTATTTATAACTTTTCTTTAACACAAATAGTTTTGAACGTCGGGTTATTCGTTTTTCTCTATTTACAAAATGTCTAATTAAAACGATGTACAGTGCATCTAAGAACGGCAGAGCCGTTATGGCTATTTCTAGAATTTTCTGCCGTCGTAGGACGATTTAGAGCGATAAGTTTATTTTAAGCAATTTACAAAACGCTAAAGCTGAAGAGAACTAGCATTGCCGAGTACAGATGCACACTGTAAGTAAACTTATCATTGCCAGAACATATCCACCTGTATGTATCGTTATTAAAATAACTTTCAATTTCGTTAATATGTCCATCACAGTACCCGAAAATACTTAAATTCTTCATCGAGTTATACCATTGATATAACTGGTCATTACGCGGACATGGGCAGTGGAAGTTACGCTCCAGTATTAAGGTTTTCAGATTCCTTAATGAAGATAGAGCCACGGGAATAGGTATCGATTTGTTTGAATAGAGATATAATTGCACAAGATTTTGAAGGGGTAGGAAAGCCAGATCGGATATCTCAGTGAGTGGATTGTCATAGGTGACCAGTGATTTTAATGACGATGCATTTATAAAAAAGTTATTTGTGAATATCTTTATGTTATTCGAGCTGAGATCTAGAATGTTAAGGTGTGGAGGAATTCCGTTGGTTAAGTCTTGAATGTTGTTATTAACCAGGCTAAGTTCAGACAATCGAGTCATGCTCCCTACACTTGACGGGATGGAGGACAGCATATTCCCTCCTAGGATCAGATGTTCTAGAGTGCCAGCTACTGATCTCAAAGCATCGTCCAGGTTAGTAGCCTTATTGAGCTGGTTGCCAGATAGCGTTAGACTGGTCAAGCTCGATTGATTAGTAAAAGCTCCTTTTGGTATACTTTCTATCTTGTTATTCGATAAATCAACACTGGTAACAAATTCGAAATATTCAATAAAATCTGGCCAGGTAGAAATACCCACATTTTTTAACGTTAACGTAAGTACAGTTTGGCCTAAATGCCTCATGACTGTAGAATTCCATTCTGTAATTTGAGTATCAGAAAACTCCAGGCTTGTTAGGTTGTTGACGTGGAGCAGTGCCGTAGGGACTTGGCTGTGCTTTGTGTCACTCATCTGCAGAGATCTCAGGGTTGTAGAAGAATTGTTGAAGGCATCAGGGGATATGTAAGTGACGGGAACAGACGTGAAGGTGATGCTTCGTAGATTTGGAGGCAGGCTGTTGTCTGACACGTTTTTTATGTTGCCTCTCTATAAAGGAAAAGATACAAATGCGATGTAATATAATATAACGATTTGATAACAAAGATAATCAAATTCATGAAGAGACAAACAGTCAAGTGGTATGGACATCTTGTGAATAAGACACTTCTTGAACTACAGATAAGGGCATAAAGTAATAATAAATTTGAATAACAAAGACACAAACAATAGATTGCACGATTTATTGCCTGGCATATTTCACTCGGCAGGTACATACTGCAGAAATCACATAATTGAAACTAGTAATTAGATAAATCCTTCAAGGTGAAATATTCAGCACACATATGTCAATAGTCTACCACGGTAATTTTTAATTGTCTGTCAAGTCTTTCTGTGTGCACAAAAGTGGCCTCTGGAAATTAATAATAAATGTGTCACGGTGCAGTTTGCTGTTATGGGAACGTGACTTGATGACACCATTATATTCTGTAGGTCTGAGAGCAAGGAGGAACAGGTGGCAGATAATGTCCCTTACTTTGGCCAGCGACCAGCCCCGGCGACGATCCCTCGTCCGATCGTAATCATGGCAAACTCCAGCGCCACTGCGCCCATCGATAGCATCGTACATCACCATGTTCATCACCATCATCATCCAGTTCTTGGCGTATGGATACCTTTGACCCATAACAATCCTTGTACATTCCTCTCTATCACAAGCCCTGGCCCTGTTGCTGTCACATGTCAATTATCTACCACCACTTGAAGTCATCTACGTCGTTGTCTTCCTCTTCTCCAAATCTCCGGTAGGTCTCCGGCATAGTCACCGTTTTAAGACAATCGTGTTATTTCACGTGCTCAATATATTTCATTTTTCTCAAAATTATTTTTCTGAATAATCTATGTTCTTCAAATTGTAGTTCGTGCTGAATATATTTGGTTGTTCTCTTCCTCGCCCAGCAAGCTTTTCATGTGTTTTTATAACAAGTATTTTGTTGATCTTACCATGGCGTTTGATACAGTCAGTAGAGACGGACTGTCGAAGATTATGGCGACATATGGCGGTCCACAAAAGTGTGTCCATATAGTGCGGCTATTTCATGATGTTTTGCAGGCACAGTTCAGGCAAATGGTGAACTCTCTGAGCCTGTCACCAATGGAGTGAAGCAAGGCTGTGTCCTGGCACCAACACTGTTCAGCTTCATGTTTTCAGCTATGCTGACAAATGCCTTCGAAAACAATGACATTGGAATAGACATCAACTACCGAATGGAAACTTATTCAATCTTGAGCATACCCATTGAGTCGCTAAGGAAGTGTTGTGGGCAAAATCACCTATCTTGGCAGCACTGTGTCACAAGCGTCGACAATTGATGATGATGTGAATGCAAGAATCTCCAAGGCCGGCGCGGCCCGTAAGCTGACAGGACAAGAATGTGTGAGACAGAAATGGAATAAGCCTGCAAATAAAGCTGAAAGTCTACAAAGCTGTCGTATTGTGTACACTGCTATATGCTTGTGAAACCAGCGACATGCCAGGAAATTAAACCACTCCCACACCGTCTGCCTTAGGAAGCTAATGAAGATTAAATGGCAAGACAAGGTTTCAGACACTGAAGTCTTAGAAAGGGCGCCCATGCCCAATATCCACACTTTACTAATGAAGAATCAGAATCGCTGGGCTTGTCAATTAACTCGCATGCCAGATCACAGGCTCCCTAAACGAATTTTTTACGGCGAACTGCGCTGTACTAAACACTCCTAAGGCGGCCAGAGGAAACGCTTTAAAGAGACTGAAAATCTCACCTAAACATTGTAGAATTCATCACGACACTTGGGAGTCTGTTGCCAAAGACCGAAATTCGTGGCGGACATCTTTACACAAGGTGCAGTCACTTGTGAAGCAAACAGGACTTAAAGAGCTGCGAATAAAGTGTCTGGACAAAAGAAAAAACCACTGCAAAAGATTTTTTTCCTGGATCGTCAAGCATTCTTTGGCCACATTGTCGAAAAACATTTCGAGCCCAAATAGGCCTTATTAGCCATCTTAGAACTCACGGCTCCAAACTTTCAACCCCACTGGATGAAATGAATGGTCAGCATTATACTTGATGGACAAACACCAAAACAAGTATATTGAACAGCTGATATGTGAAATATCTCAGCTTCACTTTTCCATATACTGCCATAGGAAACACACTGTCTTTTTTGTAGACGTGTGTTGTTCTCTCTCCTCCAGTAGCCGCCGTGGCTGAGTGGCGAGATGCTCGGGTGTCGGTCCAGTTGTCATGGATTCTAATCCGCGGATTTTTAACTGATAAATTGCCATGGCGTGATTAATCGTCTTAAATGTCTTCTCGTATCTGCCACGGGCTTATATTTCGCAGAAATATTGTCCTTGTGTTATAATACAACATGACTTATACCATATTAACAACTTTTAGGTCACAACTGTGACAACCCCTACTATTCATTTTCCGCTTTTCATTTTTGTTTGAAACAGACCTACTTTTTGTTTGGCATAACATAACATAGCATAACATAACATAACATAACACAACACAACACAACACAACACAATATAACATAGAAATTGTACCTACCAAAAACAGCAATGTGGTAATGGAGCCATTCGGGTTGTCTGACATCAAAGGCGGAATAGAGTCCAAATTGAAACACTTTACAAGATCCGTTTTGCATTCACAAGCCTGAAAGATGGAGTATTGTAATTATATAAATGAGGTGCACAGATGCATTTCGTATTCACAAGCCTGACAGATGGAGTATCGTCAGATATGTACATGAGGTAGTCCGTCCCCTTTCCTGTCACCAATGGAGTGAAGCAAGGATGTGTCCTGGCACCGACACTGTTCAGCCTCATGTTTTCAGCCATGTTGATGAATGGCTTCGAGAACAATGACATTGGAATAGACATCAACTACCGCATGGATGGAAAGTTATTCATTCTCAGAAGGCTGAAAGCTAAAACCAAAACTAACAGCGACACCATCAGAGAGCTCCTGTTTGCTGATGATTGCGTCTAAATGCCAACTCAGAGGCAGACATGTAATACAAATGTTTCAGCTTTCTCACATGCCTGTGCCAACTTTGGTCTCAATATCAACTTGCAGAAGACAGTAGTTATGTACCAGCCAGCTCCAGGGAATAATCACACCTTGCCGAATATCAAAGTGAATGGTCATAGTCTAAGTGATGTAGACAAATTCACCTATCTTGGCAGCACTGTGTCACAAGCTGCCACAATTGATGACGAAGTGAATGCAAGAATCTCCAAGGCCAGCGCGGCCTTTATCAGACTGTACAATAATATATGGGACAGAAATGGAATAAGCCTGCAAACAAAGCTGAAAGTCTACAAAGCAGTTGTATTATCCACACTGCTATATGCTTGTGAAACCAGGACTGTTTATCAGCGAAACGCTAGGAAATTAAACCACTTCCACACAATCTGCCTAAGGAAGCTACTGAAGATTAAATGGCAAGACAAGATCCCAGACACTGAAGTCCTAGAAAGAGGGTCCATGCCCAGTATCCACACTCTATTAATGAAGAATCAGATTCGCTGGGCTGGTCACTTGAATCGCATGCCAGACCACAGGCTCCATAAACGAATTTTTTACGGCGAGTTGCGCTGTGGTAAACGCTCCCAAGGTGGCCAGAGGAAACACTTTAAAGACACTGAAAATCTCACTGAATGCTTTTGGAATTCATCATGACACCTGGGAGACTGCAGCCAGAGACCGAAATTCGTGGCGTGCATCATTACGCAAGGGTGCAGTCACGTGTGAGGCAACCAGGACTGCAAGAGCTGTGAAGAAAAGGCAGGACAGAAAAACCACTGCAGGAAATCCTCCTCCAGAAACGTCAAGCATTCTTTATCCACATTGCCAAAGAACATTTCGAGCCAAAATAGGCGTTATCAACCATCTTAGAACCCACGGCTCCATACCTTCAACTCCACTGGGTGAAATGAATGGTCATCATCATTCTTGATGGACAAACAACATATCTTGAAGGCATATAATTAGTCGTCCATGTTAGACACTATCAAAAGCTTTCTTGTAGTCCATAAAAACATACTCATATATTTTTTTATGAACTTCTATATATTTTTCAGTTAACATCCTCAAACATATTACTGTATTGCTTCTCTGGTGCCGCTGTTTTTGCGGAACCCAAATTGTTCTTCGGTTATTTCCTCATCAATTTCGGTTTGAATTCTTTCTTGTATAACTTTGAGTAGTATCTTAGTTATATGGCTCATGAAGCTAATCGTTCTGTAATCCTCACAATGAACAGCTCTTGGATTCTTGGGCAGTGTGATAAAAATGAATGTTTACAAATCCTTGGGCATGTAACCAGTATTATATGTATATACTTTCATAATTATGTGATAGTTTCAATGCCAAAGCTGGATAAGGATTTTATCATCTCTGTTATCTTGTTAGGACCTGCAGCCTTTCCTTCTTGTTTTTCATCATTTTAAAAGTCTTCTCTACTTCAGCCTTTAATATATTTGGTCCATCTTGAGTATTATACAATGTTGGTTTATTGATCTTGCTGTCCCAGAATACATCTTCTTTGTACTCTGTCCATCTTTTTATTATGTCGGTATTATTAATTATAATTTCTCCATTTCCTCCTGTGTAACAACTATATCCTATTATACTATTTTTCTTCTTTGTAATTTTTTTAAATATTTTCATGCAATTTTTTCAAGTTGTGTTTTATTTCTAGAACCTCTATTTCTTTGCATTTTTTCTGCAATCACTTATCTATGGCAACTCTGTACATATGTCGTATTCTTCTGTCTATTAATATATATTCTGGAGTTGTCTTTGCTTTCTTTCTTTGAGTCATTCTGCTCAAGTTTTCATCGGTTATCCATAATTGCTTTTTTCTTATTTGCCTTCACTGACAAGGTGATATTTGCAATCTGTACTATTTTCACTTTCTGGTAATTTCAAAATGAAAATTACGCTGTTGAAATAAATAGAAAGAGCAGTCCATATTATAAGGAAATGAGAACCCATAATAGAAGGAATAGAATAAGAAACCCTTAATAGAAGGAAATGAAAACCCATAATAAAATGAATAGAATTGGAAAGTCATAAAAGAAGTAAATGTTGAGGGCAAAAGAGAACGAATGCGTCAAAGGTATAAATGGACAGACGACATCAATATACGAACAGGATAATGATTATCAGAATGTACACCACAGATCCAGGAAAGAGATACTGGGTGGCCCCAAAGATATAAATGAGCAGACGATATGATTGTATGTTCGTGTAGCAGACTAGGAGAAAGTATAACACGGGGCCATGACAGATATTACCGGAAGGCACAAAAGATATAAATATATAAATGGACAAAAAAAAAACATCAAGATTTGATCGGAAAGCAGACAAGTAGAAAAAACAACACAAGGCTAGGGGAAATAGTACTTGAAGGCGTTTAAAGGGGCCATTTACCACTTTACGTACAAGAGACAGAAGGCTGTGGACAGACATGATCACCAACGCCACACGGCATGGACTATAAGAAGATTGGTAGTACACGAGACAGAAGGCTGTGGACAGACATGATCACCAACGTCACACGGCATGGACTATAAGAAGATTGGCAGTACACGAGACAGAAGGCTGTGGACAGACACCATCACCAACGCCACACGGTATGAGCTATAAGAAGATTGGCAGTACACGAGACAGAAGGCTGTGGACAGACATGTGGACTATAAAGGACTACACTATTTGAAATATGAATTTATAACATTGCACAATTGTATAAAGAAGATGAAGCTCGAACTGAATATCATAAATGCTCTAAAGACACGAATAACCAAATAAAACTATATCTTCTTAAATAATGTGCACTGTATATATCAATTACATTCAACATGAGTTGTAAGGGCCTACTTAATTAAAGCAATAATTTTACAATCAACTTACTGTAACATTATACGGACAAGAATCAATTGCCGCCGTCAAAATGTTTGTTCCCAACACCAGAAGCAAAACCAGTGTTTTCTCCATCTTGTGAAAGTGTTTAATAGTATAGCCAAATCACCAGTAAGAATGATCTGTTCACACTTGAGCTGCTCTGCTACACAGGTTAGCTATATTTTCTGTGTTTCTCGCGGGGCGCCGTCTGTCGCCTAATTCCTATGCGCATATATTATATATTTGCAACCACATCACAGTATGCAGAAGAACTCTGGTCTGACATACTTTAGTAGCAATGACCAGATGCTCCTGTTTTTGAACAGACAACTCACGCAGGTGTATGTACCTGGTGATAGATTGCTCTGTGTGTGTGTATGTCGACTATACCACGTGGCCAAGCCATCCAGGTATTTACTTCTCTGCCTTCCCCATGTTTTCTTTCCTTAATCTTGCCAGTTGTCACCAAATTCTCTAATTCATTTCTTATATATTATACACACACACACACACACACACACACACACACACACACACACACACACACACACACATATATATATATATATATATATCCATTGGCACCTTGCCGTCTTGACAGACGATAGTTTGTGCTTTAAAAAGGCATAATAACTTTTAACTATGGTGGTAGCGAGTGTGACTGATAAGGCCAATTTGCGCTGTAAATGTCCGTTCACAGTGGGTGCATCTGAACACGTGGTCATTTCCACCATCATGTATATATAACGCTAGGCCCTATGTGTGGCAAACCCAGTTTGTCGAAGGTGAGTGCAACATCATTGATCGGTGCAGCCGTAAGCGGGGATGACAGATGCAGACGAGGTGTGGTTGCGCGCGCGCGCGCTCGCGAGCGTGTGTGTGTGTGTGTGTGTGTGTGTGTGTGTTGGGAGGGGGGGGGTACATCTGAACTCGGCCTTGGAACGTATCCTGGGGCAACCAACTTTCCATCATCGATGAAGTCACATGACCTGTACTAGAAAGTGGATGCAATATTTATAGCGAGTATATGTGACACATATTATCTGTGGCAGTATTTATTGCGAGTATATGTGACAGATATTTATATGTGACTGTGACAGTATTTATTGCGAGTATATGTGACACATATTTCTCTGTGACAGTATTTATTGCGAGTATATGTGATACACATTTCTCTGTGATAGTATTTATTGCGAGTATATGTGATACATATTTCTCTGTGATAGTATTTATTGCGAGTATATGTGACAGATATTTATATGTGACTGTGACAGTATTTATTGCGAGTATATGTGATACATATTTCTCTGTGACAGTATTTATTGCGAGTATATGTGATACACATTTCTCTGTGATAGTATTTATTGCGAGTATATGTGATACATATTTCTCTGTGATAGTATTTATTGCGAGTATATGTGACAGATATTTATATGTGACTGTGACAGTATTTATTGCGAGTATATGTGATACATATTTCTCTGTGACAGTATTTATTGCGAGTATATGTGATATATATTTCTCTGTGATAGTATTTATTGCGAGTGTATGTGATATATATTTCTCTATGACAGACAGAAAAACCAATGACCAAGTACTACAGGAGACAAATGAACATCGCAAACTGATTAGAGAAATTAGACGTAGACAGTCAAAATTTTTTGGACATGTTATGAGAAGAAATGGATTGGAGAACTTAGTGACAACTGGCAAGATCGAGGGGAACAGACCAAGAGGAAGACCGAGAAGAAAATACCTGGATGGCTTAGCCACATAGCATGGACGAGACAGGAACACTGAGCTGATCCACGACACTGGTGATCGAGTGAAATGGCGAGTCATGACCACCCACGCTTTCCGGCATGGCACATGATTGATGATTGATTGATGACAATATTTATTGCGAGTATATGTGATACATATTTCTCTATGACAATATTTATTGCGAGTATATGTGATACACATTTCTCTGTGACAGTATTTATTGCGAGTATATGTGATACATATTTCTCTATGACAATATTTATTGCGAGTTTATGTGACAAACATTTCTCTGTGACATATGCATTGACTGTTCACGTCAGCGACCACGTCTCTCATAGAGCCACCCCACCTAGTGTTCGTTATTAATTCATAATATAAAATAGCACACAGTAATGCAGCTTTACAGAGCACAATTACGGAAAACATAGGACGTTGCGGCGACTAGCTTTCATCAGCAAACACATACATACACAAGACACAACATATAATCACGGAGAAGGCGCTGTAATGACTACATTAAGGCATAAGAAAGGGATTAGGAGAATGAAAAGATGAAAAAATGAGAACAATGAAAAGAATATTTTTAACAACTATGCTAATTATCTCAGAATGCTAGGCTGTGATACTACCTTAATGCGGGAACTATATAATGACTTCCGGTCCCCAACATGGCGGATAGGCATTTGAACTGTTAAACATCTGGACTGTTTGTGCTTCTGGCTACCGTTTGTAGTCGCATTTTTCTCATGTTGGGCTGGTAGTGCATGGTTCCGTCGCCCTGAAACTGAGGAGAGTGTGTGGCGCGACACTGTGAGCTATAAATTTCGTTTGGAATGTTTTTACATATGTCCGCGGTTGTTGTAGCATGAACTGCATGTTCGGAACGATGATGGTCGGCCTGTCGCTTGGAATTGACTGGATCGCCTTTTCGGTTCACGAGTGCATTTTTCTCGGAGACTCCTGAGGGTCGTCGCTGGAGCTACGATGTTCGTGCTTTGTGCGATGCTTTTAGTGGGTCGCCATGTCGAAAGGGACCGAGTCAAATGGGATAAATCCCGGGGCAATGAAGTCGATCCTCTCAACCTTTAATGCAGTAATGTGTGGCTGCTGGTTTTCTAGTGACTGCCGCTTCCATCGACGATGAACTGTATTTTCCGTGGAGGACTTTTGTGTTGGCATTCTGACGGCGGCATTATGCACAGTGTACCTGTGCGGGCTGTTGGCTTGTCGAGACTCCTGTCTGTTCCACTTTTTATATAGGGCAGTTAGGAACATGTCGTGTAATATTCACCGGCACAGGAACAGAGCATAATGGGGACGACCTCTTGCCGTGAAGTCGGAACCGCGACTAACTAACTAACTAACTAACTAAGTAACTAACTAACTAACTAACTAACCAACTAATTAACTAACTAACTATGGTGACATATTGTAAGTCATAGCAGACACAGGAATACAACCTACGCTCTGTGAATGTCCCTTTGATAAGGAAACATGCTCTGGTCTATCACATTGGCCGGCGCCTGTGGTTTAGGAGAAAGTGAGACGCGCAGTTTGATCATTCCGTGTCATTACGAGATCTGGCCGACACTCAGTTCTCAGAGAAAAGGCCAGACGGATACATAATCAGACTACAACTGGTACCATTAATGCTGGGACTCTTCGCTGGCTGTTGAAGATGAGGAAGGAGCACGTATGAAAATGTCCTGAGGGCTGTGATGTCGGTTTTTGACTCAGCTCGAGTGTTATACCGAGTTGAGAGGTCGACATAATCCGCGGGCGATTAGGAGGCAAACCACAGTACGTCGATTTCGATAGTATGAGGTGTCGGTCGTTCAGAAAGCAATGGCAAACTACTGAACATAAAATGACCTAGTAAATAACAAATAGCCAATAAATTAAACGGTTGATTGCGACGTTTTTTAATAGGACCCGCAAAAAACATTCAATTATTCAACCATAAAGCCAGCTTTATGACCTCTCGAAAATTAATTATCTCTACAATAATGTGGTGGTTTCCCCTTTTATTCCGGCAAAGGCCAATAACTGCCACATAGTGAGTGATTGGGGCTTTACCAGTTGTAGCAATCCATTTTTTAAAGAAACTTTGCATTCATAGCTCCATGTTACCATAGAACTTTAAACGGTAGATAATGGTTATATGCTAACTGTTTACATTTATTACTTCCATACAATGTATTATTTTAGCGAACCACAAACAGTATGTTCCACAATTTACTGCCTGATATATTTCGCTGCATTTCGTTTATAAGCAATCCTTTATTATTCGTCGAATACAGTAGATGAAAAACCTTGATTTATTTTAACTTTATGACTGATATTAAGTAGCTGTTGCGAGATGGCCGAGCTTGAGGCTGTAGGCCTGATGTCCAGTTTGCAGGGGGGGGGGGGGGGGGGGCGTGAGAATAAACCCAATGTCGCCAGCAGTAAAAGCATACAGCATGAACATGGAAACATCAAGAGGCAGGGGCAGACGGCGAAAGAGATGTATCGACGAAGTCATCAACACCTTAAAAACCCATATCTCAGCATACTAAGCGACCTAGTGAGCCCTAGTTCGTAAACCAATCATCAAACAAGCCTGAGATGCCTAACCGCTTAGAGCAATGAAGGACAAAAGAAAGAAGAATGAAAAAAATGAGCTATCTGTTGAACGCCATTGCAAGTACTTTCCGAAATAAATTTGTACACTTCACCGTCCTGAAATCTTCCTCGCCGGTATCATCGTAGATGGATAAACTAGTTCAGGTAGATTTACGCAAGAATGATATCACACCAATCACGAATAACAGATTTCCCCATGTCCTAATGGAGTTAAAAGAGGTTACGGGCGCAGTTCCTAATCCCGCATACCGCGTTCAAAACACAGCTGCGTTGGATTTTTTATGAAACGGTATGAG
Source organism: Cepaea hortensis (assembly GCA_963921405.1). Taxonomy (NCBI): domain Eukaryota; kingdom Metazoa; phylum Mollusca; class Gastropoda; order Stylommatophora; family Helicidae; genus Cepaea; species Cepaea hortensis. The sequence goes on along the minus strand of OY992897.1, from coordinate 75,582,388 downwards.
TGCCGATCGTTCAGAAAGCAATGGCAAACTATTGAACGTAACCTTGCCCAGGAATCACGAACAGTCAGAAAAATGTTGGGGTCGACTGCTACTTCCGTAAAGAATATGCAAACAACTTTTTCAATGGAGCTAAACTGAACTGAGAATTACATCGTGGAAATTACTGAGACAAGTATCCCATGGGATCACAGGTGTAGACTCTTAACCCCAGTGATATCCCAGGACACGTGACCTCCACAATGGCGCTCAAACCCCTGCAACGGGTGGAGTTTTTTTAATTTTTTTAATTATTTATTTGCGTTTGCTCGCTTTCAACTCAAGCGTAGTCCATACATATTCTGCTACTTTTAGTCCAATGGACTGATTTTTCCTTGTGGATTAACTTTCCCTAATATTAGTGTCCCTCCCTATCAAACGAACTCACTCTGACTTCTGGCGTACTTGCAATTTACGTCCCCAAGTCAAGGCCGAGAAGTCAACATTTTAGTTTAACTGACCTATGTAGGGATTGAACCCACTACCTCGTCATCAACACAGCAGAAATTTCACCGCGAGCAGTCGTGTCCATTTGATCATGCCGTCGTCACCTGAGAGTTCTTCGGTAGAGTTATCCTTGTTAAAATTACTTCCCTTTTTCCGGACAGCCTTGACACAGTTAGAAAATCTTGACATGGTTGTAAATTTAAATACGAAATAATATTGTCCACGTGAACATGTTAGCTTGTACACGTCATTGGAAAATTTAAGCTAGTGGGATTTACCAAGCACGCAACAGCCTGAACACTTACAGCTTAAAATGTTATTTCACAAAGGGCGGGAACAAGTTCAATTGTTCTGGACAAACGCCCGTCGTCTCCAGCTGGAATTCCCGCTTAATTATGCTCTTTTTATCTGCCCGTGCGCTGTTATCTGAATACATGCACTTTACTACTGCCACTGTCCATCTATCACTATAGAAGACGAATTGACCCAGCTAAGCATTGTGTAAAATAGTTTATGTGTGGTTGAATTTCGCAGCTAAGGTACCAATGTAATGATGTTACCAGAGTCAATGCCACACTAGATATTCCTGTCCATCATCAATGGCGGCTTACAGTGTTATTAGGCTTTGCTGTAATTACGACGTGCTCAATTCTTAACCCTGAGATAATCAAGTTCTTGCGTTCGCTGCTGCAGCCCCTAGTACACAGGCGATTGCAGAATCAATGTTATTACATTCAAACAGCTCTACGTACATTCATGCATACGTATGCACACGCGTGCACGCTGCACGAACGCACACAGACACACGCACAACATATACACTCACACACACAAGTGCGCAACATATACACACATGCACACACAGGCAGACAAACACACACACGCATGCACTCACGATGCACACATTCGCGCGCTCGCACATTGGCACACAACAATTGATATCTAATTATATCACACATCCCCCCTCATCTCTTGGGTATTGAGATCGTACCTAGCCTTCTAGGATAAAGGCGAAAAATCCGAGGTCACGTGTAGAAAATGGCAAAGACAGATGACCGGGCAAAATCGTTAGGTCATGTACAACCGTTTCACATGTAGACATACAGTCTGTTACCTAGGATGGAATCTGTCTAGAGGCAGCAAAGTTAGTTGCACATCCTTTAAGGGACGTCGAGGTAACCCCGGCATTTTTGGCTAGTTATGATTTCTTAGCAAGTTTGCGTTCAGTAGTTTACCATTGCTTTCTGAACGACAAGCACTAACACCATTGTAGGGAAACAAACGCAAGCCAGTCTGCTTCCAAATCGCCCGCAGCCGTGTTTCGAACGCGGTGTGCGGGATTATGAATTGCGTCCGTAACCCCTTGGCCACGGAGCGGGTATATATATATATATATATATATATATATATATATATATATATATATATATATATATATATATATATATATACATTATACATTGGCCTTAGTCAGGTCTTAGTCAGATATGACTGAGCTACCGTATAACAGTAGACGGTACTACCTGGTTTCTGTTAGCGCCGAGCGTTGGGCGGCGCTTACCAAACCCGACACCCCACATTGTGCCAACGGCTTCGGGCGGAAGAGCGCAATTGGGAGGGTACAAGCCTTACCCTGGTGCGAGGAAATGCAAGCTAAAGACAAAATTGTCATGGCAGGGCAGACCAGGCCCTAAGCCTTGGTTGGCGACTGGTCTAGGATCGAAGCTCCGACAGGCGGACAGTTAGAGCATTGCTTTGCTGATCCGGCAGCTTCTGCAGCTTGTCTTGTTCCAGATGTAGGGGTGTTACCTTTCCTCTGGAGTGAACTAGGCAGGCCGAGAGAGGGATCATGCTGCATGGGCAACACATGATCTCTATATTTTAGCCCAGGCTTTGTGACTTGACCAATATTGACGATGTGAGAAAAACGCCTGTGACTGATGCCGAACTCAATCGTCTTAACATTGATATTGCTGGCCTGCAGGAGACTCGCTCGCTGAGGAAGGGTCACTCAGGGAAAACAACTACACCTTTTTCTGGAAGGGTAGAGAGCAGGCAGAAAAAAGGCAACACGGTGTGGGCTTTGCAGTGAAGAATTCGCTACTGGGAATGATTGAAATTCCAGCAGGAGGAAATGAAAGACTATTATCCCTGCGCTTGGCAACCTCTTGTGGGTTTGCCACCATTATTACTAGAGAAGTCATCACTGATAAGAAACAGCAGATGGACAGATGGGTAGAGCACTATTTGGAGCTTTACTCAAGTGAGACCAAACTAGCGGATAATGCCCTCAACGCCATAGAGGCTCTACCAACTCTTGACCACCTGGACACACTTCCCACCATAACAGAAGTTAAGTGTGCTATAAATGAACTTGCATCTGGCAAGGCTCCAGGTAAGGATGGGATTCCAATAGAGGTTATCAGGAGTGGGCAAGACACACTCACTATACAGATCCACCAGCTAATAGAGCTATGCTGGCGTGAAGGACAAGTCCCACAGGATTTCAAAGATTCAAGCATCATAACACTGTACAAGAACAAGGGCGATCGGAGCGACTGCAACAACTATAGGGGTATCTCACTTCTGTGTATTGTTGGAAAAGTATTTGCCAGAATTGTTCTGCGCAGACTTCAAGTCCTAGGAGATCAAGTCTACCCCGAATCACAGTGTGGCTTTCGACAGAACCGGTCTACCACTGATATGATATTCTCATTGCGACAAATGCAAGAAAAATGCCGTGAACAGAATCAACCACTGTTTATTGCCTTCATCGACCTCACAAAGGCATTTGATTTGGTCAGTCGTGAGGGTCTGTTCAAGGCACTAAAGAAGATTGGCTGCCCACCAACTCTTCTGTCCATTGTGGAATCGTTCCACACAGGCATGAAGGGTATAATCAAGTTTGATGGTGCAACTTCTGAAGAATTTGAAATCAAGAGTGGAGTTAAGCAAGGTTGTGTACTAGCTCCCACCCTCTTTGGAATATACTTTTCACTTCTACTGAAATATGCATTTCGTGATCAGGATGGTGGTATATACATTCACTCACGCTCAGATGGCGGCCTCTACAATGCTCAGAGATTGAAGGCTAAGACCAAAATTAGGAGGGTACTGATCAGAGAGTTGCTTTTTGCAGATGATGCTGCAGTTACGACCCACTCTGAGGAAGAATTGCAATGTCTACTATCTGCATTCTCCAATGCTTGTTCTGAATTTGGTTTAACAATTAGCAAAAAGAAGACACAGATTATGTCACAAGGTGCACATGGGGTACCATCAATCTTTATTGACGACGCTGAACTAGAGATAGTAGACCATTTTACATATCTAGGATCAGTGGTAAATAGCAAATTATCCCTAGATCAGGAAATCAACATCCGGATTGGTAAGGCAGCAACAACAATGAACAGGTTAAGAAAAAGAATCTGGGAGAACAGGAAGCTTACTGCCAAAACAAAAGTCCTTGTCTATCAAGCCTGTGTCCTTAGTACTCTTCTCTATGGCAGTGAAACCTGGACAACTTACTCACACCAAGAGAACAATTTAAACAGCTTTCATATGCGGTGTCTGCGAAGAATTCTTGGTATTAAGTGGCAAGACAAAATCACAAATACTGAAGTATTGGAAAGATCAGGTTGTGTGACAGTTTATTCCATGCTCAGTCTTCGTAGACTTAGATGGATAGGACATCTTAGGAGGATGGATGATGGTAGAATACCAAAGGATATCTTTTTTGGTGAATTACAGATGGGTAAGAGATCTCAGGGTCGGCCTCTACTACGATACAAAGATGTGTGTAAGCGGGACATGATTGATACAGGCATTGATAATGCACATTGGGAGCAAGTCGCCGCTGAACGTGTTGCATGGAGGGCAAATATCAGAAATGGAATAAAGTCAAAGGAGAAAATTATTGCAGAAAAGTCACACACCAAGCGTTTGAGACGTAAGATGGTGCATGATGGTGGAAATGACCACGTGTTCACATGCACCCACTGTGAACGGACATTTACAGCGCAAATTGGCCTTATCAGTCACACTCGCTACCGCCATAGTTAAAAGTTATTATGCCTTTTTAAAGCACAAACTATCGTCTGTCAAGACGGCAAGGTGCCAATGAATGAATGAATATACATTGGCACCTTTCCGTCTTGACAGACGATAGTTTGGTACATTGTGCTTCAAAAAGGCTTAATAACTACGACCCATGGCGGTGGCGAGTGTGGCTGGTAAGGCCAATTCTTGCTGAAAATGTTTGCCGACAGTAGATGCATGTGAAAGCATGGTCATTTCCACCATTGTGCACCATCTTACGTCTCTCACGCTCTGTGTGTGCTTTATCTGCAATCATTTTCTCCTTTGTCTTTATTCCATTTCTGATAGTTGCCCTCCATGCAACACGTTCAGCGGCGACTTGCTCCCAATGTGCGTTATCAATGCTTGTATCAATCAAGTCCCGCTTACACACATCTTTGTATCGTAGTAGAGGCCGACCCTGAGATCTCCTACCCGTCTGTAATTCACCAAAAAAGATGTCCTTTGGTATTCTACCATCATCCATCCTCCTAACGTGTCCTATCCATCTAAGTCTACGAAGACTGAGCATGGAATACACCGTCACACAACCTGATCTTTCCGACGCCGAACTGGAGATAGTAGACCATTTTACATATCTAGGATCAGAGGTAAATAGCAAATTATCCCTCGATCAGGAAATCAACATCAGGATTGGCAAGGCAGCAACAACAATGAACATGTTAGCAAAAAGAGTCTGGTAGAACAGGAAGCTTACTGCAAAAACAAAAGTCCTTGTCTATCAAGCATGTGTCCTTAGTACTCTTCTTTATGGCAGTGAAACCTGGACAACTTACTCACGCCAAGAGAAGCGTTTAAACAGCTTTCATATGCGGTGTCTGCGAAGAATTCTTGGTACTAAGTGGCACGACAAAATCACAAATACAGAAATATATAATTTATAATGTACAGTTGTTTCATCGAGTTGTATCAGTGTATTTGTGTGCGAACGCGTGTGTGTGTGTATGTGTTGTGTGTGTGAAGGAGAGAGAGAGATAGAGTGAGAGAGAGAGAGAGAGAGAGAGAGAAAGAGAGAGAGAGAGAGAGAGAGAGAGAGAGAGAGAGAGAGAGAGAGAGAGAGAGAGAGAGAGAGAGAAGGAGAGAGAGGTAACGAAGACTTTAGCCGCAACGTCTATGTTGCCCCTTGTGATTGTGTCCAAATAAATCTCACCAATTCTCATTCAGGTTTTTGTTGATTCACCCAACAATGTGGAGGGGACAAACAATTCAGTACTCGTCCTAACAACCAACCAGAACCGTCCATACATTATCGAGGTCAAAGTTCAAACCTTGGTATTCTTAGATAACTCTAACTTGCGACTGATTTGTCTTGTAAGATATATCGCGGTATATTGTAGTCTACCTATAAAAGAGGGTCATTTCGATTCTACGTTGTTCATTCCACTACTGTTGGCCGGATGTATAGTTGATTTGTATGTGTTTGGGACAATAGATTTACATCAATCAACATTACAGAATGGATCACAGTTGGTGTAACAGGCTGGTTCTGGTATTGAGCTTGTGTGGATTCTCACTAGCAGTCTCAGAGACATGTCCCTATGAGGACAAGGTAAGCCTGTCTCGTCTCGTCTGTCATTGCAATAACATAACACAGGTTAAGCCTGTCTGGTCTCATCTGTCATGTCATGAATATACACACAAGGTAAACCTGTCACATATATCATGTCATGAACATACACACAAAGTAAACCTGTCTTATCTGTCATGTCATGAACATACATACATACAATCGAGCGGCTGGGGTTTAGGGGATACTGAGACACGTTGTTTCATTACTTCCCGACACACCGAGTCCAGGGTTCGAAATAAGCCCTGAATGATTTAAAAGTCGAACTATTTGCGTTGATTTCCATTGTAGGAGAAAGTCGACCGTCCAAACAGCAATGGCAAACTACTGAACTAATATTACCTTGTCAATCACAAACAGGCAATACATTCTGGGGATGACTGCGATGATTTGAAAAGGACACGAGAATATATTTTTTTTTTAAACGCAATCCATAAGAGGAATTAGCTTCCACGGATATGTTTGTGTTTTATTCTTCACAACTCATGTAAGGGAAGAATAATACATACTGAAGTGTTCCACTATTGGGCAAGCGATCATATACCAGGGAATGGCATTACATAACAGAGGATAATATAAAGTGCATGAAAAAGTATGGACAACGGAAAATCTTATTTCAGAACACAATGCTCGCTGTGCTGGAGTACCTCGCAGCTGAGGTGTTGGAGTTGGACGGCAGCAATACCCCATGTATGGGTGGGTGAGAATCGAGCAGTTTGGGCATGCGCAATATTTTTTTTTAATTTGGATTTTACGCAATAGAGATTACAAAATGGCTGCCCCACTAACAAACTCAAGTCCGCGATACTATCAAAATGCCGCGGACTTTTCTCAAACAGAGTATTGCTGCTGAACGGCAACGCCCGCCCTCATACATCTGCGCATACAGTGAATACACTACTCGTTCCTAAATTCAAGGTATTGAAATATCTAACATATAATCCAGCTTTGGCGCCATCGGACTTTCACTTGTTTGGACCCTTTAAAAGAATATGTTCAGGTTAGAAATCTGCAGATGCCAATGGGGTTGGGGATGCAGTGCAAACCTGGTTTAATTAATTAATCAATCAGGTGCCGTCAAAACAATGAAGGTTGGCTGCATGAATCTCCAACACTGTTTGTCTCTCGCCTTGACTGTACATTCTGTCAGACTGATGTTCGTCCATCTCTTGATGTTATCTTTCCACACGCTTGCTCTCAACCTTGCCCTCCGGTATGGTTTTTATAAGAGTGTTATATCTTTTAACGTGGCCGAAATATTTCACTTGCCTCTTTTTTATTTCTTTCATCAACTCTCTCTTCATTCCCAGTTTTTCTAGAATCTCTGTATTTGATTGTTTTTATTTCCATGAAATACGACATATTCCTCTGTATATCCACATCTCCAGGGCATCTATTCAAACTTTCTAGTTGCTTGTTCAATGTCCAGGCCTCCGCGCCATACAATGATGTTCAAAATACGTAAAATTTGATAATTCTCATTTTTGATGCGTTGTTAATCTCTCTAGATGTTAATACTGATTTCCTGCTGTTGAAAGAATTTTAGGCCATTCCTATTCTCATTTTGATGTCTATTTCACTTCTGCCACCATCTGTTATTATATGTCCAAGATAGGAGAAACTTGTTACTTGTTCTAGATCTCCCCGTTTACTGTGATGTTCATTGATGACCTTTCCTTTGCGATGCTAATTATCATAGTTTTCGTTTTTAGGGTGTTAGTATCTAAGCCATATTCTACACTCTGCCTGCTTACATGGTTTAATGCCATACCTAAAATCGTTTTCCCAGAAAGCATTGGACAGGTAAACCAAGTATGTTATCATGCTGGGAATTATATAAGAAATAACACACACACACACACACACACACACACACGCACACACACACGCACGCACGCACGCACAAAATCTCTAGTTCACATAATATTCCTGTTACTTCATGACTTTCCCTCGTGCATGCTGATAGGAGGTTGTCGAATATACCCCTATGTAAATGTTCAGTCAGCGCCGAATATGACCCTATGTAAATGTTTATAGACCGCGCTGAATATACACGAAGACTTCCCTTTGAAATAGACAGGAGACGGTAATAAAAGAACTGGACTACCATTGTTGCGATTCCAAGATGCAAGAAAGATACAAGAAAGCGAGACTAAGACGCGGAGAGTATACGCTCAAACACATGGAAGCAAACGGCCTCTGAACACAACTCATAGAGATGCGAGGTAAAGAATCATCTTGAATTCGGTGAGAGGGCACTCCTTCAACAAGCAAATGAGAAGAACCTAGGCATGAGTTGTGCAACTAGAGACTTCCGTCTCAGTTTCTTTATTTCTTCTTTCGCCTTGTAATCTCCTCCCCTCCTCCCCCCCCCACCCTCTTCCCCCAACCGCCCATTGAGGCATAGACTTTCGCCTATCCCACCCCAACCCACATCATTGCTTGTTGTGGTTTACTGTTAGTTGGTAACCTAGTTACATGGCCAAACCATTTAACTTGCTGCCTTCTGGTAGAATCTAGTGCATCTATAACCCCCACTTTAGTCCTGATTTCTTCATTTCTGATTTTCTCTATTATTGATACATTGAGTATTTTTCTCAGGAATCTCATTTCTGTTGTTTTGATTTTTCTTTTCTCTTTTTCTGTCATTGCCCAGGTTTGGCATTGGTAACATAGAGTTGGTAGGAAGATTGTGTTGTAGAGTGATTTCTTTGTAACAATTAATACATGTTTTTTTTTTTTTTTTTAGTATCGGTGCCATTTGTCCAATGAGTTGGTTTGAGTTATTTCATCTATTTTCGATCTAGTCTTCTCATTTGCCATTTGATTATATATATATATGCCTTTCGTGATCAGGATGACGGTATTTACATTCACTCACGCTCAGATGGTGGCCTCTATAATGCTCAGAGATTGAAGGCCAAGACCAAAATTAGCAGGGTACTAATCAGAGAGTTGCCTTTTTGCGGATGTTGCTGCGATTACGACCCACTCTGAGGAAGAATTACAACATCTACTATCTGCATTCTTCAATGCTTGTTCTGAATTTGGTTTAACAATTAACAAAAAGAAGACACAGATTATGTCACAAGGTGCACATGGTGTACCATCAATCTTTATTGACGACGCCGAACTGGAGATAGTAGACCATTTTACATATCTAGGATCAGAGGTAAATAGCAAATTATCCCTCGATCAGGAAATCAACATCAGGATTGTCAAGGCAGCAACAACAATGAACATGTTAGCAAAAAGAGTCTGGGAGAACAGCAAGCTTACTGCCAAAACAAAAGTCCTCGTCTACCAAGCCTGTGCCCTTAGTACTCTTCTTTATGGCAGTGAAACCTGGACAACTTACTCACGCCAAGAGAAACGTTTAAACAGCTTTCATATGCGGTGTCTGCGAAGAATACTTGGTATTAAGTGGCAAGACAAAATCACAAATACTGAAGTATTGGAAAGATCAGGTTGTGTGACGGTGTATTCCATGCTCAGTCTTCGTAGACTTAGATGGATAGGACACGTTAGGAGGATGGATGATGGTAGAATACCAAAGGACATCTTTTTTGGTGAATTACAGACGGGTAGGAGATCTCAGGGTCGGCCTCTACTACGATACAAAGATGTGTGTAAGCGGGACATGATTGATACAGGCATTGATAATGCACATTGGGAGCACGTCGCCGCTGAACGTGTTGCATGGAGGGCAACTATCAGAAATGGAATAAAGACAAAGGAGAAAATGATTGCAGATAAAGCACACACAGAGCGTGAGAGACGTAAGATGGTGCAAAATGGTGGAAATGATCATGTTTTCACATGCACCTACTGTGGGCAAACATTTGCAGCAAGGATTGGCCTTACCAGCCACACTCGCCACCGCCATGGATCGTAGTTATTAAGCCTTTTTGAAGCACAATGTACCAAACTATCGTCTGTCAAGACGGAAAGGTGCCAATGTCCAGGTTTGGCATTGGTGGCATAGAATTGGTAGGAAGATTGTGTTGTAGAGTGTTTTCTTTGTAACTTTTAATACGTGTTTGTTTGTTTGATTTAGTATTGGTGCCATTTGTCCAATGAGTTAGTTTGCGTTAATATATATATATATATTACTGGTGTAACGTTACAAACGAGTGTGTATATGTATGTGTGTGATTAAAGATTTGTGTCCTTTCATCCCTAGAACTGCGTCTGCTCTAATAGAACGGTCGTCTGTACTAATCTGGACAGCGTCCCGCAGCTCAAGTTAAACAATAGCAACATTGACACCCTTATCTTCTCGGTAAGTCAGACAGGCGCACGCTAAGTATGGCGAAGATAGCAGGACTTCAAAAAATGTCGCTTATCAGTGTGTTATCTTTAAGAGTAGGCGAGTTATTTGTGTGGGGTTATGCATCAAGCCGGCTCTGTGGCAAATGAGTTACGAATGCAATTTGCAATCCCGCATACCGCATTCGAATCACAGCCGCGGGCGATTTGGAAGCAAGCCGCCTTGTGTTGGTTTCTATACAATGATATGAGTGCTGGTCGTTCACACAGCAATGACAAACTACTGAATATGAACTTGCCCGTAATCACAAATAGCTAAATTATGCTAAAACATAGCCAACCGGGGCCTCAAATGAAAACCTTAAAGTGTGGTAGAAATTACAGTAACCATGTCATTGTCTTGCAGCCTGTCAATATTGTTAGGGTTGTCAAGAGTGTTAAGCACGTGACATCACAGTGCAAACAAACACGGTGACGTCATAAGGACAGTTTAAAGATGGATGACTCATTTTTTGCTATGCACCAAAGAGGAGCAGCGCTCAGTTATCCGTTGTTGTTTTTTTATCAGTGAAGGTGTGACACCTGTAGAAATTCATCGGCGAATGAAATGTCCAGTATGGGGATGCATGCCTGTCAGTCCAGCAAGTGTAGGAGTGGAGTAGGAACTTTTAAAACGACGTGACTTCTGTGACAAACTGTTCATGACCGGGTCAGGCACATCGAGTAGTGACCCCAGAGCGGTTACATACATGAGCAAGAGAAATGTTTTTCTACTACAGGAATCCAAACACTTTATCGGCACTGGTTGACTTGCATTGAACACAGTAGTGATACGATACATTTGTTCTTCACTTTTTCAGAATATATTCACACACCACACACACACACACACACACACACACACACACACACACACACACACGCACGCACGCACGCACGCACGCACACACACACCACACACACAGGCACATTTAAGGTTTTCATTTGAAGCCTCTCGTATAAACACCTTACAGTCTGATGAACAATCTGAACGCTATGTAAATCAACACAGCCAAACGTCGGTTTTCGTTGCCTTCGGTTATCGTCGGTTTCGGTTTTCGACGATTTTTTGTTTTTGTTTTGGGGGGGGGTGAAGAAAAATTGTCTAGTTTTTTTCGGTTGCCTCGGATGTCGTCGACGTGCCCACGTAATGGGCACCTAAAATATTGCGAAAACAAAGGGACCCACTAGTTGTTCTGCTCAGTTTGGCGTTGCTTTTGGTTGTGTGAGCATCACTTGCTAATAATCAAACACGAGAGCGGCATTAAGATTGCTGAAATTGGCCTCATGTACGGGAATTCGCCATCCACAATAAGTTCCTGTTTGGGGAAAAAGGGCGGGGTAATGTAGCGAAAGGCCTGAATGTGCAAACGACGCAGAGATCGCAAACAATTACAGATGTCAAACAGTTATTATTAATTTGGATAAATCAACATCATTAAGATGGCGATTCTGTTTCGGAAGTAATCATATGTGAAAAGGCCAGTAAAGGCCAGTATGCCGATCTCATTAAGAAAATGTATGGGCGAGTGTTAGCGTACTTATTGATTTTAAGGCCAGCTGAGGATGGTTTGAAACATTCAAGGGGCGCACTGGCATACACAGTGTTACTAGGCACGGCGAAGGTGCGATTTCGGATAAGTCTGGGGCCGAAAAAATAGTATTAAACGCTATATGAATTCTCTATAAAATGTGTTTTTGATGTGTATTTTGGAGTGTCTAGAACGAATTAATTGGATTTACATTGATTCATATGGAAATAATTGCCTCGGTTTTCGGCGGTTTCGGATTTCGTCGATTGTTTTCGGGCGGATTATCGACGACAACCGAGGTTTGACTGTACATTGAAAGATTACAACTGGAGACATTTTAACGGAGATTTTCATTTAGCAGATTCGAGTGTTAATGCATTGCTTCTTCTTCCTATACTAACGCCGTGTGACTTAGCCATCATTTCTGTATACAACCTGCTGTTTTGCGCATTGTCAATTATTTCTGATATTAATAATCCTGTTTGTTATGATATCAAGCTGTCCAGCGTCTTCTCGCTTATGCCCTCCCTGACTCCCACCCCCTGCACTTCGCGTTGTGATGACATTCTCCAGCTACCAGTATGTCATTTTGGAACTTCATGGAAACCAGGACTGAACTTATAATGTAGTTTCTCGTTGTCTCGTTTTTTACTATTATCTGTTCAATTGTACCACCCAGTACTGTACAGTTATATAACTAGGTACAAATAAACGGGTCAAAAATTGATAGTGCCGATGTGTTGTAAAATGATAGGCCTCCACATGTTCTAGGCCACGGAATCATACGTTCCTTGCCTCGTCATCTTTCCTTTCGAGGCAATATCCTAACAATGATTCCGTTCTTAATTTACGGCGCTGGATCGATCCCAGAACCGCCGTGGTGGGGGTTAAAGGATCTGCCGCTGCAAGAGGTTGACCCAGAATCGCTGTCTCCATAAGCAAGCACACTAACACTTTGTGATTGCGGCTCCGTATAACTAGAGGAAGTAATTATATAACCATGTGAATCTTGAAATCTCAGGATGTAACAATGTGAATCTTCTAGATTGAAAATATTTCCATGTGGATCTTCAAGTCTCAGAATGTAACCATGTGTATCTTTAAATCTCAAAACGTGTCCATGTGAATCTTCTAATTTCAGAATATAACTTTGTGAATTTTCTAATTTCAGAGTCTAACTATTTGAATCTTCTAATTTCAGAATGCACCAATATAAATCTTTAAATCTCAGAATGTAACTATTTGAATCTTCTAATTTCAAAATTTACCAATATACATCTTTAAATCTCAGAGTTTAGCCATGTGAATGTTCTTATTTCAGAATCTAGCCATGTAAATCTTCTAATTTCAGAATGTAACTTTGTGTGTGAATTTTCTAATTTCATAATGTAAGTATTTGAATCTTCTCACTCCAGAATGTAACAATGTAAAACTTCTCATTCAGAATGTAACAATGTAAAACTGCTCATTTCAGAATGGAACCTTACGCAGTATAGCAGGAAACAGCCTGCCCCCTAACCTGGTCAACGTGACGTTTGAGAATGTCCCCATCACTAACATTTCAGATGATGCTTTCAGCAGCTCCGCAGCCACACTCAGGGAACTTAACTTTGTCAGCCTCCGGTTATCGGGACTACCAACAGCGCTGATGGCAATACACAACCTCACAAGCCTGACGATGCAGAACACCCAAACATATAACAACTACAACACTACATTAATGCAACATCTGGGAAAGTCGCTTCGAGTTCTAAAACTGATCTCCAATAGCATATCTGTTTGGCCTGCGTGGTTTCAAAATTTTACCCTTCTGGAAGAATTTAGTATAAACTCAAACGTGCTAACAAAACCCTCACAAATCTCGTTAGGCTCCGTTGCTGCAACATTAAAGTTGTTAAACTTGGGAAGTATGTTATTAGATGAAACGAGTATTGCTACCTCATTTTATGGTCTTTCTTTAACTGATTTGGACTTATCCAAAAATGTCTTGGGACGAAACATGAGCGTACTGGAAAACGCCCTACTTCCCATTGCAAAAACTCTCCGAAATCTATACTTAGATAGAAACGATCTATATTCCATTCCATCTACAATATTCAAGATGGATAAACTACTTGTGTTAAATTTAAGGCAGAATGATATCACAACAATCCCATCTAACAGTTTTCCACAGACCCTAAGGGAGCTATACTTGGACAGCAATGCCATTGTGGAAATTACTGACACGAGTTTCCCAGACGGGTCGCAAATGCAGGCACTTTACCTCGATGACAATCCATTAAATGTAACCTCATCATTGGCGTTTACACCGTTACAACAGCTGAGGGTACTCACACTGCATTCCACCCAGTTACTTACAGTTCCAGTGTCATTGTCCACTTTGCCACATCTACAGCAACTTGACCTATCTTTTAATTTCAAAATGAAGTGTTACTGTCCACGTGGTCAGCTGGTAGCCTGGTATAACTCACTGACCCAGTTTACTGTCACTGGCAGTTGTAAAGGGTATGACAGTGACTACAGTTATGATATACATGATTATTTTGGAATGAACGGGTACAAACTCATTTGTTCTGGGTTTACACCCCTCGCTTACAGTTGGAATCTTTACATAATGATGATTTGTATTGCGGTACATACATTCTCTACTGGCTAATATTGATCAGTTTGTAGCAATCTTCGTCTTCTGTTCTTTCTTCTTTTACCATTCCTTATCCCTTTTATTCGTATTATTCTTCTCTTTGTTCTTAATGTACGTTATCTAATTAATGATGCTTTTTATCGATGTGCTCACAATCTCTTTTAGCTAACACGGACCAATGTATAGCAGTATTCTTCTTCTTCTTCTTCTTCTTCTTCTTCTTCTTCTTCTTCTTCTTCTTCTGCATATTCTTCAGGTAAATTGGCTGGAGAATACTTTTGCTATCACCAATCTTCATTTTTCTGTCATCTGAAACGTTGACCAGTTTGACGTTTCTTGTAATATTATCCGCTGGCCACCTGATTAAGCTTTCCACAAACATCTTTCTCTAAGTTGCCCAAAATCATTCACAAAATAATTTGCAAAATCATTCACAAAATCATTCACAAAATCATAGTCAAAGTGCTCCCAAATTACATGCGGCCGTCATTTAAACATAATGAAAGACACAGCAAACACATAAACAAGCTACATACAGGGTTTGCCTGGAAGTTTAACTGTACTGTAGAGTACCAATATTAACTGTGTATGATGTATCATTGCTTATTACATGTGTAAGGTTCAGATTTTATCATCAGCCGTAAAACTTTTTTCCTCGAAGACAGCAGCGGATGGTTTAGTATTGAGTTAAGTTAAGAACCGACATCACCGCACTCAGGATATTCCCATACGTGCTCCGTACCCTCGCTCAACAGCCAGCGAAGAGTCATACTACTAGTCGTTCCCACCGCTATCTGATTGAAAGTTATCCTGGTCTACACTCTCAGTTTTGAGATTCTTCCAGAACCCCTGCCGATCCCCCGCAATCTCATTCTTTCCACATACGGGTTCTCAATCTGTTCCCCTACCTTCCCAACCTGGTCCCACACGTGCCCGACCACTTCCCCCTTGTCCATAGGCGATCTACCACCAAGAGGTGCATTCACTACCAGCTTATCAACTTGTTCATTCCCCTGCACTCCCGTATGGCCAAGACAAACAAATCCATACAATTCTTACAATCTATGACCTCTGAAGCGAGGAAAGCCATTCCACACAAAACATTCCTTTCTCCGCCTTACTATGCATACTCCTTGAGTTGTTGAGTATTTACACATAGAAGCCACACACAATATGTTGCACGATTTCTTGCCTGGCATATTTCGCTGCATCTCGTCAGGTGTATACTGCAGAATTATATATCATTTAAAGTAAGTAAGCAAATAATATTTTGGCTGAAATGCTAATTACATTGTCACTGATATTGTTTGAATGTGGAATATCATCCCCAGGGAAGTCTAAGATTTAACAGGAAGTCCTTCTGTTTGCCTAGCGATGGTTGAAATCACCTAATCGATAATGCTTCGAAATAATTGAGCAGTCGATTATGTACTTCATTTTTAATTCACCGCAAACAATGGAATTCCGGAAGTTCCCGGAAAATCAGGTTTCTTAAAGGTGATTCCATAGTCGGTGTAGGCGTGTGTTGATATACTGTGCAACTTGTGTAAAACTTGTGAAATTCTTGTGGAAAAACTGTGATATAGTGGAATGCTAACAGGGATATTGAAATAAAGAATCATATAAATTGAATGTGGTGTTGATCACTTCCGGTTGAGTGTGTGATGGACTGCTGGACCGATCGATGGATGCAATAAATATTCCTGGGCCCGGAAAGCCCTCACTGTCGTCGGAGTTTATATCCCTATCTTGTGCTACTCGTCTTATTGTGTGTATGTCTCATCTGTCTGCTTTAATCTTTTATGTATCTGGGGGTCAGTTTGCGAAGACAATAACATGCGGTTTTTGGTACATCATGCTGCAAACACACTTGTCGACCGACAACGAAGTGAATCCCTATATCACTATTCTGAAAATCACCGATCCCACCAGATCTAATTCAGTTCTAAAAATAATTAAGCGGTAACGTTTGCAGTGAATTAAAAATGAAGTACAGTCGATTATTGTTCATCGAATACAGTAATTTGTTAAGTATTTCGGGGACATAATCATTCTTTTATTCCCTTCAATTGACATTTAACTTTGTATTGCACCTGACGAGATGCAGCGAAGTATGCCAGGCAAGAAATCGTGCAATAGTTTGTTTGTGGCATATGTGTTTAAATTCTCTAAGGAAATACACTTTTTGTGATTGCTTAGTGGCCGAGATGTTGCCTGTGAGGGTGTCCAAGGAAGACCCCCTGCATGCTGTGAAGTTATCATACAACTGCGCTTTCTGTAGGAACCTTAAAAGAAAAAAACAGTCTTAAAAGTCGCGAGGATCGACTTCATTGCCCCGGGTTTTATCCCATATGGCTCGGTCTCTTTCCGCAGGATGACCTGCCGAAAGTATCGCACAAAGCATGAACTCCGTAGCTCTGGCGACGACCTCCAGGAGTGTCCGAAAAAAATGCACTCGTGAACCGAAAAACGTAGCCCGGAATCTAACCCACAATCTTCGTAGCGAGAAGCAGACGGCTAGACTACTTCTCCACGGAGACTCCCACTTTCTGTAGGAACCTCCTTGTCTTTGTCTTCTTGGTTCACCTGCAGATGTCAGTATGAATGAATCCAAGAAAGCAGCAGTCAACTCAAGATTGTCGACATCTCCATGAAGTGGGTCCTCACATTTAGCGGGTGAAGGCTAGAATACGTTTCTCTGTTCCACATTTGTTGGACACTACTGCGACAAATGTTTGTCATTTTACCAGTTCCACTGTTACATCCATCAGTATCTCCTATCTTTAATTTATTAAACTTGCGGTACTTCAGTCTGTGTGTCTTGTGAAGAGTATAAGTCGTTTGTTGGTTCAGTCGCGGTTCCAACTTCACAGCAAAGGGTCGTCCCAATAATGTTCCGTTCCTGTGCCAGTGAATATTACAAAAAATTGCTCCTCGCTGCCCCATGTGAAAAGTGAACAGACAGGAGTCTCGACAAACCAACAGCCCGCATAGGTGTACTATTCATAATGCCGCTGTCAGAATGCAAACACAAATGTCCGCCACGAAAAATACAGTTCACCATCGATGAACTGTATTTTTATAGAGTTGTGAGGAGTGCAAAGGTTATAACTTGTTCTTTGGGACTGAGTTGGTAATATGCACATTCTGTATGGTGGCCTGGATGTTCTGATTTCCACTTCGTTAAATAATATCATGGCCTCATCACAGGTTAAATCTACTTCAGGCTGAGGTAGTCTTCCGCCTTCCTTTGCCAGTCTACAAGCTTCTTCATTTCTACACACGTTGCAACATGAAGGAATCCATTATACTCGTATTCCAACTATTTTGGATTTCTGACATAGTTCATGTAGATCCGCCCGTAGGCCTTATATTTCTGCACTGTTTGCTGCTGCTCCTCAGTGTGCAGGATCCCATGAGTGGGCATCTCTCCTGTCTATAAAGTTAGTTGCTGGTATATGGCCTCCAAAGAAACAGTTTTAACTCATGAAGAAAGGAAGCGCGGATATGCGATTTTGCTTGTTTGTATAAAGAGATAGTTGCATATCCTTTACAAGACGTCACAGTCAACCTCAGTATTTGTTGGCTAACTGTGATCTCTTGGCAAGGTTATGTTCAGTAGTTTACCGTTGATTTCTGAACGATTGCCACACGTGCTATTGAGTGAAAACAAACGCAAGGCGGTCTGCTACCAAATCTCCCACAGCAGTGTTTCGAACGCGATATGCGGAGGGAAGCTCCGACAGGCGGACGGTTAGAGCATTGCTTTTCTGATCCGGCAGCTGCTGCAGCATGTCTTGTTCCAGATATATTGGTGTTACCTTTCATCTGGAGTACACTAGACAGGACGAGAGAGGGATCATGCTGCATGGGCAACACATGGTCTCTAAATTTAGCCTAGTCTGTGTGCTATGGAGAGGTATAACTCCATTTTACAAACTATCATCTGTCAAGACGACAAGATGCCAGGCAATATGGAGATGGTCACAAGTAATGGTACCGTACTTAACACTTTGCTAAGCATCAAATCTTACGAATGTATGACAAATTTACGACCGCGGAATGACAAGACTGTTTTCGTCGATACTTCACCATTCGTTGTTCGGAAGAATAAATGTGTGTAGTTCACAAAGCTACTACTGTGATCTTCATACGTGTGTAGTAATGTGTGTAATTGACAAGTCTTACACCGTGATTTGTAATGTGTGTAATTGACAAGTCTTACACCGTGATTTGTAATGTGTGTAATTGACAAGTCTTACAGCTTGATTTGTAATGTGTGTAATTGACAAGTCTTACACCGTGATTTGTAATGTGTGTAATTGACAAGTCTTATACCGTGATTTGTAACGTGAATGTTGCAGCTATTTGACAATGTTTTGGGGGTATTATTATGTACTTGAATTTCTAACGTTGTTTGTTATTGCACTCGATGCATGCATTATGTGTACTAATACTGTTGCTCCGCGCCCGTGTATGTTAATGGAAACTTGTCAGCTCAATCCGACAAACAAAATGCACTAGAACAATTTGGATCCTGCATTCAATGTTAGGCCGGCTTCCTGGCCTAGAGATTAGCGATTTTTCT
This sequence comes from Cepaea hortensis, assembly GCA_963921405.1. Lineage (NCBI taxonomy): Eukaryota > Metazoa > Mollusca > Gastropoda > Stylommatophora > Helicidae > Cepaea > Cepaea hortensis. The sequence continues at coordinate 75,563,171 of OY992897.1, read as the reverse complement.
CCTTAATCTCGTATACTCTCGTAAGTAACGTGACAACGGTGAGAATCAGCAGTGGTTCGAATCGCGTCGGTAACTTACAGGGTATGTGAGCCGGTCGCTCAGAAAGCAATGGCAAACTACTGAGCGTAATCTTGCCAAGAAATCAACAATCAGCTGAAAGATGCTGATGTTGACAGCGATGTCCTGTAAAGGATATGCAAAACATTCAATGTTAGAGAGAGAGACAAATGACCAAGTCCTGCAAGAAACAAATGAAAACACGTAGACAGTGACATTTTTTTTTTTTTTTTTTGGACACGCGATGAGAAGAAATAAATTGGAGAGAATTGTGTGACAACTGGCAAGATTGAGGAGAATAGAACAAGAGGAAAGGAGAGATGTAAATACCTGGATGGCTTTGCCACGTGGTATGGTCGTGACAAGAACACTGAGATGTTCTACGACTCTGGTGATCACGTGAGATGTAGAAACATGACCGCCTACGCTTATAGGCATGGCACATGATGATGATGATGATGATTATGAGTGACAGTCACAAATGTTTGAACCAGCGGGAATTTCCAGCCCATCTCGCAACAATGGGAAGTCAATTCCTCTGGTTCACAACATATCCGCAAGCACATTACAGAAGTATAGAAAATTCCCAGTGTACTAAAACCCAGCGTGGAACTATCACAACAAATTAAAGATAGGGCCTACCACCGAGCCTTATACATATAATGGAAAGCTATGGGGGAACTATCTTAGTACTCTTAAAAACAAAAGAAACTAATACACTAAACATTATTCAATATGTATCATGCCGATAAGCATGGACGGTCATGTTTTACCATCTCACCCGATCACCAGAGTCGTTGACAAACTCAGCGTTCTTTTCTCAACCATACCACGTGGCCAAGCTTATCCAGGCATGTACTTCTTTGCTTTCCCCTTGTTCTCTTCCACTCAATCTTGCCAGTTAGCACAAAGTTCTCCAATATATTTCTTCTGAAAAAGTGTCCCAAAAAAACTCTGTCAACGTCTAATTACTCTAATCAATTTACGGGGAAAGGGGGGGCGGGGGGGGGGGGTAATTTTAGGGTTTCCAGGGGGGAAATTAAGATTATTTCATGATCGTGTTAATACAAGAACCGATTACTTGATATTGTTTTTCCCATTATACTGTACGGTTCTGTACGTCTCACCCATCGAAAATTCATTATATAAAGTAAGTAGACCCACAAATCACGTTTCATGTGGACGTCTAGATTTGTTTTAGTATGTGCTATTAAATTTAGCTTCCATTATTACGTATACTGTGTAGGGGCGTGGCGGGATTTTTAGGTAGGAAATACGAAAAAGTGGGGGGGGGGGATGACGTTCTAAAAATGTGGTGAAGGTGGGCCCGGGCTACATTTTTAGGTAGGAAATACGAAAAAGGGGGGGGGGGGGGATGACATATTTAAAATATGGTGAAGGGGTATATAGTTGGCTCGGTTGCGGATGAGTTAGAGACGCAGTTCGTAATCCCACATACTCGCGTTCGAAACACAGCTGTGGACGATTTGGCAGCAGACCGCCCTACGATGGGTTTTTTTATGAAATGGGATGGGTGCCGGTCGTTCAGAAAGCAATGGCAAACTACTAAACGTAAACTTGTCCAGGAATCACGAACAGCCAAAAAATGCTGGGGTTGATTGCTACGTCATGTAAACCATACGCAACAACTTTTTTAACAGTAATTTTAACGTAGATAAATTACAGTTACCTTGATAACAGTTAGTATTAACTGATAATTAGTAATTATTTTTGCACATTTCTCGTGAGTTTTATATCTATATCTATAAAACAGAGTGTATGTTTGTTTGTGCGGATTTATGTATTGGATGCGTTCGATAACGGTACATCCGATTGAGATGAAATTTTCTACACGTCTTCCTTTCATTCCTGTGCAACCGACTATAATAATTTCTTAATGTAAAATCTTCTACTTATTTAATAACATTTACTTTTCCATTTTCATTATATAATGTCTATATAGCAGGGGGACTTCACTCTAGAAAAGTTATTTCAAGGGGCATAACTTTTAATAACATTTCTATATACTTTATAGTCATATTGTTGGACTTACTTGCACTATTGTTAAACTCTTTGTCTATAGTTATTTTCTGGCATATGAGTTATAATAAATAATGATATAATCTTTAAGGAATTTTCAAAGTTTTCATAAAAATAATGCATAATGCATAACATTGTAACCCATCTTTTTCTACAGTTTTCATTGAATGGTGTGTGGAAGGACATTCTTTTAAGTTACTGTGCGCCAGGAGCTGGGCGAAACCACGCCGGGTCAGATAGATAGACAGATAGTCGGGAACGGAAGCTTATTTGACTACTTATATGAATTAAATGACATGCTCCCCACCAGGGACTGGGTGAAGCCGGGCCGGGTCAGCCAGACAGACAGACAGACAGACAAACAAGCAGACAGACAGACTGATAGATAGATAGATCCCCTCCAGGGCCTGGGCGAAGCCGGGCCGGGTCAGCTAGTGTATATATATATATATTGTTATGTTATTGTTGTTTTGGATGTTACTGTTGTTGCTGTTATTGTGGTTGTTAGTTGTTATTCTTGTTGCTGTTATTTTGTTTGGTTGCTGTTGTTATTTTTGCTGTTATTGTTGGTCTTGCTGTTATTGCTGTTGGTGTTTTGTTACTGTTGTTGTGTTGTAGTTGTTATTGTTATTCTTTCTGTTGCTGTTTTTGCTGCTGCTGGTGTTGTTGGTGTTATTGTTGTTGTTGCTGTTGTTGTTGAGGATGTCATTGTTGTTGTCGTTGTTTATGCTGCTGTTGTTGTTGTTGGAGACACGCCTAATACAAGAGGTACACCTTAAATAATGTGTGAAGGAGATAGCTAAGTTGTGACGTTGGATGAAGAATGACTTGCGCGATGACTTGGATTAAAGTGAGGAAGAGTTGCGCAATTCGTCGACCTCACTCTCTCGCCTGAGTCCATCTGAGTCCAGTGGCAAGACAAGTCGAGACGACTGGAGACGAATACAGGTGCAGTGGATGACCAGGGCGCTCTACGTGCCTTGCCGTGCTCATTACGATCCACAACGCTTTGCAGGTAAACGCCGTCTTGCCCGTTGAATCAGGAATGATTTCTTCCGCGCAGTCTGCCGAATCCTATCTTCACATGCTGGGTAGGCATACCCTAGTTTACCGCTTGGTTTGACACCAAATCGGCTACCCACGCCTGGTTTAGCCAGCCTCTCACAGCTGTTGCCCGGGGGGTGGCCGCTGACGCATGATGACAGCTACTAGGAGCCACAGGCACGAGCTGGGTGTCAGGCTTGGACCAGTGGGGAATGGGTCCTGGAAAGGACATGAGAGTCATCCTTACCAAAGGTGCTACCAATGCCTGACACCCCGTACCCCCCCCCCCAGATAGCTAAGAATGATACATTGTCACACGGGTGTACGTTCCACTTCAACTCTATGAAAATAAAATATTTCATTCATTTGTTCGTTCGTTCGTTTATTCTCCTATCTGATATGTATCCATGTAAAGCAGACCTCGCTATCCCATCCCTTCTGTTGACGTGACCTATAAATGTATGTGTTCCGTATATTTTTGATGGATGTCTTGAGACACTGGACATTTTTGATGAGATATCTTGAGACACTTGATACTTTTGGTGGGATATCTTGAGACACCTGATATCTTTGATGGGATATCTTGAGACACCTAATATTTTTATGGGATATCTCGAGACAGCTGATATGTTTGATTGGATGTCTTGAGACAGCAGACATCTTTGATGGGATATCTTGAGACACCTAACATTTTTATGGGATATCTCGAGACAGCTGATATGTTTGATGGGATATCTTGAGACAGCAGATATTTTTGATGGGATATCTTGAGACAGCTGATATTGTCATTGACTTACATACCTCTAACTCTGGCTCGCAATTCAGGACAGAGGTGAAAGAAAATATACAAAGAGGTACAAAATAGCACTCGCACGCACACACGTTGCAATTGTATAACAGTTTATTCAATAATAGGATCTACGTGCGTTTCAGCAACACGCAACAAACATCGTAATAATATTATTATCATCCATAGTATATTACAAAGCTTACGCTGTCTCTCAATACACGCTTCCCAACTCAGCCATAGTTAACTCAACAAACTCTGTCACACCATCAATCCTACTATCAGAACAACACACTCAAGAATCACAGCCACAGCCCTATGTCCGTCCGTCTCGCAGTCCTGAACCCGTCTGTCTCAAAACAGGTACCTTCCGCCGGTTCACGGCTTTTTACAGCCAGTGAGTTGCGTGGCGCTTGGTGTGGTCAGATGGACACGGGTCTAACCCGAGTACAGGTTTCCCCGCTCTATATGTCAATAACCTTGACCTCTGTGAAGGACACCTGGCTACCTGCTCTGCTATCCTGCAACTAACATGTCTCCTGTCTAATACTGGCTATCCCGTACCGTGGGTCCTTAACAGATATGTTTGATGGGATATCTTGAGAAAGCTGATATTTTTGATGGGATATCTTGAGACGGCTGATATTTTTGATGGGATATCTTAAGACATCTGATATTTTGATGGGATATTTTGAGACAACTGATATTTTTATGGGATATCTCGAGACACCTGATATTTTTGATTGGATATCTTGAGACAGCTGATATTTTTGATGGAATACCTTGAGACAGCTGATATTTTTGATGGGATATCTTCAGACAGCTGATATGTTTGATGGGATTTCTTGAGACAGCTGATATTTTGGTGGGATATCTTGAGACACCTGATATGTTTGATGGGATATCTTGAGACAGCTGATATTTTTGATGGTATATCTTGAGACAGCTGATATTTTTGATGGGATATCTTGAGACACATGTAAGAGTTGAGTTGAGTTGCGCCAAGAACCGAAATCACAGCATTCGGGCCATTACATAGCGCTCTGTCCTAATTTTCAACAGTCAGCGAAGAGTCCAAGTACTAATAAAACAAGCGGCATTCTAATTATGCGTCCGTCTGCCCTTTCCTCGGAGTCCTGAGTGTCGGTCACATCCTTTAGTCATTCCCTGAAGCGTCATTCTCTCCAGGCCATGATATTCATCCTCACTATCCGCACGATCTCACAGGGCCACGACCTTGTATGTATTATCATGCATTAATTCCCCATAAAGGGGTAAAGACCCAGCCAATCTGTCCACCTGCTAGTTTCCCACCACACCAGCATGTCCTGGGTGGAATATCCAACAGATGCTCTCTATATATTTGATTGCTGAATGGAAGCCTGCCAAGTTACTCGAAGAAAGCCCGTCTTCACCGTTCTCATCTCTGCTTTGGATGGTATGAAGCGGCTGTTGTCTAGGCGGCAAACAATGGCAAACTACTTAAAATAAAATTAACTAGGAAATCATAAGTAAATAATAAATGTTGGGGTTGATTACGACATTCTTTACCGGACATGTACCTAACCTTGAATGGACTCTATATAGAGGAGGTCAGTCTGCCACAAATGTGGACGCACTGACCTCTGTCATGCGTAACTAAGTGTGACACCCTCATCTTGAAAGAACAAGTCGAAGTTGAGGACGAATATGTCAGTGATGTTTGTAACCATGGTGTGTAGAATTCCGTTTTCTTCTTCTTCTTCTTCTTCTTCTTCTTCTTCTTCTTCTTCTTCTTCCTCGTCCTCTTCTTCTTCTTCTTCTTCTTCTTCTTCTTCTTCTTCTTCTTCTTCTTCTTCTTCTTCTTCTTCTTCTTCTTCTTCTTCTTCTTCTTCTTCTTCTTCTTCTTCTTCTTCTTCTTCTTCTTCTTCTTCTTCTTCTTCTTCTTCTTCTTCTTCTTCTTCTTCTTCTTCTTCTTCTTCTTCTTCTTCTTCTTCTTGTCCTTCATTTTATACAGGATACGGTAGTCACAACCCCCCCCCCCTTCTCTCTTTCGTCAGCTCATACTACAAGGATGTTAGATTATATTGTTACTAGTCTTTGCTCCCGTTACATAATAGATTATATTGTTACTAGCCTTTGCTCCCGTTACATAACAGATTACATTTTTACTAGTCTTTGCTCCCGTTTCACAATAGATTTTCATTGGCACCTTGCCGTCTTGGCAGACGATAATTTGTGCTTTAAAAAGGCATAATAACTTTTACCTATGGCGGTAGCGAGTGTGACTGATAAGGCCAATTTGCGCTGTAAATGTCCGTTCACAGTGGGTGCATGTGAACACCTGGTCATTTCCACCATCATGCACCATCTTACGTCTCAAACACTCCTTTGTCTTTATTCCATTTCTGATGTTTGCCCTCCATGCAACACGTTCAGCAGCGACTTGCTCCTAATGATAATGTGCATTACCAATGCCTGTATCAATCATGTCCCGCTTACACACATCTTAATAGATTACACTGTTACAGTATAGATTACATTGTTACTAATCTTTGTTCCCGTTACATAATAGATTACATTGTTACTAATCTTTGTTCCCGTTACGGGCCGACTCCAGTTGCACACGGACAAACGATCAGAGTGGAAGAGCGCGAAAGTTTTCTAATTATAGACTTAGGTTTAGGAATGAAGTGGGCTCTGACGCTTTCACAACTAGTGGTTTAAAAACTAACATCAGCAGCGTATCTTGTGAATCAGAAAAATTGCCATTTTTGAAATTCTAATCTGGCCCACTTAACACACTTGTGCCTAAGCAGGTCAACCGAGCTTTCCTCTCCTTCCTACTTGTTCTTTGGCCCTCACGTATGTAAGAATTTATTGCTACTAACTATCGCCTGTCAAATTAGAGAGACAGATTACATGTGTGAAACTTTGATCACACATTGGATACATTCTTTGGGAGGTAGGTACTTGTATTGGGCCAAAACACTCTGAATATATATAGATAAAACTAGGACTCACAAAATCAATAAGGAATAGAGTACTTAGTGTATTCACAAATGAAAACAGAGTGAAATAGAAACGATCAGGTAATATAGTAATTGATATAAGTTCTTTTTTGGTTTTAAAACATTAGCTGGTATGTCTTGACCCCCAAATGTGAAATAATAATCTGTCTGTCTGTCTGTCTGTCTGTCTGTCTGTCTGTCTGTCTGTCTGTCTGTCTGTCTGTCTGTCTGTCTGTCTGTCTGTCTGTCTGTCTGACTTCTTCCCCTCTGTCTCTGTTTATCCCTCTGTCTGACTTCTTTCCAGTCTGTCTGTTTTAATTCTCGCCAGTCTGTCTGTCTAACTTGTTTCCAGTCTGTGTATCTGTGTATCTGCCTGACCATGCGTCAGTCTCACTCCTTATCATTGAAACAATGCGTAAGTGGCCAAATTTAGCCTAAAAGATTAGTACATGCGGGTCGCGGAACTCCAGGTACCAAAGTTCGAGAGTAGGTGGAGCTTCACAATCTTGGCGCAATCGAGTAGGGGTGACCATGTGACGTTGCATCTGTAAAATCAATGCTGAGATAGGACAAGATTGCTGAATACATATAAAGGCGTGCGTATCATAGAAGTCACACACTTCACACAAACTCACGGCTGCACGAACTTGTTCTATTCTATAAATATTCTACGCCGGGAAACCGCCATATATTTCAGGCAGGTCTAGGGATGGATGTAACAATGTGGATTCTCGTATGTTCAATGTCTACGGCTGTCCTTCTGGCGCCTGTGACGACTGTATGCCCTTATAATGTAACGGTAGGTAGTGTGCAGATGTGATTGTTGTTGAGTAATTTAGTTGGCCTATGTGGTTGTTGTTGAGTATTTTAGTTAGCCTATGTGGTCGGTGGTGAGTATTTTAGTTAGCCTATGTGGTCGGTGGTGAGTATTTTAGTTAGGCTATGTGGTCGGTGGTGAGTATTTTAGTTAGCCTATGTGGTCGGTGGTGAGTATTTTAGTTAGGCTATGTGGTCGGTGGTGAGTATTTTAGTTAGGCTATGTGATTATTGTTGAGTATTTTAGTTAGTCTATGTGGTTGTTGTTGAGTATTTTAGTTAGCCTATGTGATTGTTGTTGAGTATTTTATTTAGCCTATGTGGTTGTTGTTGAGTATTTTAGTTAGCCTATGTGACTGCTGTTGAGTAGTTTAGTTTTAAGGAGAAACGGTCAGAAAGTAAAGGACCATCATTTCTTTTTTTCAAACGATTTGTTCCAAATTTGTGAAATTTACAAACCGAGACATATATATGAATATTTGCTGTAAACATACAACCTTTCTACGCCAACCTGTACAATCATACGCCAGCGTAAAACACATGCAAGCATGCCACCAGGACTGCACCAGGCTTTGCTCTGCTCACGCAGCCACGTCTTCACTGAGTTAATTAACCGTCATCATCATTCAGATCCGTCTCTTGACTTTATGATAATTTAACTCTCTGAGCCATGAGATTGGCGGTGGTCCTATCGAATGCACAATGACCATGCACAACAAACAAACGTTTATGAATGTTCACCATAGTTTCTTTTCTGAAACCAGAAATTCTATTATACATAAATATCAAATGGGGAACCCTTTGAGGCCATCAAGATAGTTAATATATAAATACAAGCGTATTGTTTGGTTCTCATAGAAGTAGGGGTAAGAATTAGAGACTAGAGGACGCACTAGACAACATAAAAATTGAAAGCTCTAGTTACCGACCGGGATTCGAACCTGTCACCTCCAAATGACGACAGCGCCTCGCTGCAGGAACAAGTGTACTTCAACACATGACCAACTAGACAATATAGCTTTCAGTTATTATGGTGTCTAGTGCCGTCCTCTAGTCTCTAATTCTTACCCCTAATTCTATGGGCGCTAAATAATACGTGTGCATTTATTTATTAACATAAATTCTATAACAGTGGGCAGCTAATAATGCTAGCTGTTCACACAGAAAACTGTAACGGATTACTGTAGCCGTTCTATTTATCCACGTGTGGTGAAAATAATAGAAATATTCAAGATTTGAAGTGTGCCAAATTTCTTTAATTTATCTCTATTATTTGCTGAGATATATCACATCTTTTCAATTGCAGCATACACCTGTGAGACCTGGACACTTACTAAACAAACTGAATATAAACGTTATAGGCGGGTTCTAAGAATATCTTGGATAAAGAAAAGAAAAATTCATCCATGCTTCAAGAGCTGAATATTGAAGAAGGTTGGCTATTAAAGACGATAAAACAAAGAAAATATAAATATTTTGGTCACTTGAAACGTCAGGAAAGTTTGGAGAGAACAATAATGGAGGGGTATATGCCTGGGAAGAGAGGAAGAGGACGGCCAAAGAGAAGATGGATGCAGGATGTGGCGGATGATCTCCAGATGGGTGTATCGGACGCGGGACATCTTGCTTATGATGGAAAAGTTTTCCGGAAGGTTGTTATGGGGGAGAGGCTCTGCAAAGTACATACTACTGAGTGAATGAATGAATGAATGAATGAATGAATGAATGAATGAATATGAAGCTATACTTTCTGACCGACCCTCTTACAACCACTGTTTATGTTTCCTTGATGAGCTGAATAAGCGATGGTCAGATACTGAACGTAAAATTCTCTAGAACATTACAAGCAACAAATAAATGTTGAGGTGATTGCGACGTCCTGTGAAGTACATGCGACTAAATTAACTATGTTTTGCCATTCCAGGCCTGTACGTGCACTGGGGCATCACTTGTGTGCAGGAACTTGAACGGCATCCCGGCTCTAGCTTCAAACAACACAGATGGCAGCATTACAGATCTGACTTTTACAGTAAGCTCTTTCTCTTCAGAATTAGATATAAACTGAGTTCCATATAACTGTACTAGTGTACATATTCATACTTTTTTTTTTACTCTAGCGTACACAATTTTCATTCAACGTATAAATAATGCTTTTTTCTATTTATTTATTTATTTATTTATTTATTTTATATTGCTGGTGAATAACCTGGAAAACAAAGTTGTAATTAAGTCCAATGCTTTGACCTTCATGTCGCGTGAACACTGACAAGGTCTGGGATCTACTGGAGAGAGGTTGATGTAATATCCTCCCCATTCGGTATCACAGTACAGACCGTGCATGGACTGTCTAGCAGAGGTCCTCTGTCCTTCTCCAAGCTCACAAAGCAACAGGTCATGGAAGACTCCACATCAGCGGAGGGACGTATTGGAATGTAGAAAGGTCATGGTTGAGCACAGCCCACACAGAATGTAGAAAGGTCATGGTTGAGCACAGCCCACATGGAATGTAGTAGGGTCATGGATAAGCACAACCCACACAGAATGTAGAAAGGTCATGGATCAGCACAACCCACACAGAATGTAGAAAGGTCATAGTTGAGCACAGCCCACACAGAATGAAGAAAGGTCATAGTTGAGCACAGCCCACACAGAATGTAGAAAGCTCATGCATCAGCACAGCCAACACATAATGTAGAAAGGTCATGGATCAGCACAGCCAACACAGAATGTAGAAAGGTCATAGTTGAGCACAGCCCACACAGAATGTAGAAAGGTCATGGTTGAGCACATCCCACACAGAATGTAGAAAGCTCATGCATCAGCATAACCCACACAAAATGTGGAAATGTCGTGGTTGAGCACAGCCCACAGAATGGTTGAGATTGTGCCAGACGAAGATAAAGACAGGGAGGCGATGTGTACTGTGATAATTTATTGTTATAAAGAATAAGAAGTGAAATATCAATAATGTATTTTATGGTCATTGTTTCATTTGTAGTTTAATTTATATATTTCTCCATTGCAGTCTGGTAAACTGAACAATATAACCGCCAGTAGTCTGCCTGCAAACCTCCACAGTGTAACATTTTTCAATGCTGACATTTCATCAATATCATCGGATGCCTTCAATAGTTCAGCAGACACGCTGACGTCTCTCACCATGAACAACGTCAACTTTCCTAAACTGGGTAACGCACTTCTCAATGTCAACAATTTAACCGAATTAAAATTCACAGACGTGACTATTAAAACCTGGTCACCCAATGTTCTACAGCACCTGGAGCAGACATTACGTTCTGTTGTGTTTGATAATGTGGGTCTGACTTCTTGGCCAGAATGGCTGAAAAATTTCACTTTGGTAAATTCTGTTGATTTGTCTGATAATGCCTTACACAACATTTCTATTGATGCGTTTACAAACCTAAAACATTTGACCAACCTGTCACTCGGATCCACCCAGCTCGACAACGAGACAAATGTGAATGTGGCACTGGCTCCAGTCAGCAGCACACTGAGGGTACTCGACCTTAGCAACAACCTTTTTGATGTTATACCCCAAGTTGCTGCTGGTATGTCTAAACTGTATATGTTAGATTTATCGTCAAACTTAATCATGAAAATTACATCAGACAGGATTCCCTTACAGCTAACATATTTGGATGTTAGCAACAATCCTGAACTAAGACAGCTGAATGACACCAGCTTTCCAAATGGATCCGCTTTGGAAATTCTAGTTCTAAGTAAAACTAGTCTTGTCATCATTTCAGACCTGGCTTTCCAACCGCTGAAACATTTACGAACATTACACCTAGAAAGTACTAGTTTGGGCCGAATTCCATTAGCCCTCACAAAGTTACAGAATCTGGAAGTTTTAGAGATGGATGTCACAAGATGGAACTGCCCTTGTCCGCGGGATGACCGGCTGGTCACTTGGTTTCAGTCACAGAAGTCATTAAAAGTATCTGGGAATTGCTATAACTATGATTTTACCGTCGAGCATTACCTGACCAACACCACAGGCAAATCACCGTGTTCTGGTTACAGTCGGGTGACTTTCAATTTCCTCCTTCACTTATTTGTAGTGGTGCTTATGGTTGTTCTGCTGTAAATTGTGTATCATCTTCTTCGCTTTATTCTTCTTCTTCTTCTGGTGCTTCGTCTTCACCATCATCTTCATCTTCTTTTTCGTCAATTTTCTGGTCACCTGTTTGTCACAGATTGCCCAGCATTCGTTGGCCTTGTACATGTATGTACAGTTATGTTGTTCACACAACCATTTTGTGAAGAAACACAGGGAAGTAGTATTATACCAGATTCAAGACAACTGGAAGGTCGGAGGTGCCTACAATTAGCCTAGCGCTAATTTGCGCCATGTATGTCATGGAGTTGCGGGTATGTGTCTAGTCTTATCTCTATTTTATTTCACAATAAAGAGGCGCGTGATATTGTATTGAACTGGACTCTTGCGTAGTAGTTGATGCCCTTATTCTTCTTGGACAATGGAGACGATGAGATGGTCTAGTAGCATGTTTGGCTGTTTGTTATCTCTTGACAAGTTTAAGCTCAGTAGTTTGCCGTTGCTTTCTGAACGACCGGCACCCATACCATTTTGTTAACACAAATAAAAAAACGCAAGGGTATAAACCCTTCACCACGGAGCCGGTGTGTCAAACAAGCCTTATAAAGTTGGCACAAAACATATGTCACCATTATCGTGGAGGGACAAATGCCACCATTATCGTGGAGGGACAAATGTCACCATTATTGTGGAGGGACAAATGTCACCATTATCGTGGAGGGACAAATGTCACCATTATCGTGGAAGGACAAATGTCACCATTATCATGGAGGGACAAATAGACAGAAAGGGAACTGACCCGCGCACTCCGTTATGCCGTGATAGCCAGCAAGCCGGCAATATCTGCCCTCTGTACTGTCTTTACTTGTGTACTTCACATACAGACTTTATTGTTTCTGATAATGAAGTATAGGACTTCAACCACACCCACCCCAAGCCATTTCCTGATTCCAGCAGTTCCTTCCGTCGTGTCCTCCGAATATTACTCCTCTCTGTCCCTATTTTCCTTCCCCGTGTCTTTTTAGATCTTTCAATTTGTTTTTGCTTCGTGGGTTCCAGAGTCATGACTGCCTAGTTACACTACAAACCGGTTTTCTCCCCGTGTCTGTCACCCAGTGCTAAGCATCCTGTCCTTACCTCTGGTCTCACTCAGATATGGTTAGTTCTCTCCATAAGCTCCACATTTGTGATTCTCTCATCCATTTCAGTCCGTATATTTTATGCAGGCAATAATTAATGAAATATGTGATGGTAACATAGTATTATCATAACTTGCATGTGTCAATTGTATTAATAAAAGAAATTAATAAACAATAAATGGGCTTTTCAATGAACGATTTATTATCCAGTGTTTCTAATTACGTGTCCAATTTCGATCAGTTTCTTATGTAATTGTGCATATAGTTTCGCTAGTCTAATATTTACTTGCTATTGTGTATTTTATTGAGTCCAATATTTATTCTATGTTGGGAATACCTTGAACTTCGCATATTACTAACAGCGAGACTCTAGAAGAAACTAATGCAAGTAAATTAGATCTGAATTGCAATATCTGGGGTAGACGGAGCACATATGGCCATGTCCGGAGTGCTGTGATGTCGGTGTTTAGTGAGAAAGTCTGATAAATTAAGTTTAGTTTAGTGCTGTGATGTTGGTGTTTAGTGAGAAAGTCTGATAAATTAAGTTTAGTTTAGTGCTGTGATGTTGGTGTTTAGTGAGAAAGTCTGATAAATTAAGTTTAGTTTAGTGCTGTGATGTTGGTGTTTAGTGAGAAAGTCTGATAAATTAAGTTTAGTTTAGTGCTGTGATGTTGGTGTTTAGTGAGGAAATCTGATAAATTAAGTTTAGTTTAGTGCTGTGATGTTGGTGTTTAGTGAGAAAGTCTGATAAATTAAGTTTAGTTTAGTGCTGTGATGTTGGTGTTTAGTGAGAAAGTCTGATAAATTAAGTTTAGTTTAGTGCTGTGATGTTGGTGTTTAGTGAGAAAGTCTGATAAATTAAGTTTAGTTTAGTGCTGTGATGTCGGTGTTTAGTGAGAAATTCTGATAAATTAAGTTTTGTTTAGTGCTGTGGTGTCGGTATTTAGTGAGAAAGTATAATAAATTAAGTTTAGTTTAGTGCTGTGATGTCGGTGTTTATTGAGAAAGTCGATACATTAAGTTTAGTTTAGTGCTATCATGTCGATGTTTAGTGAGAAAGTCTGATAAATTAAGTTTAGTTTAGTGCTGTGATGTCGGTGTTTAGTGAGAAAGTCGCTAAATTAAGTTAAGTTTAGTGCTGTGATGTCGATGTTTAGTGAGAAAGTCTGATAAATTAAGTTTAGTTTAGTGCTGTGATGTCGATGTTTAGTGAAAAAGTCTGATAAATTAAGTTTAGTTTAGTGCTGTGATGTCGGTGTTTAGTTAGAAAGTCTGATAAATTAAGTTTAGTGCTGTGGTGTCGGTGTTTAGTGAGAAAGTATAATAAATTAAGTTTCGTTTAGTGATGTGATGTCGGTGTTTAGTGAGAAAGTCTGATAAAGTAGGTTTAGTTTAGTGTTGTGATGCTGTGGTTACGTTTGCCCTTACATTTATATCATATTGTAACCATGACAACTTGTATTGGAATATTGTGAAGACATAATGCAGATGTTTGAGAGAGAATAAACTATAATTAAAACAATTCGTCTGTGTTTATTTTCTAGACCATTCACGAACATTACCATATTACATAGAACATTTCAGCCAAAAATCCAAACATACACGAACATGTCACTTTAAAAAAAAAAATAATAATAATGTATCCAACAACCAAGAGGAAAAGAAGCTCTTCTAGAAGAGATATTGCGCGTTGTGAAGAAAGTTGCTTTAAATTCCTTTCTCCTAGGAAAATGTCCAGGATTGACACCTGGGAAGTTAAAACCTAAGTTTTAACATGGGAAAGACTGCACAGGTGATAAAAGACATCCTCATGAACGTGTCTTTACTTATGACTAAAGTTGTATACATCCAGATTCTTCTGTGAATATATTAACTATTTGCATTGCTCACCCGGGAGATACAACATGAAGCACATAAACAATCTACAGGCAGAAATAATGTAAATATGTACATCTTCTAAGACATTTCAAATCGAGATCACCGACCTACACCAGGTTAGGGAGTTTATACATCGAGGAAGCAAATTTACAGGCGCTGGAAGGTCAACAGTGAAGTAGAGTCAAGAATACATAAAGCAAATTTACAGATGCTGAAGGTCAACAGTGAAGTAGCGTCAAGAATACAGAAAGCAAATTTACAGATGCTGGAAGGTCAACAGTGAAGTAGCGTCAAGAATACAGAAAGCAAATTTACAGGCGCTGGAAGGTCAACAATGAAGTAGAATCAAGAATACAGAAAGCAAATTTACAGATGCTGAAGGTCAACAGTGAAGTAGAGTCAAGAATACAGAAAGCAAATTTACAGATGCTGGAAGGTCAACAATGAAGTAGAGTCAAGAATACAGAAAGCAAATTTACAGATGCTGGAAGGTCAACAATGAAGTAGAGTCAAGAATACAGAAAGCAAATTTACGGATGCTGGAAGGTCAACAGTGAAGTAGCGTCAAGAATACAGAAAGCAAATTTACAGATGCTGGAAGGTCAACAATGAAGTAGAGTCAAGAATACAGAAAGCAAATTTACAGATGCTGAAGGTCAACAGTGAAGTAGCGTCAAGAATACAGAAAGCAAATTTACAGATGCTGGAAGGTCAACAGTGAAGTAGCGTCAAGAATACAGAAAGCAAATTTACAGATGCTGGAAGGTCAACAATGAAGTAGAGTCAAGAATACAGAAAGCAAATTTACAGATGCTGGAAGGTCAACAATGAAGTAGAGTCAAGAATACAGAAAGCAAATTTACAGATGCTGGAAGGTCAACAATGAAGTAGAGTCAAGAATACAGAAAGCAAATTTACAGATGCTGGAAGGTCAACAATGAAGTAGAGTCAAGAATACAGAAAGCAAATTTACAGATGCTGGAAGGTCAACAATGAAGTAGAGTCAAGAATACAGAAAGCATATTCAGTGACGTATAAGCTGTCACACCTATTAGATCATTCAGACTTCTCAATAGAGGCAAACTGACAGTTGATCAATACCATATCCATACCAACTCTCTCTCTCTCTCTCTCTCTCTCTCTCTCTCTCCTCTCTCTCTCTCTCTCTCTCTCTCTCTCTCTCTCTCTCTCTCTCTCTCTCTTTCTCTCAGCATTGTTAATATTCTACGGTCGTAAAATTGTCATACATCCGTAAGATTTGATGCTTAGCGCAGTGTTAAATACGGTGTCATTACTTGTGACCGTGTCTATCTCCATATTGGCTGGCATCTTGCGTCTTGATAGATAATAGTTTGTAAAATGGAATTATATATACCTCTTCATAGCAAAAGGCCTGGGCTGAATTGTAGAAACCATGTGTTGCCCATGCAGCATAATCCCTTTCTCGTCCTGCCTAGTTTACTCCAGAGGAAAGGTAACATCAATATGTTGGAACAAGACAAACTGCAGCAGCTGCCGGAATCATGGACCTTCGTTGTCGTCGTCGTTGTCGTTTTGTTATTACTCCTCCCCCTCCACTTCCATGCTGTCCTATCATTGCCTATCTTCTGTAGTTCCCTCGATGATCTCTCAATATTATTCATCATGTCTGTAATTCTCTTCTCTGCGTGCTTCTAGATCTCCCGTTATTTCGTTCCCGTGTGTGTTCCAGACCAGAGAGTGTCTAATTATATTGTCCTCAGATTTGCCTTCTGGCCTCCAGCTGAACCGCCTACCCTCCATGTTGGTGAACGGAAGTCTAAGATTATATTCTTGACTTACTTTAAGCGATCTGTAACCTAACGGACAAATGCTAAGATTACCGGCGCTGGTAAGTCTGATAATTGTAGCTTGGTTAAAGCTTCAGGGCGGTTTCGAAATTGTGGATTGTTATTGACGTAATCTCATGACTAACTAGTGATTTCTTTCTGGCTTTGAATTTTAATCTGGCCCACGCGAGACTCATATCTAAGTAGGTCAGCGGATCCTTCCCCTCCCTCTTACTCACCTATTTATTTACGACCCTTGCTGACATACGTGGGAGTAAGTAATTTTACCAGTGTATCTCTAGTTACTCGATTAGCAAACTTGGGTATAGGGGCCAAAGACTAATCGAACCATCAAGAATCTAGTTCCCTCCGAATTTTCTCTCAGCATAGGTCGATCGCAGTTTTACCCTCTAAAGCGAATGTTTTGAGGTGTTGGGGATGAAACGATCTCAACCTATTCTCAAACTTTAAACATGATAATATTTGCTGGCACCTTATATACTAGTACATTCTAAGGGAAGCAAACTTTATTTTCATAACAACTACAGCTGTACACGAGACAATAACATGGCTCACGGTGTTAGTAAATAAATAGTATTTATATATCTATCTATTTATTTTTGGGTGGCGGGGTAGGGGTATTCCCTATCAAAGGAGAGGTAAGATGTCCCTCCGCTAGCCTACGGGACACCCTGGGGCAAGGTGGAGTACCCGTATAGCCCCCAGATCAGGGTTACGTGAAGCCATGTGTGCAGGTTGTGGATGAAGATGTAGAGCAGCCAACAGATAGTTGTAGGTTATGGTCTCCAGCTTCACGACGGTGGGCAGAGAGTCTCTTTTTCTTGGGAGACAATGGCTACGTTCATCGTCCAGTATGGTCACTGCTACGAAGGAAAGCAATGGCAAACTACCTTCTTTACAGATGCTAAGAATACCATGTACTGCAGTCTTATCGATAATCAGATAAACAGCGTAAATGGGTGCTCCATAGGAGCAGCCTCGTCCGGTAGGGGTAGTCATGTGCACCAGGTGATTCCAGACCGTCATCAGGCGACTGAGTGCAAGAGAATATCAACATTGAAAGTAGGAACTTGGAATGTAAGAACTATGAGTGGGGGTGGGAAATTTGATATCATTAAGAATGAAATGAAAAGATTAAATATTAAGCTGTTAGGTATATGTGAGACCAGATGGATAGGAATGGGCATTATAACATCTGAGGAATATAAAATAATCTCTTTTGGTGGAGAGAAACAATAGCGAGAAATAGCAATTATCTTGGATACAGAGAGAGCAAAATCGATCAAAGGATACTGGACTGTATAAGACAGAGTGTTACTGGTGAAGTTGAGTGGAAGACCTTTTGATGTCAACGTCATACAAGTTTATGCACCAACAGCAGACAGTAGTGATGACAGTATTGATGCATTTTATAATGATTTAGAGAAAGCCTTCACGAAATGCAAGAATTCTGAAGTAAATATCATAATGGGTGGCTTGAATCACAAAGTTGGAAATCAGCAGGACGGATGCGTAGTGGGCAAGTATGGACTAGGGCAGGGGTGTCAAACTCAATCTCTCAGCGGGTCACAACTCAAATCACACATAAAGTTGCGGGCCGGACAGGATAAACATTCAATAAGCTGAAAATTAAACCTTTTCTGAACATTAATATAACTTAAAACAGAAAAAAATGTTTTAATAATAAAACATCATTGGTATTCACATTTTCACTCTTATGTCAATTTGTCAGAGCACGATGTTTGGCATCTTTTCTTGGCTACAAGTTCGGTTATGTTGGGAGTAATGTTTTGTGTCATTGAGATTCTCATGATGGACTGCAAGAGTTCATCAGTGAGATGACTCCTGTATGATGTTTTGTTAATCTTCATCATAGAAAACAGCTGCTCACACAGATATGTGCTACCAAACATGCTCAAGGTTCGAGCCACATGTAGACGAAGCCGGGGCATCTCTTCAGGAATGAAACGAGTGAACTGTGCAGGTCTCACAGTGTCGTACTTTGCCTTTAGTGTCTCATTACACTGAAGCTCTATTAACTCCATCTGCAAATTTACAGGTGCAGTTTCCACATCTATGGCAAATGGATTACGAAACAGCTCAAAATTACTTTTCTGTGCTTCAAAATCACTAAAGCGCCGTGCGAACTCGATGCGAAGTAAGCTAAGTTTTTTCAGCAAAGTCTGCATTGGGAAACACCATAGCATTGACTTGGTTTAACATTGCCTGGCAACAAGAAATGTGAGACAGGTTGCATTGGTGTATTTGTGTCTCCATTAGCGCAGCTTCACTTGAAATACCTTCACTGCATCATGAATGTCAGTGATAAAGTGATCCCGTCCCTGGAGATGCACGTTCAAGTCGTTGAGATGAGTGGCTATATCAGACAGAAACGCCAACTCACATTTCCACTTTTTATCACGAAAAACTGTGGAATCTTTTCCTCAAATGTCCGTGAATTGACAGATTTCCTCGATCAGCTGGAAATCTCTACTGAGAACTTTTCCCCGACTTAGCTACCTCACCTCTGTATGATAAGGCATGTCACTGAATGCCGACTCTATTTCCTGAAAAAAAGACTGAAATTGGCGGTGATTTAAACCTTTGGCTCTGATAAAGTTGACGGTTTGTGTTACAATGCTCATGACATATTCCATGTTGAAGACTTTATCACACAGCGATTCTTGGTGTATGATGCAGTGATATGCTATCAATTCACCAGTACAGTTCTCCTGCATCTTTAACCACATCCGTCCAACTAGTCCACTTTTTTCGCCACACATCGCCGGTGCTCCATCTGTTGTCAGTCCAACTAGTTTGTCCCAAGGCAGGTTCATGTTGGTTAAACTTTGACATACGTTGTCAAAAATGTCTTTCCCTGTCGTTGTCCCATGCATGGATCTATTCCATGCATGGATTGCATGTCCAATATTTCTTCTGTAACATTCTTCACGGATGAAGATGGCTGGATGTGCAGTGTCAGTCGTGTCACTACTTTCATCGAAAGCAAGGGAGAATGCAACAAAGTCTTTGCCTTTTTCGATCAGCTGCGTTTTCACATCAATGGCCATTTCACAACCCCGATCAACAACCATATTTCAATTAAGGCTTACCTTTATACACATCTGCTGTTTGTCTGAACACAAGACGTCACACACCTTCATCATGCAGCGCTTCAGAAACACTCCTTCTGTAAAAGGTTGGCCTGATTTTGCGATCTCCTCTGACACAATAAACCTTGCTTTGACTGCAGCATCAGTTTGGGATTTTGCTTTGGTGAAAAACATCTGCTGTGATATTAGATGCCTCTTCAATTCTTCTACATTGTGTAGCTTCTGCTCTGCATTCAGGCTGTTTAACTTGTCTTGATGTTTAGTCTCGTAGTGCCGTCTCAGATTATATTCTTTGATCACAGCCACATTATCTCCACAAATTAGACACACAGGTTTACCGCCAATATCAGTAAACATATATTCAGTCTCCCAGGGGCTTTGAAAGGCTCTGTTTTCATCATCAACTTTTCTCTAGGCCATTTTACAGGCTAGCTTTGAATTTATAAGATTGTGCATCTACCAACAAACGCTTGATTGATATCAGGTTAGCTGTAGGAAGAAAATGTGATTTAATATCCGGGCATTACACTACTATCATTTTTTTATGCACCAATCCAAAAACCTCTTTATCCAAAATACTCTATGTTGGATAAAGAGGTGAAATCAAGCGCACGAAAAGACAAACAGAACTTTATTCACAGCCTGGCCTCCGAAGCCGAAGCAGCTGTCAGAACTGGAAACAACAGAGCCGTATTCCATATCATGAAGCAACTATGCAATCACTCACCTACACCAAATATACCCATCAAAGACAAACAAGGTAATCAATTGTTATCCGATGACCTTCAAAAGCAACGATGGGCAGAACATTTCAAAGAAATATTAAATAGACCGCAGCCTGACACTGTTCCAAACCTGGATGGAGAAATTACTATGCCCCCACTAGATGCCTCCTGCGAGTCATTCACCATGGAAGAGACTAAAGCAGCCATCAAAAAATTGAAGAACAACAAAGCTGTTGGTGAAGATGACATCTCAGGAGAAATGCTCAAAGCAGCAGATGAGAACACCTTACAACGTTTATTACAGCTGATCAATGAAATCTGGCAAAGCGAATCCCCACAACAGTGGAAAGATGGTGTAATTTTCAAACTGCCTAAAAAGGGCGATATATCTGATTGCAATAATTGGCGTGGTATTGTCAGTACCAGGAAAACTTTTTTGTAGCATGTTACTTGAGAGATTGAAAAAGACTATAGATGAAAGGCTCAGAGAAGAACAAGCAGGCTTCAGACCAAAACGGTCTTGCATAGACCACATTTTCACCCTCAGAATAATCATTGAAGACTCCGTAGAATTCCAGTCGAAATTAATCACCAACTTTGTCGACTTTCAAAACGCCTTCGACAGTATCCACCGTCCATCACTTTTGAATCTACTTAACATCTATGGTTTTCCTACCAAATATACCAATGTCATGAAATCTTTCTACAAAGAGACACGTTGCTGCGTAAGAACAGAAACAGGCAACTCTGACTGGTTCTCAGTCGAAACAGGAGTGAAACAGGGTTGTGTCTTATCGCCGATGCTCTTTGGAATAGCTATCGATTGGTTCAAGCGCAAATGCACAAACAACACAAATATGGGTATCCATTGGGTCGACAAAATTCTAGAAGACCTGGACTTTGCCGACGACATAGTGCTTTTGAGTTCAACACACCCGGATGCCCAAGAGAAAATAAACCACCTCCAAAATGTTTCAGGGCAAATTGGTCTCCAAATTAACACCACAAAAACAAAGACTATTGATCTTACCAACAGTTCAGATGACACCAAATTGAACAGCTACGTTCTTGAAAAAGTCAACAGCTTCACATACCTAGGAAGCAAAATGACATCTACAGGGGACTCAACAACAGAAATATCATCTAGAATCGCACTGGCATCTGGTGCCTTCAATAAACTGTCAAATATCTGGAAGTCAAAGACACTCAGCAAACACACAAACCTTAAATTTTCAACTCTTGTGTGATTCCAGTGTTAACGTATGGATGTGAAAGCTGGAAATCAACGGTAGCTTTATATAAAAAATTAGATAATTTTGAGAACAAATGTCTTAGAAGACTTCTAAACCTCCACTGGACAGACTTCAGAACCAATACGCAAATAAGACAAGAGACTAAGCAAGATACAGTATCCAATTTCATAAGAAGACGCCGTTGGAACTACATCGGCCATGTACTCAGAATGGACAAGACAAGACTCCCCTACCAAGCCCTCATATGGTCACCGGTAGGGAAAAGAAAACGGGGAAGACCAAGAGAGATCCTGCGTAGAACCATCATTAGAGAAGGCTCATTCAATGGCCAAGTAAATATCCAAGATCTACAACAGGTAGCAGCGAACCGCCAGGCATGGAGAGTCAGGACTTCTGCCCTATGCGCCGCCTAAGGCTCAAGAGGAAAGACTAACTAATCAAAAACGAGCATCTGAACGTTGCTTGGTAACTATTACGACGACCACTAACTCAACACTGATATCAACACTGATGGAAAAGATTTAAGAATAATAAAGAATATTTACTGGAACCAAGTAGCAGCAATTAAAATGGGAAATAAAGAGGGTAGTTACGAACAGATAAAGCTAGGAGTACGACAAGGATGTGTCTTGTCACCAGATCTTTTCTCCCTTTATAGCGAAGTAATAATGAGAGAGATCAAAGAGATGCCAGGAATACTAGTTGGAGGTTATAATATAAATAATATACGCTATGCAGATGACACAGTATTGGTGGCGGATAATTCAACAGACCTACAACAATTATTAGACGTTGTAGTAACAGAGAGTGCAAGGAAAGGACACTCCTTGAATATCAAGAAAACAGTAACAATGGTAATATCAAAGAAAATGGTGACACCAAAATGTGACATAGAAATAGAAGGGAAAATCCTTAACCAAGTTGATAATTTTAGATACCTAGGGGCATTTATAACATCAGATGGAAGATGTACAACAGAGATTAGGAGCAGAATAGGGCAGGCAAAAGCCGCATTTCAGAAAATGAAGAGTATCTTATGCAATAAGTCACTATCACTGAATGTAAGAAAGCGAGTGCTGAAATGCTATGTAGAACCAGTTTTGCTGTATGGCAGTGAATCTTGGAATGTAAATGAACAAATTAAGAAGAAATTAGAAGCAACAGAGATGTGGTTCCTGAGACGAATGTTGCGAATTCCTTGGACTGCCAGAGTAACTAACGACGACTGCCTGAAACAGGCTAACGAAACTAGAACATTATATACAACAATAAGACAGAGACAAACAGCTTTCCTCGGTCATGTGATGAGAAGAGAGGCATTGGAGAACATCGTAACAACTGGAAAGATCGAGGGGAAGAGAGGCAGAGGTAGACCAAGAGAAGTGATGCTGGATGGATTGAGACGGTGGCATGGAGGAATATCAGCACCAGAGTTGATCCAGAAAACCAAAGACCGAGATCTATGGAGAGCCATGAACGCCTACGCCAGCCGGCACGGCACTTGATGATGATGATGATGACTAACTCACTACACAACTTTTATTTTCGCTTATTCTGATCGAAGCCTATCATTCGGAAGTCTGCTATTTAGGGAATTTGATTTGCATTTTATATCGCGACCATAAAAAAATATTTTTGCCTAAAATTCTCTCTAGGGGCGAATATATTTGTACGTCGGTTGAGACCTCTCGGGCCTGATATGATTGTACGGCGGGCTGGATGTGGCGCGGGCCTTGAGTTTGACACACGTGGACTAGGGGAACAGAATGAAAGAGGTTGCAGACTTGTACAATGGGCCAAAGAGCAGGATTTGATTATTGGAAAAATCTGGTATCAACAGCACCCAAGGAGATTAAGGACATGGAGGAGTCCTGATCATAAAATCAGAAATCAGATTGATTACATTCTCATCAACAGAAGATTTCGAAATGCCTTAAAAGTCGCAAAGACTATACCAAGTGCAGACTGCTACAGCGACATCTTAAGCAATTTACATATAAAATTAAAGAAAGTCAAATATTTACCAAGAAATACAAAATTTGATCTACAGGCACTGAAGAGTTACGAAATAAAAGATAAATTCAACGTAGAGGTAAAGAACAGATTCGATGCATTGTCCGAAATGGAAATATTATTTCAAAACGTCTGTGACCAATGGGAAATATTAAAGAAATCAGTCAACCAATCTGCAGAAACAACCATCCCAAAAATAAAGATACTAGGACGCAAGAAATGGATGACGTAAGACATCTTAAAACTCATAGAAGTAAGAAGAAGTAACAAAAATAACAAGGAAAAATATGAAGAGATTCACAGGAAAATTAGGAAGGTATGCAAAGAGGCAAAAGAAACATGGCTTGAGGAAAATTGCAAGGAAATTGAAAACCAACACAACACCCAGAATAACAAATTAATGCACAAAAGAATCAAAGACATCACTAACAAAAGAACACACACATCAGCGGGTTGCCTAAAAACCAAAGATGGCAAGATCATAATAGAAAAAGATTACAGATTTTACATGCGTGGTAAGATTATGTGAAAGACCTTTATGATGATATAAGAGAAAAAGAATATGATCGTCGGAATAATAATGAAGAACCATCAATTTTGAAGATGGAAGTTCAGAATGCTATTAACCATATGAAAATTGGCAAGAGCTCGGGTACAGTTAACATAACAATAGAAATGATCAAAGCCTTAGAAGAATATGGAATAGACCAAGTCACCAGACTGCTGAACGCAATATACGATACTGCAGAAATACCTCCTGAATTATGTAATTCTATATTTATTGCAATCCCGAAGTCATAACATCTGATGGGAGATGCCTTGAAGACATTAGAACAAGAATTGCCAATGCGAAGGTAGCCTTTTGCAAGATAAAAAACATACTGACCAATAAAAAGATATCAAATGAAACGAGAAAAAGGTGTTGAAGTGCTACATAGAATCTATACTTGTGTATAGATGTGAAGCGTGGACAATAAGCAGTCAAGATGAAAAACAGCTGATGGCTGTGGAAATGTGGTTTCTGAGGAAAATGCAAATAATACCATGGGCAGATAGAAAAACCAATAAACAAGTCCTTCAAGAAACAAATGAAGATCGTAAATTGATTAGAGTCATTGGACGCAGACAGTCAAAATATTTTGGGCATATTATGAGAAGAACGAACGAACGAACAAACTTTATTTTAAAAGGGTAACAAATTGGGCACGTAGGCCCGTCTTACATTCGGCCCTTTCGATCACTCATCTGTCATTCATCAAATGTGCATGTTACATTACATAGGGAAAAAAAACATTGTCAAATGGATGTTGTAAGCATAAACAATGCATATTACGCATGGTACCTTCACATGGGGGGAAAAAAACATTGTCAAATGAAAATGAAGAAATGACTTGGAGAACTTTGTGACGACTCGCAAGATCAAAGGGAAGAGACCAAAGGGATGACCGAGAAGTAAATACCTGGATGGCTTGGCCACGTGGCATGGTCGAGACAGGAACACGGAGCTAATCCACGACTCTGGTGATCGAGTGAGATGGCAGAACATGACTACCCACGCTTATTGGCATGTCACATGATGGATGGATTTATTTTTCTATCTATCTATCTATCTATCTATCTATCTATCTATCTATCTATCTATCTATCTATCTATCTATCTATCTATCTATCTATCTATCTATCTATCTGCCTATCTCTGTTTATCTATCTATCTATCTACATACGTACCTACCTACCTACCTACCTACCTACCTACATGTCTGTCTGTCTGTCTGTGTGTCTGTCTGTCAGTATGTCTGTCTGTCTACTTAGCCCCAATATGTCCATAAATAAATAAATTGATTTTCTGTGTCATATATCTAGCCCCAAGAATAACAGAGATTTACTTTAAGAAGAGCGCCAAGCATCATAGAGATTGATTGTAAGAAGATCCTCAAGCATCATAGAGATTGATTGTAAGAAGATCCTCAAGCATCATAGAGATTGATAGTATGAAGATCCTCAAGCATCATAGAGATTGATAGTATGAAGATCCTCAAGCATCATAAATATTGACTGTATGAAGGATACAAGCATGAAATGGGTTGAATGTAATAAGAGTATTAACCACCAAAAGAAATTGATTGTACGAAGGGTTTCAAGAATCAAAGAGACTGATTATCAGAAGCGCCACAAGCATAGATATTGATCGTAAGAATCAAGTATCACAGAGATTGATTGTATGAAGCAAGTATCGTAGAGGTTAATTGTAAGAAGCAAGTATCGTAGAGGTTGATTGTAAGAAGCAAGTATCGTAGAGGTTGATTGTAAGAAGCAAATATCATAGAAATTGATTGTAAGAAGCAAATATCATAGAGATTTATTGTAAGGAGTGAGCATCAATGAGATTGATCGTAAGAAGTAAGTATCATAAAGGTTGATTGTATGACGCAAGTATCATAGAGATGTATGTAAGAAGCAAGTATCGTAGAAATTGATTATAAGAAGAACCACAAAGATTGATACTGATCGTAAGAAGCAAGTAACATGTATAACCAAGGCACTTAAAAGATTTGAATTTAGTTCTTGAAGAATAAGGACATCAAAATCGTAGACCAATTTCTCCAGTATTGGTCCTCGTTGCTTTGCACTACAACAATTCCAATACCCAACCCATACATTTTTCAGTCCCAAAGGATCCGTTTTCCTTCTACCCCTTCTGGCTCCAGCCCTCTTCTTCCTTTTCCGTCCCCATTCTCCCCTACCTCTTCTCCTCCGCTTCATTCTCTCCCCCTGGCTGTTGTCAAAGGTATCGAGCACAAAGCACGTACTCCGTTGCATCGGCGATAATTCTTTTTATTTTCCATAGTTGGTGTGAAATGAAGGCAGGATATAATCGGTCACTCTAGTAGACCCTGCCTGCTAGGGAAGGGGCAGGGGGTGTCCTTCAGGAGTCCATGCGCCTGGCGCCGCCCAGCCTGCTTACCAAACGTTACACGTTCACGACCAACTCACCCGTGGCCATTCAGTCCTCGGCACGTCGGTCCACCTTAAGCTTGGGAGTTTATAAAAGAGAGTCTGGCATATGAGACTATGACCTCCAGCATGAGAATGGAGGTGGAGACAGTAACAGCAGCATTCCGTTGGCTGGAGGAGACTACTGCAACACACACTGTATTCATTACGGATTCAAAGAGTATGCTTAGTAAGGTGGAGAAAGAATGTTTCATGTGGAATGGCTATAGTCGCTTCAGAGGCCACAGATTGTGAAAATTGTGTGAATATTTTGCCCTTGCCATGCGGGGGTACGGGGGAATCAACAGGCTGATAGGCTAGTAGGGAATGCACCTCTTGGTGGTAGATTGCCTACGGACAAGGGGGAGGTGGTTGTGCGCTTGTGGGACCAGGTGTAGAAGGTGGAGAAACAGATTGAGAACCTGTATGTGGAAATAATAATATTGCGGGGGATCGGCGGCGGTTCTGGAAGAATCTCAGAATTTAGAGGGAAGACCATGAGGATTTTTAATAAGATAGTGATGGGAACGATTAGTAGTATGACTTTTCGCTGACTGTTCAACGAGGGAACGGAGCGCGTATGGGAATGTCCTGAGTGTCGTGATGTCGGTTCTTAACTCAACTCAACTCAACTCAACTCAAGAAGCAAATATGATAGAGAGTGATTGTAAGAAAGGCCTTTCGACTCCCTACTGTTGAGAGAAGGCAGAGGTGGTAACACAATCTCTAGCACACTGGCTTGCCTGCCCTATAGTCATGAGTTCAAACCCCAATGAAGCTGATGTTTTGTTACCTGGCCTCAGCACCCAGATCGACCCAGCCCACAATGGATATTAGGAATTGTTCTGTGAACCCACCAACCTTCCTTCTCTTCCTCCGGCATGCATGACAGATTACAGTTACTTGTCTTTGCCCCGTCTTACGGGCCCGCCCCAGTAACACGTGGACAAATGATACTATTGGAGGTGCGCGGACGTTTTCTAATTATAGGCTTAGGTTAAGCAATGAAGCCACTTCAGACGCCTTTTTCAACTGGTGGTTTAAAAACTAACATCATTGAATTATCTTGTGACTCAGAAGAAATGTTCACTTTGGCAATTCTTATATGGACCCGGGTCACACAACTACTGGTTACTAAGTATGAGGGTGGGTGGAGATTCACAATCTTGGCTGAACCCGCAGATATGATTCTATGACGTTGTATCAACAAAATGAATGTTGTATTAGAACTAGATTTAGAACTATATGTTGGCTTCATATCACAGCAGTAACACACTTCACACAAAGACGCGATTGTGTGAACTCATTCTTCCGCCATATATTTCAATCGTGTCTAAAGATGGATGCAACAATGTTGCTCCTCGTATGTTCAGTGTCTGCGGCTGTTCTTCTGGCGCCTGTGACGGCTGTGTGACCTTATAATGCAACGCTAGGTAGTGTGCAGATGTAGCGAGTTGGAAGTTTTAGTTGGAATATGTTAATGTTAGGAAGTGGTTGTGACGCAGTGTCTAGGCACTAGTCTTCTAGTGGTCATGAGTTCCATTCACATCGGGACTAAGTCATTTTTTTAAAATTTACCTTTGCTCCAAAGTCGACCCACATAAAGTGGGTGAGCTGGATTATCTTGGGCAGAAATGGTGGCCCGTGTGTTACTGACCACGTGACTGTGTTCTTTTTTCGTGTATCCTTTTATCTCTCCAGACTACCCACAGCGTTCTGTGTTCTTGTGGTTTCGTGTATCCTCTTATCTCTGCAGACTACCCACGGCATTATGTGTTCTTGTTTTGATTGATTGATTAATTGATTGATTTAGGAAACGACATCATAGCATTCGGAGCATTCCCATAAGCGCTCCGTCACCATCCTCAGCAGTCAGCGAAGTGTTCCAACACCAATAGTACCAGTAGCAATCTGATTATATGTTCGTCTCGCCTTCCTCTGAGCGTTGAGCATCGGCCAGATCCCCTCGTCACTCCTCGCTGTTGCATTCTTGCCAGACCATGGTAATCCATTTGCTCCTCCAAGGTGTACACGTGCTCCCACAAGGCAGCAACCACGTCTGCCTTGTTATGCACCAATACTCCACCAGGTTTTGCAGAGCCAGCCAATCTGTCCGCTTGTTCATTTCTCAGCACACCGGCATGCCCCGGAGAAAAGATCCAGGCGATGGTTGTCACCCGTGACCTCCGAAGCGAAGCAAGCCACTCCGCACGAAGCCTGCCTGTCCTCACCCTCGTCAGCATGCTTTCTGAGTCAGTTACAATCACGATGTGTGTGTGTGTGTGTCGTATTCTCCATCCAGCGGAGAGCCGCAGTGACTGCCTCCACCTCCATTCTTAAGCTGGATGTTGTGGTATCATATGCCAGGCTCTCCTGCACCAAACGTCGACCATTAGCTTTTGCTAAGAACCCCCAGGCACGTCTCCTGCCTCTCAACACCGAACCATCTGTGTAGATAATCACATCACCCGGGCGAGCATTATCCTCAATTAGTTGCTGGATTTCCACTTCCGTGGCCCCTGCTGGCCATTCCCTGCACTCCCGGCTCAATGTGATTATAACTCTGCACAAGTCTGACTGCTCCGCTGGCACTCTGACTCACTCCTCTCCTCGCCTGATGTTCTCCAAGGGGCACACCTGTCTGATCGTATCCTCCGCCTGAGCCATCCATGATTTCCCTCTTATCAGTCGCTGACCCTTAACTGCGTCCAGCGCCTCATGCAGTGGGTGGTCTGTGTCTGCAGCTACTCTGAGGTATGCATTCGCCTGCATCACCTTGAGCCTACCAGCAACAGTCGGCAGACCAAGGATGTAACGCATACACACTACTGGAGTGTCTCTGGTGCATCCCAGAATGACCCGCATAGCTTCATTCTGTATGCGCTCTAATTTCACCAGCTGACTCTCTGAGACAGTGAGCAGTCCTAATCCATAATCAATCACTGAGAGGATCAAGTGCTGGTATAGTGTGAAAAGCATTCTCTGCTCTGTGTCCATTGCAGCCATAGTTTTAAGTGAAATGAGTCCCTTTCGAGATCTTGTCACAACCCGTCTCCACATGGTCCTTGAAGGATAGGATCCTGTCAAATGTGATCCCCAGATACTTCAGTTTGTTCTCTTTGTTGACGTTTCTACCATCTATCTCGAGGCTTTGGACATCAGCTCTTACAATCCTGTTGTCCAGACAGCACCACAAAACAGCTGCCTTTTCCGGGTGGATGACAGCACTCATTTCTGTGCACCAGTCAATCACTTTATCTACTGTCGCCTGTAACTCCTGGGCTGTTTGCTCCCTATCTCTCCCCTGCCTATATGCAAGAACATCATCTGCAAATGTTAGTATTCTTCCAACCCCTGGTGCTTCTAGGTTTGCAATCTTGCTCGTATACACATTAAAGAGCACCGGTGAGACTGCAGATCCCTGTGGCAGTCCCGGGGTTAAAATATGTGGCTCTGAGGTCCATGCGCCCAGACGGAGAGCAACCCGACGAGAATGCAGGACGGCTCTCTGGCTCTCTGTGTTCTTGTTGTTTCGTGTATCCTATTATCTCTCTAGACTACCCACAGCATTCTGTGTTCTTGTTGTTTCGTGTATCCTATTATCTCTCTAGACTACCCACAGCATTCTGTGTTCTTGTTGTTTCGTGTATCCTATTATCTCTCTAGACTACCCACAGCATTCTGTGTTCTTGTTGTTTCGTGTATCCTATTATCTCTCTAGACTACCCACAGCATTCTGTGTTCTTGTTGTTTCGTGTATACTCTTATCTCTCTAGACTACCCACAGCATTCTGTGTTCTTGTTGTTTCGTGTATCCTATTATCTCTCTAGACTACCCACAGCATTCTGTGTTCTTGTTGTTTCGTGTATACTATTATCTCTCTAGACTACCCACAGCATTCTGTGTTCTTGTTGTTTCGTGTATCCTATTATCTCTCTAGACTACCCACAGCATTCTGTGTTCTTGTTGTTTCGTGTATACTATTATCTCGCTAGACTACCCACAGCATTCTGTGTTCTTGTTGTTTCGTGTATCCTATTATCTCTCTAGACTACCCACAGCATTCTGTGTTCTTGTTGTTTCGTGTATCCTCTTATCTCTCTAGACTACCCACAGCATTCTGTGTTCTTGTTGTTTCGTGTATACTCTTATCTCTCTAGACTACCCACAGCATTCTGTGTTCTTGTTGTTTCGTGTATACTCTTATCTCTCTAGACTACCCACGGCGTTCTGTGATCTTGTGGTTTCGTGTATCCTCTTATCTCTCCAGACTACCCACAGCGTTCTGTGTTCTTGTTGTTTCGTATATCCTCTTATCTCTAATTAGTTTTTGTACTTCTATGAGAGCTTATCTATACCCGTTGATTTATTTCACTTGTCTTCAAGACTTGAATAACGTATCCATGTATCAAAACATGGGTGATTTTATTTAGTGTGGTTTGTTCATTCTTATTTAGGGAATGTCTTCGTTTCTTTCTTAAATCATTGAGAAACCGAGTAATCAATATTTGTCTTGTATCGCTCAATATGTTCTATGTGTCTTGATTATTTGTGATAACTCCATGTCCAAGTTGTTTCATTAATCCACATTACCTTCCTTGTTACTACACTACGTGATGGATGAGAAGTTGTGATGGCTGAGAGGTTGTGATGTGTGAGAGGTTATGATGGCTGAGAGGTTGTGATGGATGAGAAGTTGTGATGGCTGAGAGGTTGTGATGGCTGAGAGGTTGTGATGGCTGAGAGGTTGTGATGTGTGAGAGGTTGTGATATCTGAGAGGTTGTGATGGCTGAGAGGTTGTGATATCTGAGAGGTTGTGATGGATGAGAGGTTGTGATATCTGAGAGGTTGTGATGGCTGAGAGGTTGTGATGGATGAGAGGTTGTGATGGATGAGACGTTGTGATGGTTGAGAGGTTGTGATGGCTGAGAGGTTGTGATGGCTGAGAGGTTGTGATATCTGAGAGGTTGTGTTGGCTGAGAGGTTGTGATGGATGAGAGGTTGTGATTTTTGAGAGGTTGTGATTGCTGAGATGTTGTGATGGTTGAGAGGTTGTGATGGCTGAGCTGTTGTGATGGCTGAGAGGTAGTGATGGCAGAGAGGTTGTGATGATTGAGAGGTTGTGATGGCTGGGAGATCGTGATGTCTGTGAGTTTGTCGTGGTAGAGGTTGTGGTGGCTGAGAGGTTGTGATAGCTGAGAGGTTGGAGTGTCCGCCTCGGGCTCAAAGGTTCCCTGGTTCGGTCCCTGCATACTGCTTGGAATTGTTTAAAGAACAATTGACATCTAATGATGTCCTACGTACCCTTTATCTCCTTCGTGGTGAGACTCCATACCTTTTCTTTTCGGATAACGGCGAAAAACGAAGAGGTCACGTGTGCAAGTTGTGGTATTTAAAAATCCCGCAGCAGTTGGAAATCGCAATAATTCGACCGCATGGCCGCTACCCTTGAACTGACAAGGGAACCTACCCGGGGTACATACAGCCCGTGATCTTGGATGGATCCTTTCTAGAGAAGCAAATCTACCACAGATGCATGCGCGAAGTCTGACACTCTGATCTTTCACGTGTAGTGTAACGTACATCCCGCGGAAGGACAGAAGAAAAAGATGCGGCAGAAAGAGACGATCAAGCAAAAGACGAAGAAAGAGACAGGGAGGTGTAATGTGGCAGTTTAATGTTATAAGGAATCAGTGAAGAAATCTCAATAGTGTATTTAATGTTCAATGTGTCACTTGTAATGTTAATTTACATAATTTTCCATTGCAGTCTGGTAAACTGAACAGTATAAACGGCAGCATCCTGCCTGCAAACCTTCACAGTTTAACATTTTCCAATGTTAACATTTCGTCAATATCATCGGACGCCTTCAGTAGTTCAGCAGACACGTTGAAATCTCTCTCCATGAGCAAGGTGAACTTCCCTGAATTGCCTGACGAACTTCTCAAGGTCAACAATTTAACAGAATTAAATTTGACAGATGTGGCTATTAAAACCTGGGCACCCGATGTTGTACAGCACCTGGGGCGGACATTTCGTTTTGTTGTGTTGTGGGTCTAACGTATTGGCCAGTGTCATATAGCAAATGACACCAGCATAGAATTAATTTGATGAGTTAGTGCATCAATAGTTATTAATAGAATGTCACAAATGTCGCACGTGGTGGCACGTGTAATAAACAAAGGGTAAACGTCATTGCAGTGCGTAGCTTGACAACGTAACGGTTGGTTGGGGAGTGGTGAGCCGGCTAACACAGAGGTAGGATGTCCTTCACCAACACTCGCAGACTACAAGCCGTTACTGATTCATAAGTCACCAGTCTCCGCATGGAATCGCTATGGTCTACAGCCAACGGTTGACAGTTGCTGCACTCAGTTTCACTGACACCACGATCACCTGAAAATATATATTATTCTCAGAAGGTTAAGCATGGTTCCAGTTAAGGGCAGCCTGGCGACATTGGCCGTTGGAGCTCGATCAGGGTGAGCTCCAGTTGAAGATAGGCAGTTGTAATTGATTAGCTTCACCATGGGAGCAGGCGGCATGCTTTGTTCCCAACACTCTCACCTGTCTGGGGAGTAGATGTATGATTAAGGAGCGGGAGTGAATGTTGTGCGAGAAAGACTCAAGCCTGGATCGGCACACACGCTCATAGCCGTCATCCGGTATCATCTGTGGTAAATTACATTGCAGTTCACTCCACCAGCATATTCGTTGAGTCGTTTCTGGAGTTCAAATAGTTATGCTGTCCTGTACGTGTGTGTGCAGTCATGTCGGCGCATGCCATTCAGCTTCACATAGATCATACCCTAGAGCCACACAGATCTTGAGGTGAACGTTGCTGCATTATAGCGCCTGAACTCATATCTTAGAGAGAGACTAACGTTACCTCTTGACAGCCAGATTGGCTGAAAGATTTCATTTTGGTAAAGGCTATTGATTTGTCTAGAAATAGCCTATACAACATTTCCGTTCACGCGTTTACTAAGCTACAACATTTGACCAACCTGTCACTCGAATCAACTCTGCTTGAGAACGAAGCAAATCTGAATGCAGCACTGGCTCCAGTCAAAAAATCACTGCAAGTACTTTATCTTAAAAACAACCTTCTTTTAGATATACCCAAAGTCGTTGCTATCATGTCTCATCTGTATATATTAGATTTATCGTTAAACATGATCACTAAAATTACATCAGACAGGATTCCTCTACAGCAGGGTTCACCAAGCTACAGCCCGCGGGCCGGATCCGGCCCGCGACGACATTTCATCCGGCCCGCCGTCGGTAATTGAACTTGCTTGATATAACTATGAAACACGAGGCGTTGTGATACAATTTAAATGTAAATATTATGTTTAGAATAATAGGAGATCTTCACACGTGCGGAGACCTCCTGGCTGCACTAGGTTGTTTATTTAGGTGGCCCTATTTATAAGTTTTGCGTACCTTATTATGAGATATATTCTATTACCACATGAAGCCGCCTGCCGCGACTCTACAAGAGTATGGAGTAGCATATCCCTTGATACCGTGGTAAAAAATGTATAGGATGCTGGGATGTTGTGTTGGCGTGCCTATAACAGCCCAGTAAAGCCATGTTCCCTCCTCTTTGGCCTTGAGAACAAGTTAGGCCGAAGAGATGCTGATGTCTAATTTTCAGCAGAGGGTTTGAACTTAAACCCCTGAGCCACTACCAAGTAGATGGGCGAACATGCCCCAGGCACGGTGCAGCGTAGCCGCTGTTTTTCCAGACAGCAGTTGAGAGGGTCGACAGGCCCTGTGAAGATCCAAAAGATTCAAGAGGATCTTAATTGTGGATTGACGATTATCTATTGTGGGGTGAGTTTTGAACGAACCTTCATAGCTATGTCTGTGCCTGAGAACAATAATGGAGGGATATATGCCTGGGAAGAGAGGAAGAGGAAGGCCAAAGAGAAGATGGGTGCAGGATGTGGCGGATGATCCCCAGATGGATGTATCTGAAGCGGGAAATCTTGCTTATGATCGAGAGGTTTTCCGGAAGGTTGTTATGGGAGCGGGGTTCTGCAAAGGACATGCTACTGAATTAATGACCTTTGTTACATCTTGTTGTCTGATAATTACTGGTGTTGTTTATCAGACTACAGTTACAGTGTTGGATGATTACCCATGCTGTGATGGAATATCAGTTGTACTGTGAAGGATGATCAAGTGTATGTTTATTCATGGGGATGCCTATTTTGTCATTGCATCTAATCATCAATTTTATTTATTAGGGCATTCGCATTACTAATCAGATGTTGTTGTATCTTTATAATTACATTATTCTGATTCCCTGTACACTGACCTGAATTTCTTCTGATATCTCTAAATCGTTGTTTTTTCTTGTTAGCTGTAGAGATAGAATGAGATTCTCTTTGTCTTCTTATTTCTCTCTTCTTCTACGGCCCATGAACAGTCGGCGTTGTGCTATTATCTCTATCATCTCTGTGCGGTTACACAAAGGTACCTATAAACTGTATATGTACCTTTGATGAGCTGTAGCTTCACCAGTGACCCCTAGTCCTCTGCTTGTCTTGTGTTTCAATAGGATTTTAATTATGTTTCTAATGTAATGTCTTTTACATTATCAGATCCCGTGTACTTCACCCTTAGTTATGGCTAGTAGGAAAAGAAAAGTGGACGCCGAGTGAGGAGTAAAGTACTTCTTTGTGGAAACAAGGGACCAGAAAACCAGCTGCGTAATATGCAGCGCAAGTGTTGCCGTTTTGAAAGAGTACAATCTTCAGCGTCACTACGAAACAAAACATCCATCAACATATTAAAAGTTTTCTGGGAAATATGAGACCATTAAACGTGGATTTGAAACGCAAAGAAATCTCTTCACGAGAAAATTTGCTGAAAATGAATCTGTCACTCATACAAGTTACAAAACAGCGCATAAGATGGCAGAACGAGGACAACCGTTTACTGATGGCAACGTCATTAAAGAGTGTATGGTTGAAGCAGCAAATGATTTGTGTCCTGAGATAGCCGATTTGTTTGGAACTATCAGCCTTTCGGCAAGTTCAGTTGTGCGGAGAACAGAAGAACTTGGAGAGAACATAGTGCTACAGATACGCGAGAAAGCTAGGAACTTGTAGTATTCTCTGGCGCTGGATGAGTCTATTGATCTCTCGAGAACGTCACAACTTCTCGTGTTCATTTGTGGT
The DNA here is from genome assembly GCA_963921405.1 of Cepaea hortensis. Classification (NCBI taxonomy): domain Eukaryota; kingdom Metazoa; phylum Mollusca; class Gastropoda; order Stylommatophora; family Helicidae; genus Cepaea; species Cepaea hortensis. Next base: position 75,527,222 of record OY992897.1, on the reverse strand, counting down.
GTCAATTTGGACTTTCAGATAACGAAAACGTTGGCGTCCGTTTGCAGCATGCATGGAACAACAACTGGGAAAGTCATTTTCGTGGAAGTGCAAACAATTTTCCAAGACTATAACCTTCGGTTGAATCAGCTTTGAGGTGTTACAGTTGATGAGAGAATAAAACATGACTGGAGTGAGGAAGGGTCTGTTGGGGCAGATCAGGACTCATTTGGAAGATTTGCAATTTCCGGGTACTCTGTTCATACACTGCATCGTACATCAACAAGTACTCTGTGGGAAAGATTTAGATATTTCTTGTGTACTGAAACCAGTAGTTTCTGCTGTGAACTTCATTCAAGAATATGCACTCATTCACCGTCAGTTCTAGGCTTTTCTTGAAGAAATTGATTCTGAATTTTGTGACTTGCCTTATCACATATCAGTCAGGTGGCTCAGCTGCGGTAAAGTCCTGCTTCGTTTTTACAAGCTCCGAAACGAAATAGATGTTTTCCTCACTGAAAAAGATAAAGCTGATTCACAGCTGTCAGATCCTACCTGGCTGTCAAAGTTGTCAATTTTGGTCTATATGAATGAACTGAACTTGAAACTTCAGGGAAAGGATTACCTCGTCTGTGATCTCTACAGAACCATCAAAGGATTTCGAAGAAAGCTGTCATTGTTGGAAGCACAACTGGAAGGAGAAAACCTTTCTCATTTTCACTGTTTCAAAGAGTTTGGAGAGATTTTCAGATCTTGACAGATTTGAGAGTGGCATCCTTCTGTTCCAGAATCCGTTTGATTGTAACCTTAATGGTGTGCCAGTTGAATTACAGTTGGAGCTCATTGAGAAGGAAGTACCGCTGGTTACCTGATGTTGAGTTTCCGAAACTTAAGAAATTTGCCGCTGGTATGACATCATTGTTTGGAACAACATATGTCTGTGAGCTAACATTTTCAAAAACGAAGTCTGTGAAGTCACCACATCGAATGAGATTGACTGATGAACATTTGAAAGCAAATCTCTTGATTGGATGCAGCAATTCCAAACCAAACGGTATGGTATTTTCAAGTTTTTGATGATATTTTGAAAGCCACACGTCAGTTTCACAAAACTCACTATCCTCTTTTGCTGCTTATTCTGTGAGATTCGGATATGTGCACTATATGTCTGATGTAACTATCTTTTTTCTAGCGTCGCCTTCTTTGATAACTTTGTTTAGTAAATAAATATAAATATGTTGGCTGTCTTTGTTGGTTTGTTTATTTGTTTGTTTGTTTATCTGCATTGCACGCCCTTTCCATGATTAACTTGATTTTTCATCTTTTTTCCCAGAGCTTTCGTTCTAGCTTGCAATTATTGTTAAAGTTAGTTGTATATCCTTTACAGGACGTTTTCAGTCAACACCAGCATTGTTTGCTGTTGTTGATGTCTTGGCAAGTTTATGTTCAGTAGTTTACCATTGCTTTTCGAACGACCGGCACCAATAACATAGCGTAAAAACCAGCGCAACGTTGTCTGCTGCCAAATCGCTCGCAGCTGTATCTCGAACGTGGGTATATGGGATTACGAACCGCGTCCGTAAGATCTTCGCCACGGAGACGGGCGCAAGTATTGTACAGAATGAGTATTCGGCCCGCGCGCGTCATTTTGTCAGTTATCCGGCCTGCGCTCGTCATTTTGTCAGTTATCCGGCCCGCCGTGAAAAATGTTTGGTGATCCCTGCCCTAATCCATACTTGCCCACTATGCATCCGTCCTGTTGATTTCCAACTTTGGCATTCAAGCCACCTGTGACAAAACGCCAGTGGCCCATGTCCTCATGCCTTCTTTGGGTTTGGGTAAACAGGGGGAAACAGCTTTCGGGAACCCTCAGTTCTCTTATTCGCTCAATCACCATAGAAGATAGTTCTCTGGGTTACTTTAACAACACGATCTTTTAATAGAACGATTAGATATATGTCTTGTCTTGGGGGAAAACCCGATAGGGCACCTTGCACCAAATACGCACTAATGTAAATTCTTGGGCCATCAATGTCGGTTTAGTCAACTACCATATGTAGACTGCCTCATGTCTATTTGACACTTCAAAGAGTGCGACAGATGAAGCGCAGCATGCTGATGGTTGATTGAAAGGTAACAATGGGGTTTATTTAATACTGCTAGACCTTGGTCTATAAAGCTAACTGGTTGTCTCGACTAGTGAGACGAATTGGCGAAACGGCAGTCTTTCCATATTGGGAGTGGGTTGACCGTTGGCCAATCTAGCTAAGCGTCTTCTTCTTGGCATTGCCTGGGAACGAATCTGAGCAATATAGCTTCCCAGATGATTTCGCTTGTTCTTGGCAGCAGATGGGCGAGGGCTATCTTTCTTCATACGGCCTGAACTCTGCATACTGTCATCTTTCATTTGACTATAAACATTACATATCCACGGAATGCCGGAAGGAGGGGAGTGCTCCGTGGGGACGGATTCCCACCAGTTATACTCGGTCTTCTTAAAACGGAAGAGGGGATCCACTGTGCTATCTCTTTCGTCTTTTAGCCGATGGGGTGGCCAGGTGGACTGAATGGTTACTGGTCGATGGGATGATGTCGGGGATATAAATGGACTTCTCTATCTCACTGAGAGAACCTGAACTCATCTGAATCTACGTGTTATGTGAGGCACTGCCGATACATTGCGGCGACAGCTCCGACGAGAGCAGCGGCCGGAAGGAGTAGTATCTTCTTTCCTATTCTTGTTGGGAATGGGGAACGACACTTCTTTACATACAGTTAATTACCCACACAACACCACAAGAGCTTTGTCGTGAGAAAGGCAGGGTTTGCAAGTGAGAGATAAGCCTGGAAATGAATGTGCCCATTAATAATAAAGGCTTGGTATGAGTGTGGAGAGTGAGTCTTATATGCAAAAAGTTCCTAGGGTCAAACGACAACACCTCGTCAAGCTGAAGGTCTAGTCTAGGAAAGACGCTGCCAATCCAGGACCTCTTGTCAGGTCGGGCCAATTCAATCAGGGCTCTTGATTAGTACTATTATGTATATATTTTGTTATGGCAACTGATGTGCTGAGACCATTAGGAGTCTCCATGTCAGCTGTACCAGAAGTTTAGGCTGGAGACTCTCACAAATGTTTGTCTTTTCCAGGGTCCTTCTTTTGTAATTGAATAGAGCTGAAAGTCTCGACAGGGCTTCTACACGGAAAGTTATGTTTTAGACGAGTCCTTGTCACGTTTTGGGCCATACCAGGCCAAGGGTATGATCTCTACGAGATATAGCCACCGCTGGCCCGAAAGAATGACCATCAGCCTTTACAACACCTCGCCAGTCATCTCGATACGCTAAGATCGAGTCATGTTGTATTCTGGACTGGACCCCGCCTAAATATCAGACCCACTTATCCTTATCTGAGACAGTGAAGGATACCTACCCAATTCCCGTGCATGAACTATTCCCCTTGTATGAACTTCTACTCAGCATCGTGACCAGGGATCACAGGACGTTTTCCCACGAACATTATATTGGTTCCACAAAGGCCTGTTGTTCGAACCATCTACGGGAGAAGGAAAGAACTGAAGACTTGTTAGGTGAGCTGTATGTGGACGGAACGGACATTGCATTAAGCTGGGTCTGTGAAGAAAAGCTATATGAGGCTCTGTGCCTCAACTGAACTGAACTGTATCCTTGTTGTGTCTGTAGAGACTATCTGTTTTAACTGCCTTGATGTTTTCCTGTGCTGTTCTTTATTAGGTGATTAAAATTACGTTATATTTTACTCTGTCGATCGCCATGTTATCTATGCGTCAGCCAGAAAGACACCTCAGGGAATAGGTCCCGAGGTCGAAAGAGAGAGTGACAGTAAGTCCGGGGAACGGAGGAGGGTTGGCAAGCAAAGACCTATCCCAGCCAGGGCAAAAGAATAGTTTTGAAACATTGAGACAACAGATTTGGGACCCTCCACGTAGCTTGTTACACCACCCATTATGATAGTTACTTCAGAATTCTTGAATTTCTTGAAGGCTTTCTCTAAATCACTATAAAATTCATCGATGATGTCATCACTACTGTCTGCTGTTGGTGCATAAACTTGTATGACGTTGACATCAAAAGGTCTTCCACTCAACTTCACCAGTAACACTCTGTCTGATACAGTCCAATATCCTTTGATCGATTTTTCTCTCTCTGTATCCATTATAATTGCTACTCCTCGCTGTTGTTTCTCTCCATCAGAATAGATTATTTATTCTATATTCCTCAGATGTCATAATGCCCATTCCTGTCCATCTGGTCTCACGTACACCTTAATATTTAATCTTCTCATTTCATTCTTAATGTTATCAAATTTCCCATCTCCACTCATAGTTCTTACATTCCAAGTTCCTACTTTCAATGTTGATATTCTTTTGCACTCAGTCTCCTGATGACGGTCTGGAGTCACCTGGTGCACATGACTACCCCTACCGGGCGAGGCTGCTCCTATGGAGCACCCATTTACGCCGTTTCTCTAATTATCGATAAGACTTCAGTACATGATATTCTTGGCATCTGTAAAGAAGGTAGTTTGCCATTGCTTTCCTTCCTAGCAGTGACCATACTGGTCGATGACCGTAGCCAATGTCTCCCAAAAAGAGATCATCTGCCTTCCGTCGTGAAGCTGGAGACCATAACCTACAACTATCTGTCGGCTGCTCTTCAACTTCATCTACCACCTGCACCCATGGCTTCACGCAACCCTGATCGGGAGGCTAAACGGGTACTCCACCTTGCCTAAGGGTGTCCCATAGGCTAGCGGAGAGAAGAAGGCACCCATCAAGGCATTACTATAATGTTATTATGATATTTTAAATATTCTCTAAGCGAACGTAATTGCACCAGCATTTGGGAGAGAGGGAGAGGAGAGAGAGAGAGAGAGAGAGAGAGAGAGAGAGAGAGAGAGAGAGTAAGAGAGAGAGAGAAAGAGAGAGATTAAGAGAGAGAGAGTAAGAGAGAGAGAGAGAGAGAGAGAGAGAGAGAGAGAGAGAGAGAGAGAGAGAGAGAGAGAGAGAGAGAACTATTTCTTCAAATTGAATGAAATTTACAAACATAAATGACATTTTCTCTAAACATATTTGTCAAAATAAACCCCATTGACTTCCAAGATCTTTCGCCGTTAATGTAAGTAAATTTTCTTTAAATTGTGGGTGGCCTTACGAGGCCAGTAAAAAAATGTTGTTTCCCCACAGAGGGGAAATCAAAGTTAAGAAATAAGGAACTTATCATTAAAAGTACAGTTTTAAAAATTAAATATAAACGTAGTATTGAAAAAGTTGATAATAAAATGTAAGTAGGAAAAGATTACACAAATATTTTATAAACACTTTAACAGATTTCTTCTCAAGATTGCAAAAGTTGACTGCGATATTAATTGCTTTATTTGTCGAATAAAAATTAAAGATTTGATGATGTTAGTGAGAGGTATTGTAGCTAAGTAAACCATTTTCTTTTTCAAGTTCGAGTAACCTCCCTTGCTACAATATTAGATGTTTATGTCCCCCTACCAAGTGCAGTCTGCTACTGCAACCATCTTAGGCAATTTAAATATAAACTTAAAGAAAGTCAAATATACAAATAGAAACGCAAAATTTGATCTACAGGCACTGAAGAGTGAGGAGATAAAAAGTAAATTCAACGTAGAGGTAAAGAATAAATTCGATGCATTGTCCGATATGGCAATGCAATATTATTTCAAGACGTCAGTGACCAATTGAAAATATAAAAGAAATCAGTCAAGAAGCTGCACTAACAACAATGATAATCCCAAAAATAAAGATAATAGGGCGCAAGAAATGGATGATGGAAGACATCTTAAAACTCATGGAAATAAGAAGAAATAACAAAAATAACAAGGAAATATACGAAGAGATTCACAGGAAAATTAGGAAGCTACTGCTATGCAAAGAGGCAAAAGAAACATGGCTTGAGGAATATTGCAAGGAAATTGAAAACCAACACAACACCAAGAATACCAAATTAATGCACACAAGAATTAATGACATCACTAACAAAAGAACAGACACATCAACAGGTTGTCTATAAACCAAAGATGGTAAAATCATAATAGAAAAAGATCAGATTTTACATGCGTGGTCAGATTATATGAAAGACCTTTATGATGATACAAGACAAGAACAATATGATCATCAGAATAATAATGAAGGACCATCAATTTTGTTGGTCGGGGTGTTTTTCTTTTAGATATCTAGCAATTCCGCGGAGCCCGTCTCCCTGGCGAAGGTGTTAACGATTTTCACCGTAATCCCGCATATCCACGTGTGGGGAAACAGCTGCGCGAGATTCGGTAGGGAATCGGGTCACGTTGGTTACTTACAGGGGTATCTGAGATTGTCGCTCAGTAAGCAATGCAAAATACTGTGCGTAATCTTGCAAAGACATCACCAACAGCGGTAAAATGCTGTTGTTGACAGCGATGTAAATAGGATATGCGAAAAACAAAAACAAAATTCCGCAGAATGCTTGAACATAAGTATAGTGATCAATCATGTTATTATTATATTTGAAATATTCTCTAAGCAAAGTAATTGCACCAGCATTTAGCAGAGAGAGAGAAGAGAGAGAGAGAGAGAGAGAGAGAGAGAGAGAGAGAGAGAGAGAGAGGGAGAGAGAGGAAGAGTGGGGGGAGGGGGGGGGGACTATTTGTAATATTTGTCAACATAAGCCCCATAAGCTTGCGCGGCCTTTCGCCAGTGCGAAAATAAGTGCATGCAGGCCTTGATTGTGCCAGACCAGGTTTTGTCCTACTCACTTCGCCTATTAATCGTCATCTCTCTTATTCCTATCACCTAGACGAGGGGTCACCAAACTACGGCCAGCGGGCCGGATCCGGCACGCGACGTCATTTCATCCGGCCCGCCGTCAGTACTCGAACTTGCTTGATATAACTATGAAACACGAGACGTTGTGATACAATTTAGATGTAAATATTATGTTTAGAATAATAGGAGATCTTCACACGTGCGGAGACCTCCTGGCTGCACTAGGTTGTTTATTTAGGTGGCCCTATTTATAAATTTTGCGAACCTTATTATGAGATATATTCTATTACCACATGAAGGCGCCTGTCGCGACTCTACAAGAGTATGGAGTAGCATATCCCTTGATACCCTAGTAAAAAATGTATAGGATGCTGGGATGTTGTGTTGGCGTGCCTATAACAGCCCAGTAAAGCCATGTTCCCGCCTCTTTGGCCTTGGGAACAACTTAGGCCGAAGAGATGCTGATGTCTAATTTTCAGCAGAGGGTTTGAACTTAAACCCCTGAGCCACTACCAAGTAGATGGGCGAACATGCCCCAGGCACGGTCGAGCGTAGCCACTGTTTTTCCAGACCGCAGTTGAGAGGGTAGAGAGGCCATATGAAGATCCAAAAGATCCAAGAGGATCTTGATTGTGGATTGACGATTATCTGCTGTGGGGTGAGTTTTGAACAAACCTTCATAGTTTAAATAGGAGTATAGGAATACAATAGCTATGTCTGTGCCTGAGAACAATAATGGAGGGATATATGCCTGGGAAGAGAGGAAGAGGAAAGCCAAAGAGAAGATGGGTGCAGGATGTGGCGGATGATCTCCAGATGGATGTATCTGAAGCGGGAAATCTTGCTTATGATCGAGAGGTTTTCTGGAAGGTTTTTATGGGAGCGATGTTCTGCAAAGGACATGCTACTGAATGAATGACCTTTGTTCCATCTTGTTGTCTGATAATTGCTGGTGTTGTGTATCAGACTACAGTTACAGTGTTGGATGACTACCCATGCTGTGATGGAAGATCACTGGTAATGTGTTGGATGACTACCCAAGCTCTGATGGAATATCAATTGTACTGTGATGGATGATCATGTGTATGTTTATTCATGGGGATGCCTATTTTGTCATTGCATCTAATCATCAATTTTAGATATTAGGGCATTGGCATTACTAATCAGATGTTGTTGTATCTTTATAATTACATTATTCTGATTCCCTGTACACTGACCTGAATTTCTTCTGATACCTCTAAATCGTTGTTTTTTCTTGTTAGCCGTAGAGATAGAATGAGATTCTCTTTGTCTGCTTATTCCTCTCTTCTTCTACGGCCCATGAACAGTCGGCGTTGTGCTTTTATCTCTATCATCTATGTGCGGTTACACAAAGGTACCTATAAACTGTATATGTACCTTTGATGAGCTGTAGCTTCACTAGTGACCCCTAGTCCTCTGCTTTTCTTGTGTTTGAATAGGATTTTAATTATGTTTCTAATGTAATGTCTTTTTCATTTTCAGATACCGTGTACTTCCCAATGGCTTAATTATGGCTAGTAGGAAAAGAAAAGTGGACGCCGAGTCAGGAGTAAAGTACTTCTTTGTGGAAACAAATTACCAGAAAACCAGCTACGTAATATGCAGCGAAAGTGTTGGCTTTTTGAAAGAGTACAATCTTCAGCGTCACTACGAAACAAAACATCCATCAACATATTAAAAGTTTTCTGGGAAATATGAGACCATTAAACGTGGATTTGAAACGGAAAGAAATCTCTTCACGAGAAAATTTGCTGAAAATGAATCTGTCACTCGTACAAGTTACAAAACAGCGCATAAGATGGCAGAACGAGGACAACCGTTTACTGATGGCAACGTCATTAAAGAGTGTGTGTGTGATCGAAGCAGCAAATGAATTGTGTCATGAGATAGCCGATTTGTTTGGAACTATCAGCCTTTCGGCAAGTTCAGTTGTGCGGAGAACAGAAGAACTTGGAGAGAACATAGTGCTACAGATACGCGAGAAAGCTGGGAACTTGTAGTATTTTCTGGCGCTGGATGAGTCTATTGATCTCTCGAGTACGTCACAACTTCTCGTATTCATTTGTGGTGTCAATTTGGACTTTCAGATAACGAAAGCGTTGGCGTCCGTTTGCAGCATGCATGGAACAACAACTGGGAAAGTCATTTTCGTGGAAGTGCAAACAATTTTCCAAGACTATAACCTTCGATGGAATCAGCTTTGAGGTGTTACAGTTGATGAGAGAATAAAACATGACTGGAGTGAGGAAAGTTCTGTTGGGGCAGATCAGGACTCATTTGGAAGATCTGGAAATTTCCGGGTGCTCTGTTCATACACTGCATCGTACATCAACAAGTACTCTGTGGGAAAGATTTAGATATTTCTTGTGTACTGAAACCAGTAGTTTCTGCTGTGAACTTCATTCGGGAACATGCACTCATTCACCGTCAGTTCTAGGCTTTTCTTGAAGAAATTGATTCTGAATTCTGTGACTTGCCTTATCACATATCAGTCAGGTGGCTCAGCTGCGGTAAAGTCCTGCTTCGTTTTTACAAACTCCGAAACGAAATAGATGTTTTCCTCACTGAAAAAGATAAAGCTGATTCACAGCTGTCAGATCCTACCTGGCTGTCAAAGTTGTCAATTTTGGTCTATATGAATGAACTGAACTTGAAACTTCAGGGAAAGGATTACCTCGTCTGTGATCTCTATAGAACCATCAAAGGATTTTGAAGAAAGCTGTCATTGTTGGAAGCACAACTGGACGGAGAAAACCTTTCTCATTTTCACTGTTTCAAAGAGTTTGGAGAGATTTTCAGATCTTGACAGATTTGAGAATGGCATCCTTCTGTTCCAGAATCCGTTTGATTGTAACCTTAATGGTGTGCCAGTTGAATTACAATTGGAGCTCATTGAGAAGGAAGTACCGCTGGTTACCTGATGTTGAGTTTCCGAAACTTAAGAAATTTGCCGCTGGTATGACATCATTGTTTGGAACAACATGTGTCTGTGAGCTAACATTTTTTTTGAAGTTTTTGATGGTATTTTGAAAGCCATACGTCAGTTTCACAAAACTGACTATCCTCTTTTGCTGCTTAGTCTGTGAGATTCGGATATGTGCACTATATGTCTGATGTAACTATCTTTTTTCTAACGTCGCCTTCTTTGATAACTTTGTTTAGTAAATAAATATAAATATGTTGGTTGTCTTAGTTTGTTTGTTTGTTTGTTTGTTTGTTTGTTTGTTTGTTTATGTGCATTGCACGCCCTTTCCATGATTAACTTAGTTTTTCTTTTTTTTTCCCCAGAGCTTTCGTTCCAGCTTGCAATTATTGTTAAAGTTAGTTGTATATCCTTTACAGGACGTTTTCAGTCAACATCAGCATTGTTTGCTGTTGTTGATGTCCTGGCAAGTTTATGTTCAGTTGTTTACCATTTCTTTTCAAACGACCGGCACCCATAACATAGCGTAAAAACCAGCGCAACGTTGTCTGCTGCCAAATCGCTCGCAGCTGTATCTCGAACGTGGGTATATGGGATTACAAACCGCGTCCGTAAGATCTTCGCCACGGAGACGGGCGCAAGTATTGTACAGAATGAGTATCCGGCCCGCGCGCGTCATTTTGTCAGTTATCCGGCCTGCGCTCGTCATTTTGTCAGTTATCCGGCCCGCCGTGAAAAAATGTTTGGTGACCCCTGCCCTAGTCCATACTTGCCCACTATGCGTCCGTCCTGTCGATTTCCAACTTTGGCATTCAAGCCACCCATTATGATAGTTACTTCAGAATTCTTGCATTTCTTCATCACTACTGTCTGTTGTTGGTGTATAAACTTGTATGACGTTGACATCAAAAGGTCTTCCACTCAACTTCACCAGTAACACTCTGTCTGATTCAGTCCAATATCCTTTGATCGATTTTTCTCTCTCTGTATCCATTATAATTGCTACTCCTCGCTGTTGTTTCTCTCCATCAGAATATATTATTCTATATTCCTCAGATGTCATAATGCCCATTCCTCTCCATCTGGTCTCACGTACACCTAACAGGTTAATATTTAATCTTCTCATTTCATTCTTAATGTTATCAAATTTCCCATCCCCACTCATAGTTCTTACATTCCAAGTTCCTACTTTCAATGTTGATATTCTTTTGCACTCAATCTCCTGATGACGGTCTGGAGTCACCTGGTGCACATGACTACCCCTACCGGGCGAGGCTGCTCCTATGGAGCACCCATTTACGCCGTTTCTCTGATTATCGATAAGACTTCAGTACATGATATTCTTGGCATCTGTAAAGAAGGTAGTTTGCCATTGCTTTCCTTCCTAGCAGTGACCATACTGGTCGATGACCGTAGCCAATGTCTCCCAAAAAGAGATCATCTGCCTTCCGTCGTGAAGCTGGAGACCATAACCTACAACTATCTGTCGGCTGCTCTTCAACTTCATCTACCACCTGCACACATGGCTTCACGTAACCCTGATCGGGAGGCTACACGGGTACTCCACCTTGCCCAAGGGTGTCCCATAGGATAGAGGAAGGAAGGAGGCACCCATCAAGGCATTACTATCATGTTATTATGATATTTTAAATATTCTCTAAGCAAACGTAATTGCATCAGCATTTGGGAGAGAGGGAGAGGGGGAGAGAGAGAGAGAGAGAGAGAGAGAGAGAGAGAGAGAGAGAGAGAGAGAGAAGAGAGAGAGAGAGAGAGAGAGAGAGAGAGAGATAGAGAAGGGAGGTAGAGTGGGGGGGGGGGGGGTGGGACTATTTGTAATATTTGTCAACATAAGCCCCATACGCTTGCACGCCCTTTCGCCAGTGCGAAAATAAGTGCATGCAGGCCTTGATTGTGCCATACCAGGTTTTGTCCTACTCACTTCGCCTATTAATCGTCATCTCTCTCATTCATATCACTTAGACCACGGGTTACCAAACTACGGCCAGTGGGCCGGATCCGGCCCGCGACGTCATTTCATCCGGCCCGCCGTCGGTAATTGAACTTGCTTGATATAACTATGAAACACGAGACGTTGTGATACAATTTAAATGTAAATATTATGTTTAGAATAATACGAGATCTTCACACATGCGGAGACCTCCAGGCTGCACTAGGTTGTTTATTTAGGTGGCCCTATTTATAAATTTTGCGAACCTTATTATGAGATATATTCTATTACCAAATTAAGCCGCCTGCCGCGACTCTACAAGAGTATGGAGTAGCATATCCCTTGATACCCTAGTAAAAAATGTATAGGATGCTGGGATGTTGTGTTGGCGTGCCTATAACAGCCCAGTAAAGCCATGTTCCCGCCTCTTTGGCCTTGAGAACAACTTAGGCCGAAGAGATGCTGATGTATAATTTTCAGCAGAGGGTTTGAACTTAAACCCCTGAGCCACTACCAAGTAGATGGGCGAACATGCCCCAGGCACGGCCGAGCGTAGCCACTGTTTTTCCAGACCGCAGTTGAGAGGGTAGACAGGTCCTGTGAAGATCCAAAAGATCCAAGAGGATCTTGATTGTAGATTGACGATTATCTGCTGTGGGATGAGTTTTGAACGAACCTTCATAGTTTAAATAGGAGTATAGGAATATATTAGCTATGTCTGTGCCTGAGAACAATAATGGAGGGATATATGCCTGGGAAGAGAGGAAGAGGAAGGCCAAAGAGAAGATGGGTGCAGGATGTGGCGGATAATCTCCAGATGGATGTATCTGAGGCGGGAAATCTTGCTTATGATCGAGAGGTTTTCAGGAAGGTTGTTATGGGAGCGGGGTTCTGCAAAGGACATGCTACTGAATGAATGACCTTTGTTCCATCTTGTTGTCTGATAATTGCTGGTGTTGTGTATCAGACTACAGTTACAGTGTTGGATGATTACCCATGCTGTGATGAGGATCACTGGTACTGTGTTGGATGACTGCCCATGCTGTGATGAGGATCACTGGAACTGTGTTGGATGACTACCCATGCTGTGATGGAAGATCACTGGTACTGTGTTGGATGACTACCCATGCTGTGATGGAATATCAATTGTACTGTGAAGGATGATCATGTGTATGTTTATTCATGGGGATGCCTATTTTGTCATTGCATCTAATCATCAATTTTAGATATTAGGGCATTGACATTACTAATCAGATGTTGTTGTATCTTTATAATTACATTATTCTGATTCCCTGTACACTGACCTGAATTTCTTCTGATATCTTTAAATCGTTGTTTTTTCTTGTTAGCCGTAGAGATAGAATGAGATTCTCTTTGTCTTCTTATTTCTATCTTCTTCTACGGCCCATGAACAGTCGGCGTTGTGCTATTATCTCTATCATCTCTGTGCGGTTATATGTACCTTTCATGAGCTGTAGCTTCACCAGTGACCACTAGTCCTCTGCTTTTCTTGTGTTTGAATAGGATTTTAATTATTCTGTTCCTCTGTACTCCACAAACAATTGTATTTACCAATTCACATGTAGATGCCAGGCCGTTTACATTGGTCGAACGGAGAGACAGCTTAACAAACGGGTGTCAGAACACATACCTCAATGGGTCAACAAGATACAACACACAGGAGAGGCTAGCCACGAGGAGCCGACACACCGGAAGCTCCCGGCGTCTTCAATCGGCAGGCACATTGTCGCCAGTCGCCATGTTGTGTCCAGAGACACTGCATTTCGCGTGTTGTTTAGAACACAAAATACTCGCTTGTTAAAATTTGCAGAAGCAATTATGATCTATCAACGCAAGCCAGAATTGTGTAAACAGAAAGACATGTTGGTCAGCTTAAAATTACCGTGGTAGACAATCGACATTACTGTGCGAAATTGTGTATATTTCAACTTGAAGGATTTATCTAGTTAATTTCACGTAAGTTGTGTGATTTCTGCAGTATGTACCTGACGAGATGCAGCGAAATATGCCAGGCAATAAATCGTGCAATCTATTGTTTGTGTCTTCGTTATTCAAATTCACTACGGGAAAACATTGTTTTGGATTTTAATTATGTTTCTAATGTAATGTCTTTTTCATTTTCAGATCCCGTGTACTTCACCCTTAATTATAGCAAGCAGGAAAACAAAAGTGGACGCCGAGTGAGGAGTAAAGTACTTCTTTGTGGAAACAAAGGACCAGAAAACCAGCTGCGTAATATGCAGCGAAAGTGTTGCCTTTTTGAAAGTGTACAATCTTCAGCATCACTACGAAACAAAACATCCATCAACATATTAAAAGTTTTTTTGGGAAATATGAGACCATTAAACGTGGATTTGAAACGCAAAGAAATCTCTTCAAGAGAAAATTTCTGAAAATGAATCTGTCACTCGTACAAGTTACAAAACAGCGCATAAGATGGCAGAACGAGGATAACCGTTTACTGATGGCAACGTCATTAAAGAGTGTGTGTGATCGAAGCAGCAAATGACTTGTGTCCTGAGATAGCCGATTTGTTTGGAACTATCAGCCTTTCGGCAAGTTCAGTTGTGCGGAGAACAGAAGAACTTGGAGAGAACATAGTGCTACAGATACGCGAGAAAGCTAGGAACTCGTAGTAATCTCTGGCGCTGGATGAGTCTATTGATCTCTCGAGTACGTCACAACTTCTCGTATTCATTTGTGGTGTCAATTTGGACTTTCAGATAACGAAAGCGTTGGCGTTCATTTGCAGCATGCATGGAACAACAACTGGGAAAGTCATTTTCGTGGAAGTGCAAACAATTTTCCAAGACTATAACCTTCGATGGAATCAGCTTTGAGGTGTTACAGTTGATGAGGGGAAAAAACATGACTGGAGTGAGGAAGGGTCTGTTGGGGCAGATCAGGACTCATTTGGAAGATTTGGAAATTTCCGGGTGCTCTGTTCATACACTGCATCGTACATCAACAAGTACTCTGTGGGAAAGATTTAGATATTTCTTGTGTACTGAAACCAGTAGTTTCTGCTGTGAAATTCATTCGGGAACATGCACTCATTCACCGTCAGTTCTAGGCTTTTCTTGACGAAATTGATTCTGAATTCTGTGACTTGCCTTATCACATATCAGTCAGGTGGCTCAGCTGCGGTAAAGTCCTGCTTCGTTTTTACAAACTCCGAAACGAAATAGATGTTTTCCTCACTGAAAAAGATAAAGCTGATTCACAGCTGTCAGATCCTACCTGGCTGTCAAAGTTGTCAATTTTGGTCTATATGAATGAACTGAACTTGAAACTTCAGGGAAAGGATTACCTAGTCTGTGATCTCTACAGAACCATCAAAGGATTTCTAAGAAAGCTGTCATTGTTGGAAGCACAACTGGAAGGAGAAAACCTTTCTCATTTTCACTGTTTCAACGAGTTTGGAGAGATTTTCAGATCTTGACAGATTTGAGAGCGGCATCCTTCTGTTCCAGAATCCGTTTGATTGTAACCTTAATGGTGTGCCAGTTGAATTACAGTTGGAGCTCATTGAGAAGGAAGTACCGCTGGTTACCTGATGTTGAGTTTCCGAAACTTAAGAAATTTGCCGCTGGTATGACATCATTGTTTGGAACAACATGTGTCTGTGAGCTAACATTTTTAAATAAGAAGTCTGTGAAGTCACCACATCGAATGAGATTGACTGATGAACATTTGAAAGCAAATCTCTTGATTGGATGCAGCAATTCCAAACCAAACGGTATGGTATTTTGAAGTTTTAGATGGTATTTTGAAAGCCATACGTCAGTTTCACAAAACTCACTATCCTCTTTTGCTGCTTAGTCTGTGAGATTCGGATATGTGCACTATATGTCTGATGTAACTATCTTTTTTCTAACGTCGCCTTCTTTGATAACTTTGTTTAGTAAATAAATATAAATATGTTGGTTGTCTTTGTTTGTTTGTTTGTTTGTATGTTTGTCTGTTTGTTTGTTTGTGTGTTTATGTGCATTGCACACCCTTTTCATGATTAACTTAGTTTTTCGTTTTTTTTTTCCAGAGCTTTCGTTCTAGCTTGCAATTATTGTTAAAGTTAGTTGTATATCCTTTACAGGACGTTTTCAGTCAACATCAGCATTGTTTGCTGTTGTTGATGTCTTCGGAAGTTTATGTTCAGTAGTTTACCATTGCTTTTCGAACGACCGGCACCCATAACATAGCGTAAACACCAGTGCAACGTTGTCTGCTGCCAAATCGCTCGCAGCAGTATCTCGAACTTGGGTATATGGGATTACGAACAGCGTAAGTAAGATCTTCGCCACGGAGACGGGCGCAAGTATTGTACAGAATGAGTATCCGGCCCGCGCGCGTCATTTTGTCAGTTATCCGGCCTGCGCTCGTCATTTTGTCAGTTATCCGGCCCGCCTTGAAAAAAGTTTGGTGACCCCTGCCCTAGTCCATACTTGCCCACTATGCATCCGTCCTGTTGATTTCCAACTTTGGCATTCAAGCCACCCATTATGATAGTTACTTCAGAATTCTTGCATTTCTTGAAGACTTTCTCTAAATCACTATAAAATTCATCGATGTTGTCATCACTACTGTCTGCTGTTGGTGCATAAACTTGTAAGACGTTGACATCAAAATGTCCTCCACTCAACTTCACCAGTAACACTCTGTCTGATACATTCCAATATCCTTTGATCGATTTTTCTCTCTCTGTATCCATTATAATTGCTACACCTCGCTGTTGTTTCTCTCCATCAGAATAGATTATTCTATATTCCTCAGATGTCACAATGCCCATTCCTGTCCATCTGGTCTCACGTACACCTAACAGGTTAATATTTAATCTTCTCATTTCATTCTTAATGTTATCAAATTGCCCATCCCCACTCATAGTTCTTACATTCCAAGTTCCTACTTTCAATGTTGATATTCTTTTGCACTCAGTCTCCTGATGACAGTCTGGAGTCACCTGGTGCACATGACTACCCCTACCGGGCGAGGCTGCTCCTATGGAGCACCCATTTACGCCGTTTCTCTGATTATCGATAAGACTTTAGTACATGATATTCTTGGCATCTGTAAAGAAGGTAGTTTGCCATTGCTTTCCTTCCTAGCAGTGACCATACTGGTCGATGACCGTAGCCAATGTCTCCCAAAAAGAGATCATCTGCCTTCCGTCGTGAAGCTGGAGACCATAACCTACAACTATCTGTCGGCTGCTCTTCAACTTCATCTACCACCTGCATACATGGCTTCACGTAACCCTGATCGGGAGGCTAAACGGGTACTCCAACTTACCCAAGGGTGTCCCATCGGACAGAGGAATGAAGGAGGCACCCATCAAGGCATTACTATCATGTTATTATGATATTTTAAATATTCTCTAAGCAAACGTAATTGCACCAGCATTTGGGAGAGAGGGAGAGAGAGAGAGAGAGAGAGAGAGAGAGAGAGAGAGAGAGAGAGAGAGAGAGAGAGAGAGAGAGAGAACTATTTCTTCAAATTGAATGAAATTTACAAACATAAATGACATTTTCTCTAAACATATTTGTCAAAATAAACCCCATAGACTTCCAAGATCTTTCGCCGTTTATGTAAGTAAATTTTCTTTAAATTGTGGGTGGCCTTACGAGGCCAGTAAAAAAATGTTGTTTCCCCACAGAGGGGAAATCAAATTAAGTTCATATAGAAGTTATCATTAAAAGTACAGTTTTAAAAATTAAATATAAACGTAGAATTGAAAAAGTTGATAATAAAATGTAAGTAGAAAAAAAATTAAACAAATATTTTATAAAAACTTTAATAGCTTTCTTCTCATTATTAAAAAAATTTGACTGAGGTATTAATTGCTTTATTTGTCAAATAAAAAATTAAAGATCTTGATGTTAGTGAGAGGTATTATAGCTAGGTATACCATTTTCTTTTTCAAGTTCTAGTTACCTCCCTTGCAACAATATTAGATGTTTATGTCCCCCTACCAAGCGCACTTTGCTACTGCAACCATCTTAGGCAATTTAAATATAAACTTAAAGAAAGTCAAATATACAAATAGAAACGCAAAATTTGATCTACAGGCACTGAAGAGTGAGGAGATAAAAAGTAAATTCAACGTAGACGTAAAGAACAAATTCGATGCATTGTCCGATATGGCAATGCAATATTATTTCAAGACGTCAGTGACCAATTGAAAATATAAAAGAAATCAGTCAAGAAGATGCACTAACAACAATGATAATCCCAAAAATAAAGATAATAGGGCGCAAGAAATGGATGATGGAAGACATATTAAAACTCATGGAAATAAGAAGAAACAACAAAAATAACAAGGAAATATACGAAGAGATTCACAGGAAAATTTGGAAGCTACTGCTATGCAAAGAGGCAAAAGAAACATGGCTTGAGAAATATTGCAAGGAAATTTAAAACCAACACAACACCCAGAATACCAAATTAATGCACACAAGAATTAATGACATCACTAACAAAAGAACAGACACATCAACAGGTTGCCTATAAACCAAAGATGGCAAAATCATAATAGAAAAAGATCAGATTTTACATGCGTGGTCAGATTATATGAAAGACCTTTATGATGATACAAGACAAGAACAATATGATCATCAGAATAATAATGAAGGACGATCAGTTTTGTTTGTCGGGGTGTTTTTCTTTTAGATATCTAGCAATTCCGCGGAGCCGGTCTCCCTGGCGAAGGTGTTAACGATTTTCACCGTAATCCCGCATATCCACGTGTGGGGAAACAGCTGCGCAAGATTCGGTAGGGAATCGGGTCACGTTGGTTACTTACAGGGGTATCTGAGATTGCCGCTCAGTAAGCAATGCAAAATACTGTGCGTAATCTTGCAAAGACATCACCAACAGCGGTAAAATGCTGTTGTTGACAGCGATGTAAATAGGATATACGAAAAACAAAACAAAATTCCGCAGAATGCGGATCAATAGTGATCAATCATGTTATTATTATATTTGAAATATTCTCTAAGCAAAGTAATTGCACCAGCATTTAGCAGAGAGAGAGAAAGAGAGAGAGAGAGAGAGAGAGAGAGAGAGAGAGAGAAAGAGAGAGAGAGGGAGAGAGAGCGAGAGAGAGAGAGAGAGAGAGAGAGAGAGAGAGAGAGAGAGAGAGAGAGAGAGAGAGAGAGAGGGAGGTAGAGTGGGGGGAACTATTTGTAATATTTGTCAACATCAACCCCATAAGCTTGCACGGCCTTTCGCCTGTGCGAAAATAAGTGCATGCAGGCCTTGATTAATCATCATCTCTCTCATTCCTATCACCTAGACCGGGGTCACCAAACTACGGGCCGCGGGCCGGATCCGGCCCGCGACGTCATTTCATCCGCCCCCCGTCAGTACTCGAACTTGCTTGATATAACTATGAAACACGAGACGTTGTGATACAATTTAGATGTAAATATTATGTTTAGAATAATAGGAGATCTTCACACGTGCGGAGACCTCCTGGCTGCACTAGGTTGTTTATTTAGGTGGCCCTATTTATAAATTTTGCGAACCTTATTATGAGATATATTCTATTACCACATGAAGCCGCCTACCGCGACTCTACAAGAGTATGGAGTAGCATATCCCTTGATACCCTGGTAAAAATGTATAGGATGCTGGGATGTTGTGTTGGCGTGCCTATAACAGCCCAGTAAAGCCATGTTCCCGACTCCTTGGCCTTGGGAACAGCTTAGGCCGAAGAGATGCTATGTCTAATTTTCAGCAGAGGGTTTGAACTTAAACCCATGAGCCACTACCAAGTAGATGGGCGAACATGCCCCAGGCACGGCCGAGCGTAGCCACTGTTTTTCCAGACTGCAGTTGAGAGAGTAGACAGGCCCTGTGAAGATCCAAAAGATCCAAGAGGATCTTGATTGTGGATTGACGATTATCTGCTGTGGGGTGAGTTTTGAACGAACCTTCATAGTTTAAATAGGAGTATAGGAATATAATAGCTATGTCTGTGCCTGGGAACAATAATGGAGGGATATATGCCTGGGAAGAGAGGAAGAGGAAGGCCAAAGAGAAGATGGCTGCAGGATGTGGCGGATGACCTCCAGATGGATGTATCTGAAGCGGGAAATCTTGCTTATGATCTAGAGGTTTTCCGGAAGGTTGTTATGGGAGCGGGGTTCTGCAAAGGACATGCTACTGAATGAATGACCTTTGTTCCATCTTGTTGTCTGATAATTGCTGGTGTTGTGTATCAGACTACAGTTACAGTGTTGGATTATTACCCATGCTGTGATGAGGATCACTGGTACTGTGTTGGGTGACTACCCATGCTGTGATGGAATATCATTGGTACTGTGTTGGATGACTACCCAAGCTGTGATGGAATATCAATGGTACTGTGAAGGATGATCATGTGTATGTTTATTCATGGGGATGCCTATTTTTTCATTGCATCTAATCATGAATTTTATTTATTAGGGCATTGGCATTATTAATCAGATGTTGTTGTATCTTTACAATTACATTATTCTGATTCCCTGTACAATGACCTGAATTTCTTCTGATATCTCAAAATCGTTGTTTTTTCTTGTTAGCCGTAGAGATAGAATGAGATTCTCTTTGTCTTCTTATTCCTCTCTTCTTCTACGGCCCATGAACTGTCGGCGTTGTGCTATCATCTCTATCATCTCTGTGCGGTTACACAAAGGTACCTATAAACTGTATATGTACCTTTAATGAGCTGTAGCTTCACCAGTGACCCCTAGTCCTCTGCTTTTCTTGTGTTTGAATAGGATTTTATTTATGTTTCTAATGTAATGTCTTTTTCATTTTCAGATCCCGTGTACTTCAACCTTAATTATAGCAAGTAGGAATAGAAAAGTGGACGCCGAGTGAGGAGTAAAGTACTTCTTTGTGGAAACAAAGGATCAGAAAACCAGCTGCGTAGTATGCAGCGAAAGTGTTGCCGTTTTGAAAGAGTACAATCTTCGGCGTCACTACGAAACAAAACATTCATCAACATATTAAATGATATGTGGAAAATTACGCTCTGGGAAATCCATCCATCCATCCATCATGTGCCATGCCGGTAAGCGTGGGCGGTCATGTTCTGCCATCTCACTCGATCACCAGAGTCATGGATCAGCTCCGTGTTTCTGTCTCGACCATGCCACAAGGCCAAGCCATCCAGGTACTTGCTTCTAGGTCTTCCCCTTGGTCTGTTCCCCTCGATCTTACCAGTTGTCACCAAATTCTCCAATTCATTACTTCTCATAACATGCCCAAAGAATTTTGACTGTCTACGTCTAATTTCTCTAATCAATTTACGATCTTCATTTGTTTCTTGAAGGACTTGTTCATTGGTCTTTCTGGCTGTCCATGGTATTCTTTGCATTTTCCTCAGAAACCACATCTCTACAGCCATCAGATGTTTTTCAGCCTGACTGCTCATTGTCCACGCTTCACATCCATATAAAAGTACAGGTTCTATGTAGCCTCTCAGCACTCTTTTCCTCGTTTCAATTGACATCTTTTTATTGGTCAATATGTTTTTCATCTTGCTAAAGGCTACTTTTGCCATGGCGATTCTTGTTCTAATCTCTTCAAGGCATCTCCCATCAGATGTTATTACTGTTCCGAGATAATTGTACCTACTCACTTGTTGAAGAATATTCCCATTTACTTGTATATTACATTGTGGTATTACGTCCTTCCTAGTGACGACCATAATCTGTGTCTTTTTACAATTTAATTCTAACCCTAGTTGTTCACTGTGTGTAACAATCGCATCTACTAAATTTTGCAGGTCCTGTTCATTGTCTGCAATCAAGACTGTATCATCTGCATATCTAATGTTATTGATGCATCGTCCCCCAATGTTAATTCCTTCCATATCTTCAATATTTCTGAAAATACTTTCACTGTACAGGGAAAACAGATCTGGAGACATTACACATCCCTGTCTCACATCCCTTTTAATAGGCTGATATTGGCTTACTTCATTATCAACTCTTATGGCAGCTTGTCGTTTCCAATATATGTTTTTTACAAGTCTAAGATCTTTTCCATCAATTTGTAGATCTTCGAGCATCCTTATCATGTTGACATGTCTCACTTTATCAAAAGCCTTTGTGTAGTCAATAAAGCAAAGATGTAGATCTTTGTTTACTTCTATAGAACGTTCGATTATGGTTCTCAGTATATACACAGCATTTACTGTACCCTTGCCTTCCACAAACCCACATTGTTCTTCTCCTATTTCAGGTTGTATTTTCCTCCTAACTCTTTGCATGATAATTCTTAGCAAAATCTTTGTGATGTGACTCATTATACTAATTGTTCGATTTTGATCACATTCCAAGGCTCCCGATTTCTTTGGGATTGCAATAAATACAGAATTACATAACTCCTGAGGTATATTTCCAGTATCATATATTGTATTAAGCAGACAGGTGACTTTATCTATTCCATATTCTTCTAAAGCATTAATCATTTCTGTTGTGACGCTGTCTGAACCGGGGGTCTTGACAGATTGCATGTGGTTAAGAGCATTCTGAACCTCCATATTTCTGGGAAATATGAGACCATTAAACGTGGCTTTGAAACGCAAAGAAATATCTTCACGAGAAAATTTGCTGAAAATGAATCTGTCACTCGTCCAAGTTACAAAACAGTGCATAAGATGGCAGAACGAGGAAAACCGTTTACTGATGGCAACGTCATTAAAGAGTGTGTGTGATCGAAGCAGCAAATGACTTGTGTCCTGAGAAAGCCGATTTGTTTGGAACTATCAGCCTTTCGGCAAGTTCAGTTGTGCGGAGAACAGAAGAACTTGGAGAGAACATAGTGCTACAGATACGCGAGAAAGCTAGGAACTTGTAGTAATCTCTGGCGCTGGATGAGTCTAATGATCTCTCGAGTACGTCACAACTTCTCGTGTTCATTTGTGGCGTCAATTTGGACTTTCAGATAACGAAAGCGTTGGCGTCCGTTTGCAGCATGCATGGAACAACAACTGGGAAAGTCATTTTCGTGGAAGTGCAAACAATTTTCCAAGACTATAACCTTCGATGGAATCAGCGTTGAGGTGTTACAGTTGATGAGGGAATAAAACATGACTGGAGTGAGGAAGGGTCTGTTGGGGCAGATCAGGACTCATTTGGAAGATTTGCAATTTCCGGGTGCTCTGTTCATACACTGCATCGTACATCAACAAGTACTCTGTGGGAAAGATTTAGATATTTCTTGTGTACTGAAACCAGTAGTTTCTGCTGTGAACTTCATTCTGGAACATGCACTTATTCACCGTCAGTTCTAGGCTTTTCTTGAAGAAATTGATTCTGAATTCTGTGACTTGCCTTATCACATATCAGTCAGGTGGTTCAGCTGCGGTAAAGTTCTGCTTCGTTTTTACAAGCTCCGAAACGAAATAGATGTTTTCCTCACTGAAAAAGGTAAAGCTTATTCACAGCTGTCAGATCCTACCTGGCTGTCAAAGGTGTCAATTTTGGTAGATATGAATGAATTGAACTTGAAACTTCAGGGAAAGTATTACCTCGTCTGTGATCTCTACAGAACCATCAAAGGATTTCGAAGAAAGCTGTCATTGTTGGAAGCACAACTGGAAGGAGAAAACCTTTCTCATTTTCACTGTTTCAAAGAGTTTGGAGAGATTTTCAGATCTTGACAGATTTGAGAGTGGCATCCTTCTGATCCAGAAACCGTTTGATTGTAACCTTAATGGTGTGCCAGTTGAATTACAGTTGGAGCTCATTGAGTAGGAAGTACCGCTGGTTACCTGATGTTGAGTTTCCGAAACTTAAGAAATTTGCCGCTGGTATGACATCATTGTTTGGAACAACATATGTCTGTGAGCTAACATTTTCAAAAAAGAAGTCTGTGAAGTCACCACACCGAATGAGATTGACTGATGAACATTTGAAAGCAAATCTCTTGATTGTATGCAGCAATTCCAAACCAAACGGTATGGTATTTTGAAGTTTTTGATGGTATTTTGAAAGCCATACGTCAGTTTCACAAAACTCACTATCCTCTTTTGCTGCTTAGTCTGTGAGATTCGGATATGTGCACTATATGTCTGATGTAACTATCTTTTTTCTAACGTCGCCTTCTTTGATAACTTTGTTTAGTAAATAAATATAAATATGTTGGTTGTCTTTGTTTGTTTGTTTGTTTGTTTATGTGCATTGCACGCCCTTTCCATGATTAACTTAGTTTTTCGTCTTTTTTCCCAGAGCTTTCGTTCTAGCTTGCAATTATTGTTAAAGTTAGTTGTATATCCTTTACAGGACGTTTTCAGTCAACATCAGCATTGTTTGCTGTTGTTGATGTCTTGGCAAGTTTATGTTCAGTAGTTTACCATTGCTTTTCAAACGACCGGCACCCATAACATAGCGTAAAACCAAGCGCAACGTTGTCTGCTGACAAATCGCTCGCAGCTGTATCTCGAACGTGGGTATATGGGATTACGAACCGCGTCCGTAAGATCATCTCCACGGAGACGGGCGCAAGTATTGTACAGAATGAGTATCCGGCCCGCGCGCGTCATTTCGTCAGTTATCCGGCCTGCGCTCGTTATTTTGTCAGTTATCCGGCCCGCCGTGAAAAAAGTTTGGTGACCCCTGCCCTAGTCCATACTTGCCCACTATGCGTCCGTCCTGTCGATTTCCAACTTTGGCATTCAAGCCACCCATTATGATAGTTACTTCAGAATTCTTGCATTTCTTGAAGGCTTTCTCTAAATCACTATAAAATTCATCGATGCTGTCATCACTACTGTCTGCTGTTGGTGCATAAACTTGTATGACGTTAACATCAAAAGGTCTTCCACTCAACATCACCAGTAACACTCTGTCTGATTCAGTCCAATATCCTTTGATCGATTTTTCTCTCTCTGTATCCATTATAATTGCTACTCCTAGCTGTTGTTTCTCTCCATCAGAATAGATTATTCTATATTCCTCAGATGTCATAATGCCCATTCCTGTCCATCTGGTCTCACGTACACCTAACAGGTTAATATTTAATCTTCTCATTTCATTCTTAATGTTATCAAATTTCCCATCCCCACTCATAGTTCTTACATTCCAAGTTCCTACTTTAAATATTGATATTCTTTTGCACTCAGTCTCCTGATGACGGTCTGGAGTCACCTGGTGCATATGACTACCCCTACCGGGCGAGGCTGCTCCTATGGAGCACCCATTTACGCCGTTTCTCTGATTATCGATAAGACTTCAGTACATGATATTCTTGGCATCTGTAAAGAAGGTAGTTTGCCATTGCTTTCCTTCCTAGCAGTGACAATACTGGTCGATGACCGTAGCCAATGTCTCCCAAAAAGAGATCATCTGCCTTCCGTCGTGAAGCTGGAGACCATAACCTACAACTATCTGTAGGCTGCTCTTCAACTTCATCTACCACCTGCATACATGGCTTCACGTAACCCTGATCGGGAGGCTAAACGGGTACTCCACCTTGCCCAAGGGTGTCCCATAGGATAGAGGAAGGAAGGAGGCACCCATCAAGGCATTACTATCATGTTATTATGATATTTTAAATATTCTCTAAGCAAATGTAACTGCACCAGCATTTGGGAGAGAGGGAGAGAGAGAGAGAGAGAGAGAGAGAGAGAGAGAGTAAGAGAGAGCGAGAGAAAGAGAGAGATTAAGAGAGAGAGAGAGTAAGAGAGAGAGGGAGAGAGAGAGAGAGAGAGAGAGAGAGAGAGAGAGAGAGAGAGAGAGAGAGAGAGAGAGAGAGAGAGAGAGAGAGAGAGAGAGAGAGAGAGAGAGAGAGAGAGAGAGAGAGAGAGAGAGAGAGAGAGAGAGAGTGAGAGAGAACTATTTCTTCAAATTGAATGAAATTTACAAACATAAATGACATTTTCTCTAAACATATTTATCAAAATAAACCCCATAGACCTCCAAGATCTTTCGCCGTTAATGTAAGTAAATTTTCTTTAAATTGGGGGTGGCCTTACGAGGCCAGTAAAAAAATGTTGTTTCCCCACAGTGGGGAAATGAAATGCAGGCTATAGAGATCTTATCATTAAAAGTACAGTTTTAAAAATTAAATATAAACGTACAATTGAAAAAGTTGATAATAAAATGTAAGTAGAAAAAGATTAAACAAATGTTTTGTAAACACTTTAATAGATTTCTTCTTATGATTGCAAAACTTGACTGCCGTATTAATTGCTTTATTTGTCAAATAAAAATTAAAGACTTTAATGTTCGTGAGAGGTATTGTAGCTAGGTATACCATTTTCTTGTTCAAGTTCTAGTAACCTCCCTTGCAACAATATTAGATGTTTATGTCTCCCTACCAAGCGCACTGTGCTACTGCATCCATCTTAGGCAATTTAAATATAAACTTAAAGAAAGTCAAATATACAAATAGAAACGCAAAATTTGATCTACAGGCACTGAAGAGTGAGGAGATAAAAAGTAAATTCAACGTAGAGGTAAAGAACAAATTCGATGCATTGTCTGATATGGCAATGCAATATTATTTCAAGACGTCAGTGACCAATTGAAAATATAAAAGAAATCAGTCAAGAAGCTGCACTAACAACAATGATAATCCCAAAAATAAAGATAATAGGGCGCAAGAAATGGATGATGGAAGACATCTTAAAATTCATGGAAATAAGAAGAAATAACAAAAATAACAAGGAAATATACGAAGAGATTCACAGGAAAATTAGGAAGCTACTGCTATGCAAAGAGGCAAAAGAAACATGGCTTGAGGAATATTGCAAGGAAATTGAAAACCAACACAACACCCAGAATATCAAATTAATGCACACAAGAATTAATGACATCACTAACAAAAGAACAGACACATCAACAGGTTGCCTATAAACCAAAGATGGCAAAATCATAATAGAAAAAGATCAGATTTTACATGCGTGGTCAGATTATATGAAAGACCTTTATGATGATACAAGACAAGAACAATATGATCATCAGAATAATAATGAAGGACCATCAGTTTTGTTGGTCGGGGTGTTTTTCTTTTAGATATCTAGCAATTCAGCGGAGCCGGTCTCCCTGGCGAAGGTGTTAACGATTTTCACCGTAATCCCGCATATCCACGAGGCAGAGGGAAAGAGGCAGGCTGTCAAAGACTGGCAAAAGGCCAGAAAGGCTAACATGCCACAGGTTGAGTTGGCGAACCTGAAGACTGAGGTCGTTAGGACGACGACTTTATTCAAATCCTGCGCCAAACATGCCAAGGCCGAGAAATGGGACGAGTTCTGCAGGAAGGTGTGCTCCGAGCGATCTCTTACATCATTCTGGCGCCTCCACAAGAGCATGAACGGTGCTGCACAACGTAGGGGCACTCCAGACTTTCAAGGCACAGACCTGGCATGGAAAAAGTCGGATGCGGATAAAGGTAAGGCCCTTCTTGCACGCTACATAGAACAGACTGACCAGAAAGACGAGCCCGCCAGACAGAGGACCACAACGACACTCTCTCAGTTGTGCGAGGGGGTCGGGACAGACGAAGAATGGACAATCACAGCTAAGATAGTGCGTGCGATGCTCAAGAAATCACCTAACACCGCCCCAGGCCCAGACGGCATCCGATATGGTGACCTACTGGTGATATCAGATGATGACATGGAAGAACTGGCCAGAGAATTCAACACCAGTATCCAGAGGGGTCAGGTCAAAGAAGAATGGCTACACAGCTACTTGCTGCCGCTGCCAAAACCGAACAAAGACCATTCCAAGATAAGCGGCTACAGAATCATTACGATGCAGAATACTGTTGGCAAGCTACTGGAGAAAATTGTAGCACACAGACTTGCTTGTGACCTGGAACAGCTGGGTTGCTTCCCGCCCACACTTGGAGGGTACAGACGCAACAAAGAGTCATGGCTGAATGTGGCGGTCTTTGCTCAAGATGTTTACGAAGGATTTCAGGTCAGAGAAGAGACATGTGCGGCCGCCATAGACTTAGAGGACGCATATAACAGAGTATCTTTCGAGCACTTGATGCAAACCCTTCTCAGGCTGAAAGTGCACCCTCACCTTGTACGATGGATAGCTGCAGTTCTGCTCCAAAGGAAGGTGGTGCTAAGATGCGGTAGTTGGTCTTCTGAGCCGATAACGATATGTCCAGGATTACCGCAGGGTTCACCACTGTCACCAGTACTATTCAACGTGTATACGGTGCCGATCACTGAACAACAGTTGGACGGGAGGGGTAGGACTCTGTCATTCGTTGACGACATCCTCGTGTATCGACAGGGTCGAGATAGACAGGCGGTTGCCAATGATATGCAGGGCGAACTAGATCGAATTTCCTCATGGTGTGCTGATGCCGATGCCCTTGTCAATCCTGCAAAGGCAACGGTTACATGGTTCTCACTAAACAACCATATTGTGAAAACAGACCTGCCGGCAGTAAGAATGGATGGGAGCAGCTTGAGTAGAACCCAGTCAATGACATATCTTGGCGTGAGGCTTGATCGTAGCCTGTCCTTCAGAGAACATGTCGATTATGTCATAACGAAGGCTCGAAAAGGTTTGTCAGCAATGAGAGTCATGGCGACTGCCAACATTGAGCAAAGACTGCTAATACTCCTGTTCCAAGGACTTGTGCTTTCACGCATCGAGTATGCCCTGGCCATCCTCACTGTCAGCCCTACACAGATTGGAAGACTTGAAAAGGTACAAAACGAAGCCATGCGCATCATTTTGGGCTGCACGAGAGACACCAGCTGTGTAGCAATGAGATACCTCCTTGACTTCCCGACAATGGAACACAGGATCAAGATCTGGAGAGCTCGTGCATACTTAAAAATAAGTGCAGATGAGCAGCACCCTCTGCATGACGCTATATTCAGAGAAAAGGGTGACAGGCTAAAGAGGGGCAAATCATGGATGGGTCGGGCGGAAGATGTCGTCAGACAGGTCTGCAGTCTTACCAGTATCAACCCCAGCAAGGAATGGGTGCCGGTGCCTCCAGCTTTTAAGTGCACTTTCTCCTGCATTATCACACTCGACAGACGGTGCAGAGAGCAGAACCCTGCCGCTGTCAATGCAGAGGTTAACGCGCTCATCTATGAACACTCATGGCAGTTACACAGGCTTTCATATGACTGGAATCACAGCATTATACCAACGTGTGTGTACTAAGTGATTCAATTCAATGAGCATGATTCAGAAGGTCGAAGCTGGATCTGTACGTAGACAGTGGACTGAATCGCTGCGGAAGTCTGTTGTCCGTAAAGTCACCTTCATCTTCGTCCCGGGACATGCGGGAGTCGAGGGAAATGAACGAGCTGACAAACTGGCTGGCTCTGCACCCCCTGTAGATGGCTAGCCCATGGATCGTGCCGATGTTATTAACGTCCTTAAAGATATGGCGAGAACAGAGGACTTTGACGTCAGTGATTCCACATCGCTGTCCAGGATGAAAGACCTGGGAGTAAAAATCGGCACAGCCAGATGCGAGAGGTACATCGGGAAAACAAAGCGCCTCGTCAACCAACACAGAACTGGCACTATTAGCCACCGGACGCTGATGAATATGCTGGGGGGAGGATCTGACCACCTATGGACATATCCGGAGTGCATCGAAGATACCCCAACTGATAACTGATAACTAACTGTGGGGAAACAGCTGCGCGAGATTCGGTAGGGAATAGGGTCGCGTTGGTTACTTACAGGGGTATCTGAGATTGTCGCTCAGTAAGCAATGCAAAATACTGTGCGTAATCTTGCAAAGACATCAACAACAGCGGTAAAATGTTGTTGTTAACAGCGATGTAAATAGGATATGCGAAAAAAAAAAATTCCGCTAAATGCTTGAACATATGTGTAGTGATCAATCAAGGCATTACTATCATGTTATTATGATATTTGAAATATTCTCTAAGCAAACGTAATTGCACCGGCATTTAGCAGAGAGAGAGAGAGAGAGAGAGAGAGAGAGAGAGAGAGAGAGAGAGAGAGAGAGAGAGAGAGAGAGAGAGAGAGAGAGAGAGAAGTGAGAGGAAGAGTGGGGGAGGGGGGGGGACTATTTGTAATATTTGTCAACATAAGCTTGCACGGCATTTCGCCAGTGCGAAAATAAGTGCATGCAAGCCTTGATTGTGCCGGACCAGGTTTTGTCCTACTCACTTAGCCTATTAATCTACATCTCTCTTATTCCTGTCACCTAGACCAGGGGTCACCAAACTACGGTCCGCGGGCCGGATCCGCCCGCGACGTCATTTCATCCGGCCCGCCGTCAGTACTCGAACTTGCTTGATATAACTATGAAACACGAGACGTTGTGATACAATTTAAATGTAAATATTATGTTTAGAATGATAGAAGATCTTCACACGTGCGGAGACCTCCTGGCTGCACTAGGTTGTTTATTTAGGTGGCCTTATTTATAAATTTTGCGAACCTTATTATGAGATATATTTTATTACCAAATCAAGCCGCCTGCCGCGACATTACAAGAGTATGGAGTAGCATATCCCTTGATATCCTGGTAAAAAATGTATAGGATGCCGGGATGTTGTGTTGGCGTGCCTATTACAGCCCAGTAAAGCCATGTTCCCGCCTCTTTGGCCTTGGGAACAAGTTAGGCCAAAGAGATGCTGATGTCTAATTTTCAGCAGAGGGTTTGTACTTAAACCCCTGAGCCACTACCAAGTAGATGTGTGAACATGCCCCAGGCACGGCCGAGCGTAGCCACTGTTTTTCCAGACCGCAGTTGAGAGAGTAGACAGGCCCTGTGAAGATCCAAAAGATCCAAGAGGATCTTGATTGTGGATTGACGATTATCTGCTGTGGGGTGAGTTTTGAACGAACCTTCATAGTTTAAATAGGAGTATAGGAATATAATAGCTATGTCTGTGTCTGAGAACAATAATGGAGGGATATATGCCTGGGAAGAGAGGAAGAGGAAGGCCAAAGAGAAAATGGGTGCAGTATGTGGCGGATGATCTCCAGATGGATGAATCTGAAGCGGGTAATCTTGCTTATGGTCGAGAGGTTTTCAGGAAGGTTGTTATGCGAGCGAGGTTCTGCAAAGGACATGCTACTGAATGAATTACCTTTGTTCCATCTTGTTGTCTGATAATTGCTGGTGTTGTGTATCAGACTACAGTTACAGTGTTGGATGATTATCCATGCTGTGATGAGGATCACTGGTACTGTGTTGGATGACTACCCATGCTGTGATGAGGATCACAGGTACTGTGTTGGATGACTACCCATGCTGTGATGAGGATCACTGAAACTGTGTTGGATGACTACCCATGCTGTGATGGAATATCAATGGTACTGTGAAGGATGATCATGTGTATGTTTATTCATTGGTATGCCTATTTTGTCATTGCATCTAATCATGAATTTTATTTATTAGGGCATTGACATTATTAATCAGATGTTGTTGTATCTTTATAATTACATTATTCTGGTTCCCTGTACAATGACCTGAATTTCTTCTGATATCTCAAAATCGTTGTTTTTTCTTGTTAGCCGTAGAGATAGAATGAGATTCTCTTTGTCTTCTTATTCCTCTCTTCTTCTACGGCCCATGAACAGTCGGCGTTGTGCTATTATCTCTATCATCTCTGTGCGGTTACACAAAGGTACCTATAAACTGTATATGTACCTTTGATGAGCTGTAGCTTCACCAGTGACTCCTAGTCCTCTGCTTGTCTTGTGCTTCAATAGGATTTTATTTATGTTTCTAATGTAATGTCTTTTTCATTTTCAGATCCCGTGTACTTCACCCTTAATTATAGCAAGTAGGAATAGAAAAGTGGACGCCGAGTGAGGAGTAAAGTACTTCTTTGTGGAAACAAAGGACCAGAAAACCAGCTGCGTAGTATGCAGCGAAAGTGTTGCCGTTTTGAAAGAGTACAATCTTCGGCGTCACTACGAAACAAAACATTCATCAACATATTAAATGATATGTGGAAAATTACGCTCTGGGAAATCCATCCATCCATCCATCATGTGCCATGCCGGTAAGCGTGGGCGGTCATGTTCTGCCATCTCACTCGATCACCAGAGTCATGGATCAGCTCCGTGTTTCTGTCTCGACCATGCCACAAGGCCAAGCCATCCAGGTACTTGCTTCTAGGTCTTCCCCTTGGTCTGTTCCCCTCGATCTTACCAGTTGTCACCAAATTCTCCAATTCATTTCTTCTCATAACATGCCCAAAGAATTTTGACTGTCTACGTCTAATTTCTCTAATCAATTTACGATCTTCATTTGTTTCTTGAAGGACTTGTTCATTGGTCTTTCTGGCTGTCCATGGTATTCTTTGCATTTTCCTCAGAAACCACATCTCTACAGCCATCAGATGTTTTTCAGCCTGACTGCTCATTGTCCACGCTTCACATCCATATAAAAGTACAGGTTCTATGTAGCCTCTCAGCACTCTTTTCCTCGTTTCAATTGACATCTTTTTATTGGTCAATATGTTTTTCATCTTGCTAAAGGCTACTTTTGCCATGGCGATTCTTGTTCTAATCTCTTCAAGGCATCTCCCATCAGATGTTATTACTGTTCCGAGATAATTGTACCTATTCACTTATTGAAGAATATTCCCATTTACTTGTATATTACATTGTGGTATTACGTCCTTCCTAGTGACGACCATAATCTGTGTCTTTTTACAATTTAATTCTAACCCTAGTTGTTCACTGTGTGTAACCATCGCATCTACTAAATTTTGCAGGTCCTGTTCATTGTCTGCAATCAAGACTGTATCATCTGCATATCTAATGTTATTGATGCATCGTCCCCCAATGTTAATTCCTTCCATATCTTCAATATTTCTGAAAATACTTTCACTGTACAGGGAAAACAGATCTGGAGACATTACACATCCCTGTCTCACACCCCTTTTAATAGGCTGATATTGGCCTACTTCATTATCAACTCTTATGGCAGCTTGTCGTTTCCAATATATGTTTTTTACAAGTCTAAGATCTTTTCCATCAATATGTAGATCTTCGAGCATCCTTATCATGTTGACATGTCTCACTTTATCAAAAGCCTTTGTGTAGTCAATAAAGCAAAGATGTAGATCTTTGTTTACTTCTATAGAACGTTCGATTATGGTTCTCAGTATATACACAGCATTTACTGTACCCTTGCCTTCCACAAACCCACATTGTTCTTCTCCTATTTCAGGTTGTATTTTCCTCCTAACTCTTTGCATGATAATTCTTAGCAAAATCTTTGTGATGTGACTCATTATACTAATTGTTCGATTTTGATCACATTCCAAGGCTCCCGATTTCTTTGGGATTGCAATAAATACAGAATTACATAACTCCTGAGGTATATTTCCAGTATCATATATTGTATTAAGCAGACTGGTGACTTTATCTATTCCATATTCTTCTAAAGCATTAATCATTTCTGTTGTGACGCTGTCTGAACCGGGGGTCTTGCCAGATTGCATGTGGTTAAGAGCATTCTGAACCTCCATATTTCTGGGAAATATGAGACCATTAAACGTGGCTTTGAAACGCAAAGAAATATCGTCACGAGAAAATTTGCTGAAAATGAATCTGTCACTCGTCCAAGTTACAAAACAGTGCATAAGATGGCAGAACGAGGAAAACCGTTTACTGATGGCAACGTCATTAAAGAGTGTGTGTGATCGAAGCAGCAAATGACTTGTGTCCTGAGAAAGCCGATTTGTTTGGAACTATCAGCCTTTCGGCAAGTTCAGTTGTGCGGAGAACAGAAGAACTTGGAGAGAACATAGTGCTACAGATACGCGAGAAAGCTAGGAACTTGTAGTAATCTCTGGCGCTGGATGAGTCTATTGATCTCTCGAGTACGTCACAACTTCTCGTGTTCACTTGTGGTGTCAATTTGGACTTTCAGATAACGAAAGCGTTGGCGTCCGTTTGCAGCATGCATGGAACAACAACTGGGAAAGTCATTTTCGTGGAAGTGCAAACAATTTTCCAAGACTATAACCTTCGATGGAATCAGCTTCGAGGTGTTACAGTTGATGAGGGAAAAAAAACATGACTGGAGTGAGGAAGGGTCTGTTGGGGCAGATCAGGACTCATTTGGAAGATCTGGAAATTTCCGGGTGCTCTGTTCATACACTGCATCGTACATCAACAAGTACTCTGTGGGAAAGATTTAGATATTTCTTGTGTACTGAAACCAGTAGTTTCTGCTGTGAACTTCATTCGGGAACATGCACTCATTCACCGTCAGTTCTAGGCTTTTCTTGAAGAAATTGATTCTGAATTCTGTGACTTGCCTTATCACATATCAGTCAGGTGGCTCAGCTGCGGTAAAGTCCTGCTTCGTTTTTACAAACTCCGAAACGAAATAGATGTTTTCCTCAGTGAAAAAGATAAAGCTGATTCACAGCTGTCAGATCCTACCTGGCTGTCAAAGTTGTCAATTTTGGTCTATATGAATGAACTGAACTTGAAACTTCAGGGAAAGGATTACCTAGTCTGTGATCTCTACAGAACCATCAAAGGATTTCTAAGAAAGCTGTCATTGTTGGAAGCACAACTGGAAGGAGAAAACCTTTCTCATTTTCACTGTTTCAACGAGTTTGGAGAGATTTTCAGATCTTGACAGATTTGAGAGCGGCATCCTTCTGTTCCAGAATCCGTTTGATTGTAACCTTAATGGTGTGCCAGTTGAATTACAGTTGGAGCTCATTGAGAAGGAAGTACCGCTGGTTACCTGATGTTGAGTTTCCGAAACTTAAGAAATTTGCCGCTGGTATGACATCATTGTTTGGAACAACATGTGTCTGTGAGCTAACATTTTTAAATAAGAAGTCTGTGAAGTCACCACATCGAATGAGATTGACTGATGAACATTTGAAAGCAAATCTCTTGATTAGATGCAGCAATTCCAAACCAAACGGTATGGTATTTTGAAGTTTTTGATGGTATTTTGAAAGCCATACGTCAGTTTCACAAAACTGACTATCCTCTTTTGCTGCTTAGTCTGTGAGATTCGGATATGTGCACTATATGTCTGATGTAACTATCTTTTTTCTAACGTCGCCTTCTTTGATAACTTTGTTTAGTAAATAAATATAAATATGTTGGTTGTCTTTGTTTGTTTGTTTGTTTGTTTGTATGTTTGTTTGTTTGTTTGTTTGTGTGTTTATGTGCATTGCACGCCCTTTCCATGATTAACTTAGTTTTTCGTTTTTTTTTCCAGAGCTTTCGTTCTAGCTTGCAATTATTGTTAAAGTTAGTTGTATATCCTTTACATGACGTTTTCAGTCAACATCAGCATTGTTTGCTGTTGTTGATGTCTTGGCAAGTTTATGTTCAGTAGTTTACCATTGCTTTTCAAACGACAGGCACCCATAACATAGCGTAAAAACCAGCGCAACGTTGTCTGCTGCCAAATCGCTTGCAGCTGTATCTCGAACGTGGGTATATGGGATTACGAACCGCGTCCGTAAGATCTTCGCCACGGAGACGGGCACAAGTATTGTACAGAATGAATATCCGGCCCGCGCGCGTCATTTTGTCAGTTATCCGGCCTGCGCTCGTCATTTTGTCAGTTATCCGGCCCGCCGTGAAAAAAGTTTGGTGACCTCTGCCCTAGTCCATACTTGCCCACTATGCATCCGTCCTGTTGATTTCCAACTTTGGCATTCAAGACACCCATTATGATAGTTACTTCAGAATTCTTGCATTTCTTGAAGGCTTTCTCTAAACCACTATAAAATGCACCGATGCTGTCATCACTACTGTCTGCTGTTGGTGCATAAACTTGTATGACGTTGACATCAAAAGGTCTTCCACTCAACTTCACCAGTAACACTCTGTCTGATTCAGTCCAATATCCTTTGATCGATTTTTCTCTCTCTGTATCCATTATAATTGCTACTCCTCGCTGTTGTTTCTCTCCATCAGAATAGATTATTCTATATTCCTCAGATGTCATAATGCCCATTCCTGTCCATCTGGTCTCACGTACACCTAACAGGTTAATATTTAATCTTCTCATTTCATTCTTAATGTTATCAAATTTCCCATCCCCACTCATAGTTCTTACATTCCAAGTTCCTACTTTCAATGTTGATATTGTTTTGCACCCAGTCGCCTGGGCGAGGCTGCTCCTATGGAGCACCCATTTACGCCGTTTCTCTGATTATCGATAAGACTTCAGTACATGATATTCTTGGCATCTGTAAAGAAGGTAGTTTGCCATTGTTTTCCTTCCTAGCAGTGACCACATTGGTCGATGACCGTAGCCAATGTCTCCCAAAAAGAGATCATCTGCCTTCCGTCGTGAAGCTGGAGACCATAACCTACAACTATCTGTAGGCTGCTCTTCAACTTCATCTACCACCTGCACACATGGCTTCACGTAACCCTGATCGGGAGGCTAAACGGGTACTCCACCTTGCCCAAGGGTGTCCCATAGGATAGAGGAAGGAAGGAGGCACCCATCAAGGCATTACTATCATGTTATTATGATATTTTAAATATTCTCTAAGCAAACGTAATTGCACCAGCATTTGGGAGAGAGGGAGAGAGAGAGAGAGAGAAAGAGAGAGAGTAACAGAGAGAGAGAAAGAGAGAGATTAAGTGAGAGCGAGAGATAGAGAGAGTAAGAGAGAGAGAGAGAGAGAGAGAGAGAGAGAGAGAGAGAGAGAGAGAACTATTTCTTCAAATTGAATGAAATTTACACACATAAATGACAGTTTCTCTAAACATATTTATCAAAATAAACCCCATAGACTTCCAAGATCTTTCGCCGTTAATGTAAGTAAATTTTCTTTAAATTGTGGGTGGCCTTACGAGGCCAGTAAAAAAATGTTGTTTCCCCACAGAGAGGAAATCACCTTTTAGGTTATAATGGTGGTATCATGTCAGTCAGGTCTTAGTCAGATATGACTGAGCTACCGTATAACAGTAGACGGTACTACCTGGTTTCTGTTAGCGCCGAACGTTGGGCGGCGCTTACTAAACCCGACACCCCACATTGTGCCAACGGCTTCGGGCGGAAGAGCGCAATTGGGAGGGTACAAGCCTTACCCTGGTGCGAGGAAATGCAAGCTAAAGACAAAATTGTCATGGCAGGGCAGACCAGGCCCTAAGCCTTGGTTGGCGACTGGTCTAGGATCGAAGCTCCGACAGGCGGACAGTTAGAGCATTGCTTTGCTGATCCAGCAGCTTCTGCAGCTTGTCTTGTTCCAGATGTAGGGGTGTTACCTTTCCTCTGGAGTGAACTAGGCAGGCCGAGAGAGGGATCATGCTGCATGGGCAACACATGATCTCTATATTTTAGCCCAGGCTTTGTGCTATGGAGAGGCAATAACTCCATCCCTGGTCTTAACTGGTCTCGGAATCAAAGCGAGAGGCAACTGTTACGGGTTATAAGTCCTTGTCAGTTGGCGTAGACATGGGGCGCCACGCGTTGCCTCTGACGGTGGGAGACACCTATAGGTGTCACTGATCAGCTACCGCCCGCCTCAAGCTGGGCAGCCCCCAGCCAATTGGGTGCTGATCCGCCACAGCCTGCCTGCTTCAATGGGTGCTTGGGGCTAGGACAAAATCTAAATCGCAGGCTGTAAAACCAATGCACCAGGTACAAACAAAAATATAAATAGAAACCTCAAGCTACGGCTTGC
The DNA here is from genome assembly GCA_963921405.1 of Cepaea hortensis. Lineage (NCBI taxonomy): Eukaryota > Metazoa > Mollusca > Gastropoda > Stylommatophora > Helicidae > Cepaea > Cepaea hortensis. The sequence goes on along the minus strand of OY992897.1, from coordinate 75,489,918 downwards.
AACCTGGAACGTGAGAACCATGTGTCCAGGATTTTCCACTGACTTGACCAATATTGACGATGTGAGAAAAACGGCTGTGATTGATGCCGAACTCAATCGTCTTAACATTGATATTGCTGGCCTGCAGGAGACTCGCCTCGCTGAGGAAGGGTCACTCAGGGAAAACAACTACACCTTTTTCTGGAAGGGTAAAGGGCAGGCAGAAAAAAGGCAACACGGTGTGGGCTTTGCAGTGAAGAATTCGCTACTGGGAATGATTGAAATTCCAGCAGGAGGAAATGAAAGACTATTATCCCTGCGCTTGGCAACCTCTTGTGGGTTTGCCACCATTATTACTGCATATGCACCGACACTCGATTCCTCTGATGATGTGAAGGATTTGTTCTATGAGGAGTTAGACTCTGTGATCAAGGCAGTTCCAAAATCCGACTACATTTATATGCTCGGTGATTTCAATGCTCGTGTGGGCAAGGACTCGAGTTCATGGCCAGTGTGCCTTGGAAAATACAACATCGGTCGCATGAATGAAAATGGGCAAAGGCTGCTGGAGCATTGCACCAGTAATGACCTATGTATTACAAACTCTTTTTTTAAAACAAAAGAGATGCATAAGGTCACATGGAAACATCCAAGATCCGGCCATTGGCACCAGCTGGACTTCATCATCACACGGAGACAACATTTGAACCATATATCATTGACTCGTAGTTACCACAGTGCTGACTGTGATACGGATCATTCTTTGGTTGTTGCAAGGGTTAGACTGAGACCAAAGAGAATCTACACAGCTAAACACAAATCTAGCCCCAGGATTAATATTATTAACACTCATGATCCTGAAAAGTGCTTTCAGTTTCAACAGCAACTTGAAGACGCTTTCACTGATACACCAGAAAATTGTACAGTAAATGATAAATGGAATAAACTTAAGGAAACTCTTTGTAAAACTGCCGTAAAGGTTTACGGCACTGTGGATCATAAGAGGCAGGACTGGTTTGCGGCCAACAGCGAGACTCTGCAGCCCTTGATTGATAAGAAGAAGAAAGCTCTCTTAAGAAACAAGGAAAGACCAACGCGTAACACTCTGAGTGAGCTAAGGCAAGCTAGGAAGGATGTGCAAAAGGCTGCCAGGCAGTGTGCAAATGATTATTGGATCATGTTATGTGAGTCCATTCAAATCGCAAGTGATAAGGGAGACATAAGAAGTATGTATGAAGGAATAAAGAAAGCCTGTGGTCCAGTGATCAAAAGAAGTGCACCATTGAAAACCTTGACTGGAGAAGTCATCACTGATAAGAAACAGCAGATGGACAGATGGGTAGAGCACTATTTGGAGCTTTACTCAAGTGAGACCAAACTAGCGGATAATGCCCTCAACGCCATAGAGGCTCTACCAACTCTTGACCACCTGGACACACTTCCCACCATAACAGAAGTTAAGTGTGCTATAAATGAACTTGCATCTGGCAAGGCTCCAGGTAAGGATGGGATTCCAATAGAGGTTATCAGGAGTGGGCAAGACACACTCACTATACAGATCCACCAGCTAATAGAGCTATGCTGGCGTGAAGGACAAGTCCCACAGGATTTCAAAGATTCAAGCATCATAACACTGTACAAGAACAAGGGTGATCGGAGCGACTGCAACAACTATAGGGGTATCTCACTTCTGTGTATTGTTGGAAAAGTATTTGCCAGAATTGTTCTGCGCAGACTTCAAGTCCTAGGAGATCAAGTCTACCCCGAATCACAGTGTGGCTTTCGACAGAACCGGTCTACCACTGATATGATATTCTCATTGAGACAAATGCAAGAAAAATGCCGTGAACAGAATCAACCACTGTTTATTGCCTTCATCGACCTCACAAAGGCATTTGATTTGGTCAGTCGTGAGGGTCTGTTCAAGGCACTAAAGAAGATTGGCTGCCCACCAACTCTTCTGTCCATTGTGGAATCGTTCCACACAGGCATGAAGGGTATAATCAAGTTTGATGGTGCAACTTCTGAAGAATTTGAAATCAAGAGTGGAGTTAAGCAAGGTTGTGTACTAGCTCCCACCCTCTTTGGAATATACTTTTCACTTCTACTGAAATATGCATTTCGTGATCAGGATGGTGGTATATACATTCACTCACGCTCAGATGGCGGCCTCTACAATGCTCAGAGATTGAAGGCTAAGACCAAAATTAGGAGGGTACTGATCAGAGAGTTGCTTTTTGCAGATGATGCTGCAGTTACGACCCACTCTGAGGAAGAATTGCAATGTCTACTATCTGCATTCTCCAATGCTTGTTCTGAATTTGGTTTAACAATTAGCAAAAAAAAGACACAGATTATGTCACAAGGTGCACATGGGGTACCATCAATCTTTATTGACGACGCCGAACTAGAGATAGTAGACCATTTTACATATCTGGGATCGGTGGTAAATAGCAAATTATCCCTAGATCAGGAAATCAACATCCGGATTGGAAAGGCAGCAACAACAATGAACAGGTTAAGAAAAAGAGTCTGGGAGAACAGGAAGCTTACTGCCAAAACAAAAGTCCTTGTCTATCAAGCCTGTGTCCTTAGTACTCTTCTCTATGGCAGTGAAACCTGGACAACTTACTCACACCAAGAGAACAATTTAAACAGCTTTCATATGCGGTGTCTGCGAAGAATTCTTGGTATTAAGTGGCAAGACAAAATCACAAATACTGAAGTATTGGAAAGATCAGGTTGTGTGACAGTTTATTCCATGCTCAGTCTTCGTAGACTTAGATGGATAGGACATCTTAGGCGGATGGATGATGGTAGAATACCAAAGGATATCTTTTTTGGTGAATTACAGATGGGTAAGAGATCTCAGGGTCGGCCTCTACTACGATACAAAGATGTGTGTAAGCGGGACATGATTGATACAGGCATTGATAATGCACATTGGGAGCAAGTCGCCGCTGAACGTGTTGCATGGAGGGCAAATATCAGAAATGGAATAAAGTCAAAGGAGAAAATTATTGCAGAAAAGTCACACACCAAGCGTTTGAGACGTAAGATGGTGCATGATGGTGGAAATGACCACGTGTTCACATGCACCCACTGTGAACGGACATTTACAGCGCAAATTGGCCTTATCAGTCACACTCGCTACCGCCATAGTTAAAAGTTATTATGCCTTTTTAAAGCACAAACTATCGTCTGTCAAGACGGCAAGGTGCCAATGTGTGTGGTGGTATCATTAAAAGTACAGTTTTAAAAATTAAATATAAACGTAGAATTGAAAAAGTGTGTAATAAAATGTAAGTAGAAAAAGATGAAACAAATGTTTTATAAACATTTTAATAGCCTTCTTTTCATGATTGCAAAATTTGACTGCGGTATTAATTGCTTTATTTGTCAAATAAAAATTAAAGACCTTCATGTTTGTGAGAGGTATTGTAGCTAGGTATACCATTTTCTTTTTCAAGTTTTAGTAACCTCCCTTGCAACAATATTCGATGTTTATGTCCCCCTACCAAGTGCAGTTTGCTACTACAACCATCTTAGACAATTTAAATATAAACTTAAAGAAAGTCAAATATACAAATAGAAACACAAAATTTGATCTACAGGCACTGAAGAGTGAGGAGATAAAAAGTAAATTCAACGTAGAGGTAAAGAACAAATTCGATGCATTGTCCGATATTTTTTTATTTTTTTTTAGCATATCCCTTTTACAGGACTTAGCTGTCAACACCAGCATCTTTCAGCTGTATGTTGATCTCTTGGCAAGATTACGCTCAGTAGTTTGCCATTGCTTTCTGAGCGGCCGGCTCAGTATCCCGCAAGTCACGAGCGGGGGTCGAACCGCCTCAGCTCTCGCTCCGCTACGAGACTCTGCGTGATAAACGGGATTACAGAGAGAAAGTGTTGTAACCACACAGCCAGAGAGACCGGCTATTGTCGGATATGGCAATGCAATATTATTTCAAGACGTCAGTGACCAATTGAAAATATAAAAGAAATCAGTCAAGAAGCTGCACTAACAACAATGATAATCCCCAAAATAAAGATAATAGGGCGCAAGAAATGGATGATGGAAGACATCTTAAAACTCATGGAAATAAGAAGAAATAACAAAAATAACAAGGAAATATACGAAGAGATTTACAGGAAAATTAGGAAGCTACTGCTATGCAAAGAGGCAAAAGAAACAAGGCTTGAGGAATATTGCAAGGAAATTGAAAACCAACACAACACCCAGAATATCAAATTAATGCACACAAGAATTAATGACATCACTAACAAAAGAACAGACACATCAACAGGTTGCCTATAAACCAAAGATGGCAAAATCATAATAGAAAAAGATCAGATTTTACATGCGTGGTCAGATTATATGAAAGACCTTTATGATGATACAAGACAAGAACAATATGATCATCAGAATAATAATGAAGGACCATCAATTTTGTTGGTCGGGGTGTTTTTCTTTTAGATATCTAGCAATTCAGCGGAGCCGGTCTCCCTGGCGAAGGTGTTAACGATTTTCACCGTAATCCCGCATATCCACGAGGCAGAGGGAAAGAGGCAGGCTGTCAAAGACTGGCAAAAGGCCAGAAAGGCTAACATGCCACAGGTTGAGTTGGCGAACCTGAAGACTGAGGTCGTTAGGACGACGACTTTATTCAAATCCTGCGCCAAACATGCCAAGGCCGAGAAATGGGACGAGTTCTGCAGGAAGGTGTGCTCCGAGCGATCTCTTACATCATTCTGGCGCCTCCACAAGAGCATGAACGGTGCTGCACAACGTAGGGGCACTCCAGACTTTCAAGGCACAGACCTGGCATGGAAAAAGTCGGATACGGATAAAGGTAAGGCCCTTCTTGCACGCTACATAGAACAGACTGACCAGAAAGACGAGCCCGCCAGACAGAGGACCACAATGACACTCTCTCAGTTGTGCGAGGGGGTCGGGACAGACGAAGAATGGACAATCACAGCTAAGATAGTGCGTGCGATGCTCAAGAAATCACCTAACACCGCCCCAGGCCCAGACGGCATCCGATATGGTGACCTACTGGTGATATCAGATGATGACATGGAAGAACTGGCCAGAGAATTCAACACCAGTATCCAGAGGGGTCAGGTCAAAGAAGAATGGCTACACAGCTACTTGCTGCCGCTGCCAAAACCGAACAAAGACCATTCCAAGATAAGCGGCTACAGAATCATTACGATGCAGAATACTGTTGGCAAGCTACTGGAGAAAATTGTAGCACACAGACTTGCTTGTGACCTGGAACAGCTGGGTTGCTTCCCGCCCACACTTGGAGGGTACAGACGCAACAAAGAGTCATGGCTGAATGTGGCGGTCTTTGCTCAAGATGTTTACGAAGGATTTCAGGTCAGAGAAGAGACATGTGCGGCCGCCATAGACTTAGAGGACGCATATAACAGAGTATCTTTCGAGCACTTGATGCAAACCCTTCTCAGGCTGAAAGTGCACCCTCACCTTGTACGATGGATAGCTGCAGTTCTGCTCCAAAGGAAGGTGGTGCTAAGATGCGGTAGTTGGTCTTCTGAGCCGATAACGATATGTCCAGGATTGCCGCAGGGTTCACCACTGTCACCAGTACTATTCAACGTGTATACGGTGCCGATCACTGAACAACAGTTGGACGGGAGGGGTAGGACTCTGTCATTCGTTGACGACATCCTCGTGTATCGACAGGGTCGAGATAGACAGGCGGTTGCCAATGATATGCAGGGCGAACTAGATCGAATTTCCTCATGGTGTGCTGATGCCGATGCCCTTGTCAATCCTGCAAAGGCAACGGTTACATGGTTCTCACTAAACAACCATATTGTGAAAACAGACCTGCCGGCAGTAAGAATGGATGGGAGCAGCTTGAGTAGAACCCAGTCAATGACATATCTTGGCGTGAGGCTTGATCGTAGCCTGTCCTTCAGAGAACATGTCGATTATGTCATAACGAAGGCTCGAAAAGGTTTGTCAGCAATGAGAGTCATGGCGACTGCCAACATTGAGCAAAGACTGCTAATACTCCTGTTCCAAGGACTTGTGCTTTCACGCATCGAGTATGCCCTGGCCATCCTCACTGTCAGCCCTACACAGATTGGAAGACTTGAAAAGGTACAAAACGAAGCCATGCGCATCATTTTGGGCTGCACGAGAGACACCAGCTGTGTAGCAATGAGATACCTCCTTGACTTCCCGACAATGGAACACAGGATCAAGATCTGGAGAGCTCGTGCATACTTAAAAATAAGTGCAGATGAGCAGCACCCTCTGCATGACGCTATATTCAGAGAAAAGGGTGACAGGCTAAAGAGGGGCAAATCATGGATGGGTCGGGCGGAAGATGTCGTCAGACAGGTCTGCAGTCTTACCAGTATCAACCCCAGCAAGGAATGGGTGCCGGTGCCTCCAGCTTTTAAGTGCACTTTCTCCTGCATTATCACACTCGACAGACGGTGCAGAGAGCAGAACCCTGCCGCTGTCAATGCAGAGGTTAACGCGCTCATCTATGAACACTCATGGCAGTTACACAGGCTTTCATATGACTGGAATCACAGCATTATACCAACGTGTGTGTACTAAGTGATTCAATTCAATGAGCATGATTCAGAAGGTCGAAGCTGGATCTGTACGTAGACAGTGGACTGAATCGCTGCGGAAGTCTGTTGTCCGTAAAGTCACCTTCATCTTCGTCCCGGGACATGCGGGAGTCGAGGGAAATGAACGAGCTGACAAACTGGCTGGCTCTGCACCCCCTGTAGATGGCCAGCCCATGGATCGTGCCGATGTTATTAACGTCCTTAAAGATATGGCGAGAACAGAGGACTTTGACGTCAGTGATTCCACATCGCTGTCCAGGATGAAAGACCTGGGAGTAAAAATCGGCACAGCCAGATGCGAGAGGTACATCGGGAAAACAAAGCGCCTCGTCAACCAACACAGAACTGGCACTATTAGCCACCGGACGCTGATGAATATGCTGGGGGGAGGATCTGACCACCTATGGACATATCCGGAGTGCATCGAAGATACCCCAACTGATAACTGATAACTAACTGTGGGGAAACAGCTGCGCGAGATTCGGTAGGGAATAGGGTCGCGTTGTTTACTTACAGGGGTATCTGAGATTGTCGCTCAGTAAGCAATGCAAAATACTGTGCGTAATCTTGCAAAGACATCAACAACAGCGGTAAAATGCTGTTGTTAACAGCGATGTAAATAGGATATGCGAAAAAAAAAAATTCCGCTAAATGCTTGAACATATGTGTAGTGATCAATCAAGGCATTACTATCATGTTATTATGATATTTGAAATATTCTCTAAGCAAACGTAATTGCACCGGCATTTAGCAGAGAGAAGAGAGAGAGAGAGAGAGAGAGAGAGAGAGAGAGAGAGAGAGAGAGAGAGAGAAGTGGGAGGAAGAGTGGGGGAGGGGGGGGGGGGACTATTTGTAATATTTGTCAACATAAGCTTGCACGGCATTTCGCCAGTGCGAAAATAAGTGCATGCAAGCCTTGATTGTGCCGGACCAGGTTTTGTCCTACTCACTTAGCCTATTAATCTACATCTCTCTTATTCCTGTCACCTAGACCAGGGGTCACCAAACTACGGTCCGCGGGCCGGATCCGCCCGCGACGTCATTTCATCCGGCCCGCCGTCAGTACTCGAACTTGCTTGATATAACTATGAAACACGAGACGTTGTGATACAATTTAAATGTAAATATTATGTTTAGAATGATAGAAGATCTTCACACGTGCGGAGACCTCCTGGCTGCACTAGGTTGTTTATTTAGGTGGCCTTATTTATAAATTTTGCGAACCTTATTATGAGATATATTTTATTACCAAATCAAGCCGCCTGCCGCGACATTACAAGAGTATGGAGTAGCATATCCCTTGATACCCTGGTAAAAAATGTATAGGATGCCGGGATGTTGTGTTGGCGTGCCTATTACAGCCCAGTAAAGTCATGTTCCCGCCTCTTTGGCCTTGGGAACAAGTTAGGCCAAAGAGATGCTGATGTCTAATTTTCAGCAGAGGGTTTGTACTTAAACCCCTGAGCCACTACCAAGTAGATGTGTGAACATGCCCCAGGCACGGTCGAGCGTAGCCACTGTTTTTCCAGACCGCAGTTGAGAGAGTAGACAGGCCCTGTGAAGATCCAAAAGATCCAAGAGGATCTTGATTGTGGATTGACGATTATCAGCTGTGGGGTGAGTTTTGAACGAACCTTCATAGTTTAAATAGGAGTATAGGAATATAATAGCTATGTCTGTGTCTGAGAACAATAATGGAGGGATATATGCCTGGGAAGAGAGGAAGAGGAAGGCCAAAGAGAAAATGGGTGCAGGATGTGGCGGATGATCTCCAGATGGATGAATCTGAAGCGGGTAATCTTGCTTATGGTCGAGAGGTTTTCAGGAAGGTTGTTATGCGAGCGAGGTTCTGCAAAGGACATGCTACTGAATGAATTACCTTTGTTCCATCTTGTTGTCTGATAATTGCTGGTGTTGTGTATCAGACTACAGTTACAGTGTTGGATGATTATCCATGCTGTGATGAGGATCACTGGTACTGTGTTGGATGACTACCCATGCTGTGATGAGGATCACAGGTACTGTGTTGGATGACTACCCATGCTGTGATGAGGATCACTGAAACTGTGTTGGATGACTACCCATGCTGTGATGGAATATCAATGGTACTGTGAAGGATGATCATGTGTATGTTTATTCATTGGTATGCCTATTTTGTCATTGCATCTAATCATGAATTTTATTTATTAGGGCATTGACATTATTAATCAGATGTTGTTGTATCTTTATAATTACATTATTCTGGTTCCCTGTACAATGACCTGAATTTCTTCTGATATCTCAAAATCGTTGTTTTTTCTTGTTAGCCGTAGAGATAGAATGAGATTCTCTTTGTCTTCTTATTCCTCTCTTCTTCTACGGCCCATGAACAGTCGGCGTTGTGCTATTATCTCTATCATCTCTGTGCGGTTACACAAAGGTACCTATAAACTGTATATGTACCTTTGATGAGCTGTAGCTTCACCAGTGACTCCTAGTCCTCTGCTTGTCTTGTGCTTCAATAGGATTTTATTTATGTTTCTAATGTAATGTCTTTTTCATTTTCAGATCCCGTGTACTTCACCCTTAATTATAGCAAGTAGGAATAGAAAAGTGGACGCCGAGTGAGGAGTAAAGTACTTCTTTGTGGAAACAAAGGACCAGAAAACCAGCTGCGTAGTATGCAGCGAAAGTGTTGCCGTTTTGAAAGAGTACAATCTTCGGCGTCACTACGAAACAAAACATTCATCAACATATTAAATGATATGTGGAAAATTACGCTCTGGGAAATCCATCCATCCATCCATCATGTGCCATGCCGGTAAGCGTGGGCGGTCATGTTCTGCCATCTCACTCGATCACCAGAGTCATGGATCAGCTCCGTGTTTCTGTCTCGACCATGCCACAAGGCCAAGCCATCCAGGTACTTGCTTCTAGGTCTTCCCCTTGGTCTGTTCCCCTCGATCTTACCAGTTGTCACCAAATTCTCCAATTCATTTCTTCTCATAACATGCCCAAAGAATTTTGACTGTCTACGTCTAATTTCTCTAATCAATTTACGATCTTCATTTGTTTCTTGAAGGACTTGTTCATTGGTCTTTCTGGCTGTCCATGGTATTCTTTGCATTTTCCTCAGAAACCACATCTCTACAGCCATCAGATGTTTTTCAGCCTGACTGCTCATTGTCCACGCTTCACATCCATATAAAAGTAGAGGTTCTATGTAGCCTCTCAGCACTCTTTTCCTCGTTTCAATTGACATCTTTTTATTGGTCAATATGTTTTTCATCTTGCTAAAGGCTACTTTTGCCATGGCGATTCTTGTTCTAATCTCTTCAAGGCATCTCCCATCAGATGTTATTACTGTTCCGAGATAATTGTACCTATTCACTTATTGAAGAATATTCCCATTTACTTGTATATTACATTGTGGTATTACGTCCTTCCTAGTGACGACCATAATCTGTGTCTTTTTACAATTTAATTCTAACCCTAGTTGTTCACTGTGTGTAACCATCGCATCTACTAAATTTTGCAGGTCCTGTTCATTGTCTGCAATCAAGACTGTATCATCTGCATATCTAATGTTATTGATGCATCGTCCCCCAATGTTAATTCCTTCCATATCTTCAATATTTCTGAAAATACTTTCACTGTACAGGGAAAACAGATCTGGAGACATTACACATCCCTGTCTCACACCCCTTTTAATAGGCTGATATTGGCCTACTTCATTATCAACTCTTATGGCAGCTTGTCGTTTCCAATATATGTTTTTTACAAGTCTAAGATCTTTTCCATCAATTTGTAGATCTTCGAGCATCCTTATCATGTTGACATGTCTCACTTTATCAAAAGCCTTTGTGTAGTCAATAAAGCAAAGATGTAGATCTTTGTTTACTTCTATAGAACGTTCGATTATGGTTCTCAGTATATACACAGCATTTACTGTACCCTTGCCTTCCACAAACCCACATTGTTCTTCTCCTATTTCAGGTTGTATTTTCCTCCTAACTCTTTGCATGATAATTCTTAGCAAAATCTTTGTGATGTGACTCATTATACTAATTGTTCGATTTTGATCACATTCCAAGGCTCCCGATTTCTTTGGGATTGCAATAAATACAGAATTACATAACTCCTGAGGTATATTTCCAGTATCATATATTGTATTAAGCAGACTGGTGACTTTATCTATTCCATATTCTTCTAAAGCATTAATCATTTCTGTTGTGATGCTGTCTGAACCGGGGGTCTTGCCAGATTGCATGTGGTTAAGAGCATTCTGAACCTCCATATTTCTGGGAAATATGAGACCATTAAACGTGGCTTTGAAACGCAAAGAAATATCGTCACGAGAAAATTTGCTGAAAATGAATCTGTCACTCGTCCAAGTTACAAAACAGTGCATAAGATGGCAGAACGAGGAAAACCGTTTACTGATGGCAACGTCATTAAAGAGTGTGTGTGATCGAAGCAGCAAATGACTTGTGTCCTGAGAAAGCCGATTTGTTTGGAACTATCAGCCTTTCGGCAAGTTCAGTTGTGCGGAGAACAGAAGAACTTGGAGAGAACATAGTGCTACAGATACGCGAGAAAGCTAGGAACTTGTAGTAATCTCTGGCGCTGGATGAGTCTATTGATCTCTCGAGTACGTCACAACTTCTCGTGTTCACTTGTGGTGTCAATTTGGACTTTCAGATAACGAAAGCGTTGGCGTCCGTTTGCAGCATGCATGGAACAACAACTGGGAAAGTCATTTTCGTGGAAGTGCAAACAATTTTCCAAGACTATAACCTTCGATGGAATCAGCTTCGAGGTGTTACAGTTGATGAGGGAAAAAAAACATGACTGGAGTGAGGAAGGGTCTGTTGGGGCAGATCAGGACTCATTTGGAAGATCTGGAAATTTCCGGGTGCTCTGTTCATACACTGCATCGTACATCAACAAGTACTCTGTGGGAAAGATTTAGATATTTCTTGTGTACTGAAACCAGTAGTTTCTGCTGTGAACTTCATTCGGGAACATGCACTCATTCACCGTCAGTTCTAGGCTTTTCTTGAAGAAATTGATTCTGAATTCTGTGACTTGCCTTATCACATATCAGTCAGGTGGCTCAGCTGCGGTAAAGTCCTGCTTCGTTTTTACAAACTCCGAAACGAAATAGATGTTTTCCTCAGTGAAAAAGATAAAGCTGATTCACAGCTGTCAGATCCTACCTGGCTGTCAAAGTTGTCAATTTTGGTCTATATGAATGAACTGAACTTGAAACTTCAGGGAAAGGATTACCTAGTCTGTGATCTCTACAGAACCATCAAAGGATTTCTAAGAAAGCTGTCATTGTTGGAAGCACAACTGGAAGGAGAAAACCTTTCTCATTTTCACTGTTTCAACGAGTTTGGAGAGATTTTCAGATCTTGACAGATTTGAGAGCGGCATCCTTATGTTCCAGAATCCGTTTGATTGTAACCTTAATGGTGTGCCAGTTGAATTACAGTTGGAGCTCATTGAGAAGGAAGTACCGCTGGTTACCTGATGTTGAGTTTCCGAAACTTAAGAAATTTGCCGCTGGTATGACATCATTGTTTGGAACAACATGTGTCTGTGAGCTAACATTTTTAAATAAGAAGTCTGTGAAGTCACCACATCGAATGAGATTGACTGATGAACATTTGAAAGCAAATCTCTTGATTAGATGCAGCAATTCCAAACCAAACGGTATGGTATTTTGAAGTTTTTGATGGTATTTTGAAAGCCATACGTCAGTTTCACAAAACTGACTATCCTCTTTTGCTGCTTAGTCTGTGAGATTCGGATATGTGCACTATATGTCTGATGTAACTATCTTTTTTTCTAACGTCGCCTTCTTTGATAACTTTGTTTAGTAAATAAATATAAATATGTTGGTTGTCTTTGTTTGTTTGTTTGTTTGTTTGTTTGTATGTTTGTTTGTTTGTTTGTTTGTGTGTTTATGTGCATTGCACGCCCTTTCCATGATTAACTTAGTTTTTCGTTTTTTTTTCCCAGAGCTTTCGTTCTAGCTTGCAATTATTGTTAAAGTTAGTTGTATATCCTTTACATGACGTTTTCAGTCAACATCAGCATTGTTTGCTGTTGTTGATGTCTTGGCAAGTTTATGTTCAGTAGTTTACCATTGCTTTTCAAACGACAGGCACCCATAACATAGCGTAAAAACCAGCGCAACGTTGTCTGCTGCCAAATCGCTTGCAGCTGTATCTCGAACGTGGGTATATGGGATTACGAACCGCGTCCGTAAGATCTTCGCCACGGAGACGGGCACAAGTATTGTACAGAATGAATATCCGGCCCGCGCGCGTCATTTTGTCAGTTATCCGGCCTGCGCTCGTCATTTTGTCAGTTATCCGGCCCGCCGTGAAAAAAGTTTGGTGACCTCTGCCCTAGTCCATACTTGCCCACTATGCATCCGTCCTGTTGATTTCCAACTTTGGCATTTAAGACACCCATTATGATAGTTACTTCAGAATTCTTGCATTTCTTGAAGGCTTTCTCTAAACCACTATAAAATGCACCGATGCTGTCATCACTACTGTCTGCTGTTGGTGCATAAACTTGTATGACGTTGACATCAAAAGGTCTTCCACTCAACTTCACCAGTAACACTCTGTCTGATTCAGTCCAATATCCTTTGATCGATTTTTCTCTCTCTGTATCCATTATAATTGCTACTCCTCGCTGTTGTTTCTCTCCATCAGAATAGATTATTCTATATTCCTCAGATGTCATAATGCCCATTCCTGTCCATCTGGTCTCACGTAGACCTAACAGGTTAATATTTAATCTTCTCATTTCATTCTTAATGTTATCAAATTTCCCATCCCCACTCATAGTTCTTACATTCCAAGTTCCTACTTTCAATGTTGATATTGTTTTGCACCCAGTCGCCTGGGCGAGGCTGCTCCTATGGAGCACCCATTTACGCCGTTTCTCTGATTATCGATAAGACTTCAGTACATGATATTCTTGGCATCTGTAAAGAAGGTAGTTTGCCATTGTTTTCCTTCCTAGCAGTGACCATACTGGTCGATGACCGTAGCCAATGTCTCCCAAAAAAGAGATCATCTGCCTTCCGTCGTGAAGCTGGAGACCATAACCTACAACTATCTGACGGCTGCTCTTCAACTTCATCTACCACCTGCACCCATGGCTTCACGTAACCCTGATCGGGAGGCTAAACGGGTACTCCACCTTGCCCAAGGGTGTCCCATAGGATAGAGGAAGGAAGGAGGCACCCATCAAGGCATTACTTTCATGTTATTATGATATTTTAAATATTCTCTAAGCAAACGTAATTGCACCAGCATTTGGGAGAGAGGGAGAGAGAGAGAGAGAGAGAAAGAGAGAGAGTAACAGAGAGAGAGAAAGAGAGAGATTAAGTGAGAGCGAGAGATAGAGAGAGTAAGAGAGAGAGAGAGAGAGAGAGAGAGAGAGAGAGAGAGAGAGAGAGAGAGAGAGAACTATTTCTTCAAATTGAATGAAATTTACACACATAAATGACAGTTTCTCTAAACATATTTATCAAAATAAACCCCATAGACTTCCAAGATCTTTCGCCGTTAATGTAAGTAAATTTTCTTTAAATTGTGGGTGGCCTTACGAGGCCAGTAAAAAAATGTTGTTTCCCCACAGAGGGGAAATCACTTTTCAGGTTATAATGGTGGTATCATTAAAAGTACAGTTTTAAAAATTAAATATAAACGTAGAATTGAAAAAGTGTGTAATAAAATGTAAGTAGAAAAAGATGAAACAAATGTTTTATAAACATTTTAATAGCCTTCTTTTCATGATTGCAAAATTTGACTGCGGTATTAATTGCTTTATTTCTTCTTCTTCTTCTTCTTCAGCGTTCCGAGCCATTGAGGTTCTTTGCTGCAAATACAATCCGTCTCCATTCGTCTCTCTGGTGGACCTTCTCTTGCCAGTCGTTGATTCCAAGTGCTTGCAGGTCTGTACATGTATTATCTCTCCACCGCCTTCTTGGTCTACCTCGGGGTCTACGGTAATTTATTTCCTGAGTGTAAGCGAGTTTTGTTTCCCTATTATCTTCCATTCTTTCTATATGCCCCAGCCATTGTAGTCTATTAGCCTTCATGATACCAGTGATTAGCGGGGACTTAAACAGATCATAAATTGCTTTATTTGTCAAATAAAAATTAAAGACCTTCATGTTTGTGAGAGGTATTGTAGCTAGGTATACCATTTTCTTTTTCAAGTTTTAGTAACCTCCCTTGCAACAATATTCGATGTTTATGTCCCCCTACCAAGTGCAGTTTGCTACTACAACCATCTTAGACAATTTAAATATAAACTTAAAGAAAGTCAAATATACAAATAGAAACACAAAATTTGATCTACAGGCACTGAAGAGTGAGGAGATAAAAAGTAAATTCAACGTAGAGGTAAAGAACAAATTCGATGCATTGTCCGATATTTTTTTATTTTTTTTTAGCATATCCCTTTTACAGGACTTAGCTGTCAACACCAGCATCTTTCAGCTGTATGTTGATCTCTTGGCAAGATTACGCTCAGTAGTTTGCCATTGCTTTCTGAGCGGCCGGCTCAGTATCCCGCAAGTCACGAGCGGGGGTCGAACCGCCTCAGCTCTCGCTCCGCTACGAGACTCTGCGTGATAAACGGGATTACAGAGAGAAAGTGTTGTAACCACACAGCCAGAGAGACCGGCTATTGTCGGATATGGCAATGCAATATTATTTCAAGACGTCAGTGACCAATTGAAAATATAAAAGAAATCAGTCAAGAAGCTGCACTAACAACAATGATAATCCCCAAAATAAAGATAATAGGGCGCAAGAAATGGATGATGGAAGACATCTTAAAACTCATGGAAATAAGAAGAAATAACAAAAATAACAAGGAAATATACGAAGAGATTTACAGGAAAATTAGGAAGCTACTGCTATGCAAAGAGGCAAAAGAAACAAGGCTTGAGGAATATTGCAAGGAAATTTAAAACCAACACAACACCAAGAATACCAAATTAATGCACACAAGAATTAATGACATCACTAACAAAAGAAAAGACACATCAACAGGTTGCCTATAAACCAAAGATGACAAAATCATAATAGAAAAATATCAGATTTTACATGCGTGGTCAGATTATATGAAAGACCTTTATGATGATACAAGACAAGAACAATATGATCATCAGAATAATAATGAAGGACCATCAATTTTGTTTGTCGGGGTGTTTTTCTTTTAGATATCTAGCAATTCAGCGGAGCCGGTCTCCCTGGCGAAGGTGTTAACGATTTTCACCGTAATCCCGCATATCCACGTGTGGGGAAACAGCTGCGCGAGATTCGGTAGGGAATCGGGTCGCGTTGATTACTTACAGGGGTATCTGAGATTGTCGCTCAGTAAGCAATACAAAATACAGTGCGTAATCTTGCAAAGACATCAACAACAGCGGTAAATGCTGTTGTTGACAGCGATGTAAATAGGATATGCGAAAAAAAAAATTCCGCAGAATGCTTGAACATATGTGTAGTGATCAACCAAGGCATTACTATCATGTTATTATGATATTTGAAATATTCTCTAAGCAAACGTAATTGCACCAGCATTTAGCAGAGAGACGAGAGAGAGAGAGAGAGAGAGAGAGAGAGAGAGAGAGAGAGAGAGAGAGAAAGAGAGAACAGAGAGAGAGAGAGAGAGAGAGAGAGAGAAAGAAGAGAGAGAGAGAGAGAGAGAGAGAGAGAGAGAGAGAGAGAGAGAGAGAGAGAGAGAGAGAGAGAGAGAAGGGAGGTAGAGTGGGGGGAACTATTTGTAATATTTGTCAACATAAGCCCCATAAGCTTGCTCGGCCTTTCGCCAGTGCGAAAATAAGTGCATGCAGGCCTTCATTGTGCCAGACCAGGTTTTGTCCTACTCACTTCGCCTATTAATCGTCATCTCTCTCATTCCTATCACCTAGACCAGGGGTTACCAAACTACGGCCAGCGGGCCGGATCCGGCCCGCGACGTCATTTCATCCGGCCCGCCGTCGGTAATCGAACTTGCTTGATATAACTATGAAACACGAAACGTTGTGATACAATTTAAATGTAAATATTATGTTTAGAATAATAGGAGATCTTCACACGTGCTGAGACCTACTGGCTGCACTAGGTTGTTTACTTAGGTGGCCCTTTTTATAAATTTCGAGAACCTTATTATGAGATATATTCTATTACCAAATGAAGCCACCTGCCGCCACTCTACAAGAGTATGGAGTAGCATAACCCTTGATACTCTAGTAATAAATGTATAGGATGCTGGGATGTTGTGTTGGCGTGCCTATAACAGCCCAGTAAAGCCATGTTCCCGCCTCTTTGGCATTGGGAACAACTTAGGCCGAAGAGATGCTGATGTCTAATTTTCAGCAGAGGGTTTGAACTTAAACCCCTGAGCCACTACCAAGTAGATGGGCGAACATGCCCCAGGCACGGTCGAGCGTAGCCACTGTTTCTCCAGACAGCAGTTGAGAGGGTAGACAGGCCCTGTGAAGATCTAAAAGAACCAAGAGGATCTTAATTGTGGATTGAACATTATCTATTGTGGGGGGAGTTTTGAACGAACCTTCATAGTTTAAATAGGAATATAGGAATATAATAGCCATGTCTGTGCCTGAGAACAATAATGGAGGGATATATGCCTGGGAAGAGAGGAAGAGGAAGACCAAAGAGAAGATGGGTGCAGGATTTTGCGGATGATCTCCAGATGGATGTATCTGAAGCGGGTAATCTTGCTTATGATCGAGAGGTATTCCGAAGGTTGATATGGGAGCGAGATTCTGCAAAGGACATGCAACTGAATGAATGACCTTTGTTCCATCTTGTTGTCTGATAATTGCTGGAGTTGTTTATCAGACTACAGTTACAGTTTTGGATGACTACCCATGCTGTGATGAGGATCACTGGTACTGTGTTGGATGACTACCCATGCTGTGATGGAATATCAATTGTACTGTGAAGGATGATCATGTGTATGTTTATTCATGGGGATGCCTATTTTGTCATTGCATCTAATCATCAATTTTATATATTAGGGCATTGGCATTACCAATCAGATGTTGTTGTATCTTTATAATTACATTATTCTGATTCCCTGTACACTGACCTGAATTTCTTCTGATATCTCTAAATCGTTGTTTTTTCTTGTTAGCCGTAGAGATAGAATGAGATTCTCTTTGCCTTCTTCTTCTTCTTCTTCGTTCATCCGGAGTTTTTTTTTCGGATGTGATTGCGTTGTGCCTGTTTACAGCAGAACTGCGTTCTTGCAACTTTAGGCCGACACATCCGACTTCTGCGGGCATTTGTTGACCGGGTTAGCCTTCCCGAGGCTCTTTGTCTTCTTATTTCTCTCTTCTTCTACGGCCCATGAACAGTCGGCGTTGTGCTATTATCTCTATCATCTCTGTGCGGTTACACAAAGGTACCTATCAACTGTATATGTACCTTTGATGAGCTGTAGCTTCACCAGTGACCCCTAGTCCTCTGCTTTTCTTGTGTTTGAATAGGAATTTAATCATGTTTCTAATGTAATGTCTTTTTCATTTTCGGATCCCGTGTACTTCACCCTTAATTATAGCAAGTAGGAAAAGAAAAGTGGACGCCGAGTGAGGAGTAAAGTACTTCTTTGTGGAAACAAAGGACCAGAAAACCAGCTGCGTAATATGCAGCGAAAGTGTTGCCTTTTTGAAAGAGTACAATCTTCAGAGTCACTACGAAACAAAACATCCATCAATATATTACAAGTTTTCTGCGAAATATGAGACCATTAAACGTGGATTTGAAACGCAAAGAAATCTCTTCACGAGAAAATTTGCTGAAAATGAATCTGTCACTCGTACAAGTTACAAAACAGTGCATAAGATGGCAGAACGAGGAATCCCGTTTACTGATGGCAACGTCATTAAAGAGTGTGTGTGATCGAAGCAGCAAATGACTTGTGTCCTGAGATAGCCGATTTGTTTGGAACTATCAGCGTTTCGGCAAGTTTAGTTGTGCGGAGAACAGAAGAACTTTTAGAGAACATAGTGCTACAGATACGGAAGAAAGCTAGGAACTCGTAGTAATCTCTGGCGCTGGATGAGTCTATTGATCTCTCGAGTACGTCATAACTTCTCGTATTCATTTGTGGTGTCAATTTGGACTTTCAGGTAACGGAAGAGTTGGCGTCCGTTTGCAGCATGCATGGAACAACAACTGGGAAAGTCATTTTCGTGGAAGTGCAAACAATTTTCCAAGACTATAACCTTCGGTGGAATCAGCTTTGAGGTGTTACAGTTGATGAGAGAAAAAAACATGACTGGAGTGAGGAAAGGTTTGGGGCAGATCAGGACTCATTTGGAAGATTTGGAAATTTCCGGGTGCTCTGTTCATAAACTGCATCGTACATCAACAAGTACACTGTTGGAAAGATTTAGATATTTCTTGTGTACTGAAACCAGTAGTTTCTGCTGTGAACTTCATTTGGGAACATGCACTCATTCACCGTCAGTTCTAGGCTTTTCTTGAAGAAATTGATTCTGAATTCTGTGACTTGCCTTATCACATATCAGTCAGGTGGCTCAGCTGCGGTAAAGTCCTGCTTAGTTTTTACAAACTCCGAAACGAAATAGATGTTTTCCTCACTGAAAAAGATAAAGCTGATTCACAGCTGTCAGATCCTACCTGGCTGTCAAAGTTGTCAATTTTGGTCGATATGAATGAACTGAACTTGAAACTTCAGGGAAAGCATTACCTCGTCTATGATCTCTACAGAACTGTTGTCATAGTGTAGAAAGAAGTAATAAAGTCGAAGGTTGAATAAAAGTTTGTTTATTTGCGTAAGATGACAAGCCGTGTCTGCCTTGCTGGAATATCGGATCTTGACTGCCCTTCACAACAACAATACGTCACGATTGAGCATCTCTCTCCGCTTTCACTCATAATGCTCAATCGTGCTGTATCTCTAATTCCCCACTAGATCCTAATTATAACCCAAACTACACATACTGTTACACCTCCCCATGTTTATTAAAGAATTTTCCTTATAAAGGAAAAATCTTTACTCCTAATCCCCTTACTCTATTCCCTCTTTTTCCTCTAATCTTCCATAGTTCTTCTAATCCTCCCCAAACCAACTCCAATTTAATTAAACATTCTATTTCTTTAACTCTTTCCCCAGCTATATAATCAACCCACTTCTTCTTCGTTCTTGGTCCTTTAACCAAACATAACATATTTACATATCTTTAATAACATTTCAATTTCAACTATATACAATAACATCATAACACGTCTTCTTAAATACTCCTTCCTCATAAGCAATCTGCTTAAAATTTCAAACTCAACTCTAACACCAACTCCTTATTTTATCACCAACGCTACAAATTCCCCATTTTCAACTAAGCCGAAATTACTTTCACACGATAGGAAGACAAAGAATCGGTGGCCACCGGTATTTAAAAGAAGCAGTAGAACTCTTCCACACAAAGACCACACTCAGCTAAAAATCACACACCCCCTTTACCAAACCATACTCCTTTACCCTCCTATGTCATTTGAGACTTTATGTAATAAAGTCTAAAACCACACTCACCTAAATCACACACCCCCTTTACCACTCATTATGGTAAACGTTTATGCTGCTATCTACAGCATCAAAAACATTATTCACATCCAATAATATTCTTCACTTCTAAGTGTCTATATAACAGACACTACCTTACCTCAACCTCACATAGTAATGTAAACTACAAAACACATCCCGAAGACACAATTAAAAAATCTATTATCCCCTAAGAACACCTCACATAACCTCATCCTCGTATAACTAATCTTCTCCAATATCTCAGGTTCTCTCTTAATGTCCATTTCTTATGGGCATATCTACTAAAATGCTCTACTTATGCCGTCATCAACAGCAACCTAGTAACCTTGAAATCTCCCCTTAAATATTAACCATCAAACACAACATTGTAATCTGACCCACTTATAAACATTTACATCCTGCCCAGGCCATGTAACCCAATGTCTCTCTAAAATCTTCCACCTCTCAACTCATAATTCATGCCGTAATCTACAGCAACCTTAAATGTCTATTTATTACAGACACCCGTAACTTCACAACATCGTAATCTGACCACTATATAGACTACTCTATCTCTGAAACTTAATACACCTCTAGGGATAACCATTTACCTCCCGTCTTTAACGGACTCTCAAGAACCCATGTCATTATGTCTCCACTATGTTCATCAACTTACACTCCCTTACTATTGTACTGTTATCCACAGTGTCTAGTTAAACATGGATCCAATTCATGTTTACTTTCTGGGGTAATTTTCTTATTCTTCTATAACCCAGCATTCTGTGTACATCATGGTTCTTCTGACCCCATGTAACCCATGTTTAAAACTTTCTCCTCATTTACCCCATTGCTATATTAATCTTTTCTTCTCTCATATGGTTTCTAATCCCTATATTTCCAATTAATACTGACTTTAGTGTAACTCTAAACTTCCCTATAACCATCCATATATTTCCACTACTTCATAACCATCTCAACTATGCTGATTATCACAGCAACAAAATACCCATGAACTTACTCTTCACAAAGAGAATGTGTCTCTTTATTAGCTCTCAGTAGTTTTATTAACTCTTTTCTGAACGAAGGATCCCAAATAAATGTCTCTCTTCTAGTTTATTACTATTTTCTGAACGAAGGACTAAAATAAAGCCCATGTATTGTCTTTATTCTAGACAAAACCCTGTAACTTAAACATAACTTAACTAACTACTATTTAACATACAAAACAGCGAAATAAAATCACAACAGGACATCAAACCCCCCCCCAAATTTTTTTGTAACAATCATTTATGTTTCCCCGCAACTCAACTAAAGGTATGATGATGATGGTGATGATGATGGTGATGATGATACAACATACATCCTATTCTATTTTTACCTACTACTACTGGTCTCTTTTACGGACCAGTAGTTTACACATAAAAGTCTACAAACCCAATAATCCTATTCTAAAATAATAATCCTTTTACAGGACCAAATCAAGCAAAAAAAACATTTTATACATGAGGCATCAACACTCAGGCTCCACAAAAGAATTGTCTTCTCGCTAAAGACAACTCCCTTCAAACTACTACGTACAGTGGCCCATCAAGCTTGGCCTCTCATAACCGAGAAAACAAAACACCTCACTGCTACGTATGTATATCTGTTAACCACAGACTAACTTTTTAATCTTAGAACAATATTTGTTCTCCTCAACCACAATCACCACTCCACCATTGACCGTTCCATTTTCTGGAAGTCAAACTAACTCCTTACACATCATCCGCTTATTAATACCCTGTAGCTCGGCACAGCTATTGTTTCCCTTGGCTTTATACAAAACACCACTACCACTTCTTAAACATTACTGTTAACTACAGTATCTTCACCATGCTACTCCCACCAAAAGAACTTGTCTATTTATTATAGACCTCCCACCAAAACCACCAATTCCACTACCTACTTTCTCGTCTACCCGACGCAATTAATATTTCGTCCTCCTGCTTCAATACTTTCAACGTCTCACCAACACTACTATAGCTATCCTCAAGTTGTGTTACCTACTGTTTCTCTTGTAGGGTATCTCATATTTCTTCTTTCCTCATTTCCATGTTTACCTCCGCACCTTTCATTCTTCTTGTTATTTCCCGGAACTCTTTCAGAACTGTAACCTACGCCACTTATAACTAACAGCAGACCTCTCTTTCCTCGTTTCTCAGTCTTAGGCACTCTTGCTTCGCCATTTTCCTGTCAAGAACACTAAACATTCATAATGTTAATTCAGCATATAACTTCCATAATTTCCTTCCAAGTTCAGATATTCTACGAAAAGACATTACAATTTTCTTTCTATCTCTCGATTTTCGCATGCTCTATGTTCCACCACGATTTATCAACGTCACTTATCAACCGCTCTTCTCATATTCACACGGACAATGACACACAGCCTCGCTCTCATCTCACGCCTACTCTCGCATCGCGACAACCTAACGTCTCCATACTATTACTACAACAAAATACTTTAGACGCCACCTCCACATTCCAGCAATCATTGATCTCCTCTACACACATTGACACAAGACATTTTAACGCCACTCTTACATTCTATCTACGTATTTCACTTAGGCGACTTCATCACACCTCTCTCCTACTTCCTTCATTACGCCGAACACCTGTCTGACTACAGTTATATTCACGTATGAACAACGCATAACCAGAGGACTTTCTCAATTCACTGTTTTCTTATATCTCTACTCCTATACGAAGGTCAGACCCTATACATGACATCTCGCAACTTATATTGCTTTCACAGCACTATCTACTATCTCTTCAAAACAAACTTCATTCCAACATGTCACAAATCTCGTAACTATTATTCTATACTTCTCCAGACACAACAACTTTTTCTTTCTCCACAAGCACTACGTAACTCGTATTTTTCAAGCATCCACTTCTACAGTCTTTTACTCTTAATATTCTCGTGTTCAACTGGCTACTTTACACACAGGACGCTCAGTACCACCTCGATCCATATCTCTTCACCAGACACTCTCGGTTCACCTGTTAACAATACTATTCTTTCTTCTCCAACCAACAAGCAAAACTATCTCGGACATCACGTCATAGCTCTGAGTCAAACCACTTCTAATACGAACATTCATACTTAATTTATCTCTCACCCTCTACTAATTCTCTCTACTAAGTGCTGAATCCACCCTTCATTTTAACCAAACAGAAGATATGATATCCTGTATTACGTAATCCACGTGGAATATCATTTGCCGTACTTCCTTATCCTCAGCACCACTATCACCTACCTTGTACCATTCTACCCCAAAAATTTCATCTGTCCATTTTAGAGTTCTTCTCCTAAGCCAAAACTATTTCATTTTCCTTCTTCACCCAAGGAATTTTAAGCGTTATATAGTGTGTCCAAATTAAACATTTCACTGTCTTTCAATACATTCACCCGTCTTTCGCTTATTATGTCTTCATCACTATCTGTTGTCAACCTGTTAAAGTATTCAGGTCTTAAGGTCATAAGGTCTTCTATTTTTCTTAAGTCGCTTTCCGTCGTTGCGTAAATTCCCGCTATCTGTCTACCACTATTCTTTTTCTTAAATGAGTTATTTCTATTTCTTTTATTTCTGTCGTCGGTCCGCTCACTGTTCCCTGTCAACCTTACGTAACGTTTACACTTCCCCATCTCGTCCTCAGATGACACACTAATAATAGTTCCTTCATCAGACTCATTATAGTTTACTGCAAACACGTCGGCCCTATTTCCATAGTCATCTTTAAAACGTCTGGCTTTCTTTCTCTTTCTCGGTCTTCGTCCCTTAGTCTTTCCTACTTTATTGTCATATAATCCAGTATCTACATAGTCACTAACCAAAGCTCTGTCCGTCTGTCCATCAGCAACTACTCCATATGAGGGAACATCACGCCTCGATTCAGGATCTGCTCGTAGTGCAACACTCTCATTCTCCGAATCCTCAGTAATAATATCCGTTTCAGCATCACTATAATATTTGGCTGTAGGAATATCTTCTCCATAACTTGAACTCTGGCAGCTAATATTCCTACACCATTTGGGAATTAGTTTCCTGTCTATAGCTGAAGAACTAGACATGGCACTACCTCTATTTACAACCATACTGTTTCTTTCTTCAATACTTCTTCTCTTTATCTTTCTTTCGTTCTTGGTCCTCGTCTGTCCATCTTTCCTATCCTCAACCTTGTCTCTCTTAGTCAATTGAGTTGGTTTTGACTGATTCTCTATTAAGTCAGTTTGAGTTCCCTTTGTTAACCTGCTGACTGGTTGTACCTGAGTCTGCGTACTACTTTCTACTGTATTATTTGTCTGCGTCTGTGTCTCTCGGTTTATTTTCTTTACCAATCCCGTCGTCTTCTTTTCCTGTCCCATATTAATGTTGGCAAGTACTTTAGGTGTCGTTGAATTCTTATAATTCTTATCTTTGTGTTCCACTCTGTCTTTCGATCCTGACTTCAAATATTGTCCTTGTCTCTTTTCAAACCAGTCGTTACGTCTTTTTCTGGCGGTTTCACTATGAGAGGGCCAGTTCCACGATTTCTTTGCAAGATTTCTGTCACGCCCACTACTATACCAGTTTGACCTTTCACTATTATGTCTGTTCTTCTTACTGTCTCTTACCCTATAAGCATTTGGACTTGGTTCGTCATAACCAGCCGCACACATAGACCCATATCGTCTTCTGTCTTCATTAAGCACTGGCTGTCTCTTGTTATTCCCTCCTGCTCTGTTGTTCCCTTTTATCTCATTACCTCTTACATTGCTCTGTAACCAGCGTACAAAACATTCTACCTCGCTGACTGCCACCTTTAATTCTCCTAACCATGCAGTCACGTGTCCTAAGTCTCTGTTCAAGTACATTTTTACTCTTTATGCTATCTCAGCCGAAATAATTCTCACTTGTGTCGTGATGAATCTGCTCTGCTAAAATATTCCTACCGCTGTTCCCACTCCCGTCAACACCTGGGCCAAGTTGTCTGGTTCCGTCATGCTGAAAATACCGAAAGAAAGCAAGCAAAGAACAAAAAAACACACAATTTCAATTTCTTAATTTAAGGAGGATGCGCTAGGGTGTCCTGTTCCGCCATGCTGAAAATACTGAAAGAAAGCAAGCAAAGAACCAAGAAGCACACAATTTCAAATTATTTGTTTCTAAAAACTGGTTAATTAATTACCCTATTTATGAATCACATAAATTTACTAATTTACAACACACAATTCCCACAGTCCATAAAACTGTTCAATTAGTTATTTAGTTCCAGAATCGCAAAAATTTCACTTTGTTAATCCCTAAAGAGCACCAGTTGTAATATTAATTACACGAATCACCATCAATATCCTGTCAGCGTAGAGGAAGGAAGAACCCTGTCTTCAATAACTCATATTGAAACCAAAAAGTTCACTATAAATCCTCGTACCTGTTTCTTAGAGTACAATAATGTTTTAGACTCTGCTCTAACCAAGAAATTACGGCACATCACCGGAGATCCAGGAAATACAAATTGTCTCCTTAATTAAACAGTTACCTTCTTTTGCTCGCTGACGGATCCAGTTCACTTACACGAGCCTGCATCAACTGACAATTAGTTCCAGAGTTCCGGTGGCGGAGTTCAGATATCCCCTCTCGTCCTCAGATAATTTCGTCCTTCTCGTGGGCTGCTGGACACTCTTCCTGCTTGGGTCCCGTCTCATGGGATGCCTGGATTATTTTCGACCCCTGGTTGGGTCCCTTCCTTGATTCTCGAGTGGGTATTTCATCGTCATTTGGGATGGGTCATACATTTGGGTCGTAGGATTGACAAGGCCCAAAAATGGATCAGGTGTGTTTGGGTCGTAGGATTGACAAGGCCCAAAAATGGATCAGGTGTGTTTGGGTCGTAGGATTGACAAGGCCCAAAAATGGATCAGGTGTGTTTGGGTCGTAGGATTGACAAGGCCCAAAAAAATTGTCAAGGTCAACCGAAGCCCAATGACAATTAGTTTCAAGAAGCCCGATCACGAATTTACGAGGCTTGTTCCATGATTAGTTGAGCCCGACAAATGTTCAACTTGAATTTCTGATTTTCTCAAGGTCCCAGGACAGGATGGCTCTTCTTGAAAAACGATAGGATTCATGCAACGGCCATGGGAGGCCCCTTGAATTTGATAACGTTCATTGGCTGGCGCTTGGAAATAGTAAGCCTTTTCTTTTGAAACTCCAGAGTTCAGATCTCGGCCCTGGAAAGCGTTGAAGGCTGAGATTCAGTTAACGGCCATTACCAGGGATGACATTACAATTCAGCCACGGCTCTAGAAAAGCCTCTTGATACTTTTATCTTCTGAGTTATATAGTACTTCGCGTGGTAGCCGGACGGCTCAATTCAGAATCCTGGACATACGGCTCCATATTTACTTCTGTCATAGTGTAGAAAGAAGTAATAAAGTCGAAGGTTGAATAAAAGTTTGTTTATTTGCGTAAGATGACAAGCCGTGTCTGCCTTGCTGGAATATCGGATCTTGACTGCCCTTCACAACAACAATACGTCACGATTGAGCATCTCTCTCCGCTTTCACTCATAATGCTCAATCGTGCTGTATCTCTAATTCCCCACTAGATCCTAATTATAACCCAAACTACACATACTGTTACACTGTCAAAGGATTTCGAAGAAAGCTGTCATTGTTGGAAGCACAACTGGAAGGAGAAAACCTTTCTCATTTTCACTGTTTCAAAGACTTTGGAGAGATTTTCAGATCTTGACAGATTTGAGAGTGACATCCTTCTGTTCCAGAATCTGTTTGATTGTAACCTTAATGGTGTGCCAGTTGAATTACAGTTGGAGCTCATTGAGAAGGAAGTACCGCTGGTTACCTGATGTTGAGTTTCCGAAACTGAAGAAATTTGCCGCTGGTTTGACATTATTGTTTGGAACAACATATGTCTGTGAGCTAACATTTTCAAAATAGAAGTCTGTGAAGTCACCACATCGAATGAGATTGACTGATGAACATTTGAAAGCAAATCTCTTGATTGGATGCAGCAATTCCAAACCAAATGGTATGGTATTTTGAAGTTTTTGATGGTATTTTGAAAGCCACACGTCAGTTTCACAAAACTCACTATCCTCTTTTGCTGCTTAGTCTGTGAGATTCGGATATGTGCACAATAGATCTGATGTAACTATCTTTTTTCTAACGTCGCCTTCTTTGATAACTTTGTTTAGTAAATAAATATAAATATGTTGGTTGTCTTTGTTTGTTTGTTTGTTTGTTTGTTTATGTGCATTGCACGCCCTTTCCATGACTAACTTAGTTTTTCGTCTTTTTTCCCAGAGCTTTCGTTCTAGCTTGCAATTATTGTTAAAGTTAGTTGTATATCCTTTACAGGACGTTTTCAGTCACCATCAGCATTGTTTGCTGTTGTTGATGTCTTGGCAAGTTTATGTTAAGTAGTTTACCATTGCTTTTCGAACGACCGGCACTGGTAACATAGCGTAAAAACCAGCGCAACGTTGTCTGCTGCCAAATCGCTCGTATAACAGAGCTCCATCTCTGTTATAGATAGTTAGGGGGAAATAGAGAAGGGTTAGGAAATGTCGCACCCGTGAGCACTATTGAAAGCACCATTTCTATGGAAGCTCACGGGTGACGTCAAAATATAAACAGTTCCAGCTCAACTTGTGGTCAGTCCGGTTGTGTTTTCATGAAGCTATATCAACTTTGTAATTACAGTTAATAAAAGCCGTTTACGCCATCCAAGGCTTCAATGTCAATCTATTGATATCATCGTTTAACCGTTCACTCTGTTACATGAGTGAAATTGGAGCCAGTGATCAGGATATGGCTCATGGTTTGTCGCGGAATGTAAGTTGCCTATACAACAGAAACATGGCTGTTGCTTTATTCTCGTCAATACCACGGCATAATGGAAGTTGAAAATTTTCGCTTGCAGAGAAATTCAACAAGGCGGCGTCTCTGATCAAATCTTTGCAACACAGTCTCTGATCAAATTTTCGCTACACAGTCTCTGATCAAATCTTTGCAACACAGTCTCTGATCAAATTTTCGCTACACAGTCTCTGATCAAATCTTTGCAACACAGTCTCTGATCAAATCTTTGCAACACAGTCTCTGATCAAATTTTCGCTACACAGTCTCTGATCAAATCTTTGCAACACAGTCTCTGATCAAATCTTTGCAACACAGTCTCTGATCAAATTTTCGCTACACAGTCTCTGATCAATTACTGCGCTGACCTAGCTGATGTTTTTTTTCAGTACGCCATACATATGGGAATTATAAGCTTTGTATTAAGATAATGCTTGCCATCATGTTCCGTTGCTTTGAGTCTCAATATGTTTTACAGGAACCGTTACCCTTGAACCAGCAGATGACCTTGGTCGTCGCTTGAGAGGAGAACTTGACCTCGCTTGACGGAATCAAAACCGAAAAATCGTTTGGATCAGCAGCTCAAATAACGAGAAAACCTCCAACGAAAAATAACTTCGCTTGATCATAGGTGTCTTGAACTCTGGCGATTATCAAATGTTGAGCGATCACGTTGATGTAGAACTTTTGGAAACGGGTAGGCAAATTGCGTTGCCGTCCTGTTGAAGAAAGAACCCTACTGAAGTCGCTTTAATTGCCAGATCGAGTCGTTTCAAGGTGTCTAGAAGTGCCAAATGTTTTGTCCAGATCTGCACTCCCTCGAGCGGAAAGAGCAGCCATAAATTTGGAAGTGTCATGACGAAATGAAGAAAACGACATACTCGCTGGTGGAGCCTTGTCGAGCCTTATTGAGCCTTGTCGAGCCTTGTCGAGCCTTGTCGAGCCTTATTGAGCCTTGTCGAGCCTTATTGAGCCTTGTCGAGCCTTATTGAGCCTTGTCGAGCCTTGTCGAGCCTTATCGAGCCTTATTGATCCTTACGGGATACTGAAGCCGCTTTGTCGATCCTTGTTCAAGTACTGGGGTGCCAGATACCGTGCCTCTCAGTCTCGTCATACAAGAGTATAGACGTCAAGAAGAATATGTAGCAGTGAATTTTCGATTGGACCATTGGAAAATTAGTTTCAACAAGAAACGGGTAACCTAAATAACTTTTTCTATTGGATAGAAAAATTATTGATTAATGTGAACTCATTTTCTTAAGAAGAAGAACTATTAGATTACGTCCTTTAGTTAAATTAAGAGTGTATATTAATGGTTATTGATTGTTTTTTTTTTTTTTTTTTTTTTTTTTTTTTTTTTGCTTATACGAATTGAATAGTAAATTATAGCATTTCAGCATGGCAGAACAAGTTGCGTTAACACAGGTGGAGTAGGCACAGAGATAGGTAGACTCAACACAGTTGTGAAACAACAAGAGACGGCAACAGGCAGAGCTCAGGACGAGGTTTTCTTTCAAGTACCAAGAAATATACAGAGGAAGAAGTAGGCATATTGTTTTAGCGTGATATAAATTACAGAGAAATAAGTATGAATTACCTACATATAGAATTAAAACGTGTCAGTGCATGGTTGGGAGAGTTAAAAGTGGCAGTTAGTGAAGTAGAGAATTTTGTGGAAACGTTACAGAGAAGAACGACTAGACAAGAGCCTTATAGATTTAAGGTAGAATGCAATGAAATAGTAAAGAATAACAGGAGACAGCCACTACTTAATAAAGACAGAAGACAATATAGTTCTGATTATGCGGTTGGTTATGACGAACCAAGGCCTGATGTTTATAGGGTAAAAGACGGTGAAAGTAGACATAATAGTGAAAAGTTGGACTGGTATAAGTGTTATAGGTATAGGAATGGCCCTGAAAGAGACCTTTCCAATAAACTATGGAATTGGCCATCCCGTAGCAAGAGTGCTAGGAAAAAACGTGACGATTGGTTTGAGCAAAGACGGAGACAGTATTTGAAGTCAGGCTCAAAGAACAGAGTAGAAAACGTAAGTAGGAATTCAACTACTCCTAAGGTGGTTGCGAATCTGACTCTTAGACAAGAAAAGAAAACAATAGACCAAGAGACTCAGACGCAGGCGATTGAAGTGGTAGAAGAGAACACACAGACACTGGTTGATACAATAGAGAAAAAAGTCCAGAAACAACCAACCAACAAGATAACGAGATGGGGAAATGTAAGCGTTATGTAAGGTATACAGAAGGCAGTGAGAAGATCGATGCAATAAAGACGGGAGTAACAAATAAAGGGAACAGAAAGAAAGTATTTAAGAAGAAGAATAGTAATAGACAGATAGCGAAAATTTACTCGACGACAGAAAATAACATAAGAAAACTCAGAGAATTAAGACCTGAGTACTTTAACAACGGATTAACAAGTACGGATATTGAAGATGGCATAATTGAAGAGAGACGCACATTAATACTAGGAGACAATGAAATATTTGGCTTAGATGCACTCTATAACTGTTAGAATTCAGAGGGTGAGGAAGGACATATGGCATTGTTTTAGCTTATGAGGGGAATTGCGGTTTGAGCATATACATATGGGCTGTCTAAAATAGGCAGATGAATTTTTTTGGGTGTAGCATCACATGGTACAGGGTAGGCAATAGTGTTGTTGAGGATAGAGAGTCACGGCAACTGATAGAATATTCTACGTGGATACGTTATAGAGAATATCTTGTGTTTAGCTGTGGTGTGGGGAGAGTAAACAAAATTGAAATGTCCCTTGTCCGGAATGGCTGGATAGAGAGGGTTGATCACGTTGAGTGATGTATAACTGCTGTGATTAAAGTAGAGTAGATTCAGCACAGAATTTGCAGAGAGAGAGATAAACTAATTATGAATGCTCGTACTAGAGTTGATGTGTTGTTTGAGATGGTTCGACTCAGAGCTATGACGTGATGTCTGAGATAGTTTCGCTTGGTGGTTTGAGAAGTAAGTATAGTAACATTAGCAGAGGAACCGAGAATGTCTGATGAGGAGATATAGATTGAGGAGGAATTGAATATCCTGTGTAAAATAGCCAGTGGAGAGCAAGACTATTAAGAGTAAAAGACTGTAGAAGCTGATGCTTGAAGAATACGAGTTCTTGGTGAGGGGGATGAAGTAATTACATGATGCTTGAGGAGAAAGAAGAGGTGATTAAATCTGAGAAACTTGTTGTGTGGAGAAGTATAGAATGATGTTTACGAGGTTAGTGGCTCAGCGGAATGAGGTTTGTTCTGAGAAATAGTTGATAGTGCTGGTTAGTGTGTAAAAGAGATATAGTTTGCGAGAGATAATGTATAGGTTTTGACCTTTGAAAAGGAGTAAATGATTAAGAAAAGTAGAAATAAGAAGACAGTTGAATTGTGAAAGTCCTGTTGAGTGTTGAAGTAATTCGTCTGGTAATGCGTTGTTCTTGCATGTGTAAAAATTTAGACAAACATGTGTGCTGCGTCGTATTGAAGAAGGAAGCTTTGATAAGTCTTTTAGGGTGGAGCATAGATAGAACGATGTCAGATGATTAGGAGTAGTAGCGCATGCATGTACGAGGCGTTTAGTATGCCTGGCGTACTCTGTCTGTGGAAGTGATCGGGACGCTTAGGCTTAGTAGTTATTGATACATATTTGTTCTTTTGTATTGGTGCCAATTGTCCAGTGAGTTGATTAGCCTTATTGCACCTGTTTTCAATCTCATCTCCTGGTTTGCCATTTGATGATATTATACTTCCTAGGCACTTGAGACTCTTTACTTGTTTCGAGAAATGTTCGTTTAGCTGAATTGTTGTTGTTTGTTCTTCTTTGGTTATAGTCGTAGGCTCTGGTTTGCTTGTGCTAAATTGTTAAAGTAGGTGATTAGAAAAGTGTGATATCTTTTGTTTGGAATGTGTGATCTTAGACGGAATTTATGAAAATTTTATGGCAGGCTGACAAAAAGAGGGTTAACATTCTGAATGACGTTTCATAAAACAGATTTAGTATCGTTGTCAGAGACATGTCGAAGCAAGAATGCCTGATACTGAGAAATGAGAGAAGTGAGATCTGTCGTCAGTCATATGCGTAGTAAATAAATATAAATATGTTGGTTGTCTTTGTTTGTTTGTTTGTTTGTTTATGTGCATTGCACGCCCTTTCCATGACTAACTTAGTTTTTCGTCTTTTTTCCCAGAGCTTTCGTTCTAGCTTGCAATTATTGTTAAAGTTAGTTGTATATCCTTTACAGGACATTTTCAGTCAACATCAGCATTATTTGCTGTTGTAAATGTCCTGGCAAGTTTATGTTAAGTAGTTTACCATTGCTTTCCGAACGACTGGCACTGGTAACATAGCGTAAACACCAGCGCAACGTTGTCTGCTGCCAAATCGCACGCAGCTGTATCTCGAACGTGGGTATATGGGATTACGAACCGCGTCCGTAAGACCTTCGCCACGGAAACGGGCGCAAGTATTGTACACAATGAGTATCCAGCCCGCGCGCGTCATTTTGTCAGTTATCCGGCCTGCGCTCGTCATTTTGTCAGTTATCCGGCTCGCCGTGAAAAAAAGTTTGGTGACCCCTGCCCTAGTCCATACTTGCCCACTATGCATCCGTCCTGTTGATTTCCAACTTTGGCATTCAAGCCACCCATTATGATAGTTACTTCAGAATTCTTGCATTTCTTGAAGGCTTTCTCTACCTCACTATAAAATTCATCGATGCTGTCTTCACTACTGTCTGCTGTTGGTGCATAAACTTGTATGACGTTGACATCAAAAGGTCTTCCACTCAACTTCACCATTTAACACTCTGTCTGATACAGTCCAATATCCTTTGATCGATTTTTCTCTCTCTGTATCCATTATAATTGCTAGTCCTCGCTGTTGTTTCTCTCCATCAGAATAGATTATTCTATATCCCTCAGATGTCATAATGCCCATTCCTGTCCATCTGGTCTCACGTACACCTAACAGGTTAATATTTAATCTTCTCATTTCATTCTTAATGTTATCAAATTTCCCATCCCCACTCATAGTTCTTACATTCCAAGTTCCTACTTTCACTGTTGATATTCTTTTGCACTCAGTCTCCTGATGACGATCTGGAGTCACCTGGTGCACATATGACTACCCATACCGGGCGAGGCTGCTCCTATGGAGCACCCATTTACGTCGTTTCTCTGATTATCGATAAGACTTCAGTACATGACAGCAGTGACCATACTGGTCGATGACCGTAGCCAATGTCTCCCAAAAAGAGATCATCTGCCTTCCGTCGTGAAGCTGGAGACCATAACCTACAACTATCTGACGGCTGCTCTTCAACTTCATCTACCACCTGCACACATGGCTTCACGTAACCCTGATCGGGAGGCTAAACGGGTACTCCACCTTGCCCAAGGGTATCCCATAGGATAGAGGAAGGTAGGAGGCACCCATCAAGGCATTACTATCATGTTATTATGATATTTTATATATTTTCTAAGCAAACGTAATTGCACCAGCATTTGGGAGAGAGGGAGAGAGAGAGAGAGAGAGAGAGAGAGAGAGAGAGAGAGAGAGAGAGAGAGAGATAAAGAGAGAGATTAAGAGAGAGAGAGAGAGTAGAGAGAGAGAGAGAGAGAGAGAGAGAGAGAGAGAGAGAGAGAGAGAGAGAGAGAGAGAGAGAGCTATTTCTTCAAATTGAATGAAATTTACAAACATAAATGACATTTTCTCTAAACATATTTGTCAAAATAAACCCCATAGACTTCCAAGATCTTTCGCCGTTAATGTAAGTAAATTTTCTTTAAATTGTGGGTGGCCTTGCGAGGCCAGTAAAAAAATGTTGTTTCCCCACAGAGGGGAAATCAAATTGAAATAATAAAGAAGTTATCATTAAAAGTACAGTTTTAAAAATTAAATATAAACTTAGAATTGAAAAAGTTGGTAATAAAATGTAAGTAGGAAAAAATTAAACAAATATTTTATAAAAACTTTAATAGATTTCTTCTCATTATTGAAAAATTTGACTGCGGTATTAATGGCTTTATTTGTCAAATGAAAATTAAAGATATTGATGTTAGTGAGAGGTATTATAGCTAGGTATACCATTTTCTTTTTCAAGTTCTAGTTACCTCCCTTGCAACAATATTAGATGTTTATGTCCCCCTACCAAGCGCACTTTGCTACTGCAACCATCTTCGGCAATTTAAATATAAACTTAAAGAAAGTCAAATATACAAATAGAAACGCAAAATTTGATCTACAGGCACTGAAGAGTGAGGAGATAAAAAGTAAATTCAACGTAGAGGTAAAGAACAAATTCGATGCATTGTCCGATATGGCAATGCAATATTATTTCAAGACGTCAGTGACCAATTGAAAATATAAAAGAAATCAGTCAAGAAGCTGCACTAACAACAATGATAATCCCAAAAATAAAGATAATAGGGCGCAAGAAATGGATGATGGAAGACATCTTAAAACTCATGGAAATAAGAAGAAACAACAAAAATAACAAGGAAATATACGAAGAGATTCACAGGAAAATTTGGAAGCTACTGCTATGCAAAGAGGCAAAAGAAACATGGCTTGAGAAATATTGCAAGGAAATTTAAAACCAACACAACACCCAGAATACCAAATTAATGCACACAAGAATTAATGACATCACTAACAAAAGAACAGAGACATCAACAGGTTGCCTATAAACAAAAGATGGCAAAATCATAATAGAAAAAGATCAGATTTTACATCCGTGGTCAGATTATATGAAAGACCTTTATGATGATACAAGACAAAAACAATATGATCATCAGAATAATAATGAAGGACCATCAGTTTTGTTTGTCGGGGTGTTTTTCTTTTAGATATCTAGCAATTCCGCGGAGCCGGTCTCCCTGGCGAAGGTGTTAACGATTTTCACCGTAATCCCGCATTTCCACGTGTGGGGAAACAGCTAAGCGAGATTCCGTAGGGAATCGGGTCACGTTGGTTACTTACAGGGGTATCTGAGATTGTCGCTCAGTAAGCAATGCAAAATACTGTGCGTAATCTTGCAAAGACATCAACAACAGCGGTACAATGCTGTTGTTGACAGCGATGTAAATAGGACATGCGAAAAACAAAAACAAAATCCGCAGAATGCTTGAACATAAGTATAGTGATCAATCAAGACATTACTATCATGTTATTATAATATTTGAAATATTCTCTAAGCAAACGTAATTGCACCAGCATTTAGCAGAGAGAGAGAGAGAAGAGAGAGAGAGAGAGAGAGAGAGAGAGAGAGAGAGAGAGAGAGAGAGAGAGAGAGAGAGAGAGAAAGAGAGAAATCAAATCAAATCAAATCAAATCAACTTTATTAGGGTCACAAATTGGGTGCGCAGGCCCGTCTTACATTCGGCCCTTCCAATCACTCGTCTTTCGTTCATCAAGAGCATTATACATTTACATAGGAAGAAAAATAAACATTGTGAAATGAATGTTGTAAACATAAACAAGGCTAAACATGGAGAAAAAATGTGTACATAAAAAGTATGTGACGTAAAAGTAGTGATGCCAGCGCGTCCCACACACACACACACACACACACACACACACACACACACACACACACACACCACTCTCTCTCTCTCTCTCATTCACTCTCACTCTCACTCATTCACTCACACACACACACTCTCACTCATTCACTCTCCCGCTCACTCATTCACTCTCCCGTTCACTCATTCACTCTCCCGCTCACTCATTCACTCTCCCGCTCACTCATTCACTCTCCCGCTCACTCATTCACTCTCCCGCTCACTCATTCACTCTCACGCTCACTCATTCTGTCTCTCCCGCTCACTCATTCACTCTCCCGTACTCTCACGCTCACTCATTCACTCTCACGCTCAATCATTCACTCTCCCGCTCACTGATTCACTCTCACGCTCACTCATTCACTCTCACGCTCACTCATTCCTTCTCACGCTCACTCATTCACTCTCACTCATTCACTCTCACGCTCACTCATTCACTCTCACTCATTCACTCTCACTCATTCACTCTCACGCTCACTCATTCACTCTCACTCATTCACTCTCACTCATTCACTCTCCCGCTCAATCATTTACTCTCCCGCTCACTCATTCACTCTCCCGCTCACTCATTCACTCTCCCGCTCACTCATTCACTCTCACTCATTCACTCACACACACAGACACTCTCACTCATTCACTCTCCCGCTCACTCATTCGCTCTCACGCTCACTCATTCACTCTCCCGCTCACTCATTCACCCTCACGCTCACTCATTCACTCTCACTCATTCACTCTCCCGCTCACTCATTCACTCTCACTCATTCACTCTCCCGCTCACTCATTCACTCTCCCGCTCACTCATTCACTCTCACGCTCACTCATTTTGTCTCTCCCGCTCACTCATTCACTCTCCCGCTCACTCATTCACTCTCCCGCTCACTCATTCACTCTCCCGCTCACTCATTCACTCTCCCGTTCAATCATTCAATCTCCCGCTCACTCATTCACTCTCACGCTCACTCATTTACTCTCACGCTCACTCATTTACTCTCCCGCTCACTCATTCACTCTCCCGCTCACTCATTCACTCTCACGCTCACTCATTCACTCTCACGCTCACTCATTCACTCTCCCGCTCACTCATTCACTCTCTCACACTCACTCATTTACTCTCACGCTCACTCATTCACTCTCACGCTCAATCATTCACTCTCCCGCTCACTGATTCACTCTCACGCTCACTCATTCACTCTCACGCTCACTCATTCCTTCTCACGCTCACTCATTCACTCTCACTCATTCACTCTCACGCTCACTCATTCACTCTCACTCATTCACTCTCACTCATTCACTCTCACGCTCACTCATTCACTCTCACTCATTCACTCTCACGCTCACTCATTCACTCTCCCGCTCAATCATTTACTCTCCCGCTCACTCTCATGCTCACTCATTCACTCTCCCGCTCACTCATTCACTCTCCCGCTCACTCATTCACTCTCACGCTCACTCATTCACTCTCACGCTCACTCATTCACTCTCACTCATTCACTCACACACACAGACACTCTCACTCATTCACTCTCCCGCTCACTCATTCGCTCTCACGCTCACTCATTCACTCTCCCGCTCACTCATTCACCCTCACGCTCACTCATTCACTCTCACTCATTCACTCTCCCGCTCACTCATTCACTCTCACTCATTCACTCTCCTGCTCACTCATTCACTCTCACGCTCAATCATTCACTCTCCCGCTCACTCATTCACTCTCACGCTCACTCATTCACTCTCACTCATTCACTCTCACGCTCACTCACTCATTCAGAGAGAGAGAGAGAGAGGAGGGAGGAAGAGTGGGGGGGGGGGAACTATTTGTAATATTTGTCAACATAAGCCCCATAAGCTTGCACGGCCTTTCGCCAGTGCGAAAATAAGTGCATGCAGGCCTTGATTGTGCCTGACCATTTTTTGTCCTACTCACTTCGCCTATTAATCGTCATCTCTCTTATTCCTATCAACTAGACCAGGGGTCACCAAACTACGGCCAGCGACGTCATTTCATCCGTCCCGCCGTCAGTACTCGAACTTGCTTGATATAACTATGAAACGAGACGTTGTGATACAATTTAAATGTAAATATTATGTTTAGAATAATAGGAGATCTTCACACGTGCGGAGACCTCCTGGCTGCACTAGGTTGTTTATTTAGGTGGCCCTATTTATAAATTTTGCGAACCTTATTATGAGATATATTCTATTACCAAATGAAGCCGCCTGCCGCGACTCTACAAGAGTATGGAGTAGCATATCCCTTGATACCCTAGTAAAAAATGTATAGGATGCTGGGATGTTGTGTTGGCGTGCCTATAACAGCCCAGTAAAGCCATGTTCCCGCCTCTTTGGCCTTGGGGACAACTTAGGCCGAAGAGATGCTGATGTCTAATTTTCAGCAGAGGGTTTGAACTTAAACCCCTGAGCCACTACCAAGTAGATGGGCGACTATGCCCAAGGCACGGCCGAGCGTAGCCACTGTTTTTCCAGACCGCAGTTGAGAGAGTAGACAGACCCTGTGAAGATCGAAAAGATCCAAGAGGATCTTGATTGTGGATTGACGATTATCTGCTGTGGGGTGAGTTTTGAACGAACCTTCATAGTTTAAATAGGAATATAGGAATATAATAGCTATGTCTGTGCCTTAGAACAATAATGGAGGGATATATGCCTGGGAAGAGAGGAAGAGGAAAGCCAAAGAGAAGACGGCTGCAGGATGTGGCGGATGATCTCCAGATGGATGTATCTGAAGCGGGAAATCTTGCTTATGATCGAGAGGTTTTCCGGAAGGTTGTTATGGGAGCGATGTTCTGCAAAGGACATGATAATGAATGAATGACCTTTGTTCCATCTTGTTGTTTGATAATTGCTGGTGTTGTGTATCAGACTACAGTTACAGTGTTGGATGACTACCCATGCTGTGATGAGGATCACTGGTACTGTGTTGGATGACTACCCATGCTGTGATGGAAGATCACTGGTACTGTGTTGGATGACTACCCATGCTGTGATGGAATATCAATGGTACTGTGAAGGATGATCATGCGTATGTTTATTCATGGGGATGCCTATTTTGTCATTGCATCTAATCATGAATTTTATATATTAGGGCATTGACATTATTAACCAGATGTTGTTGTATCTTTATAATTACATTATTCTGATTCCCTGTACACTGACCTGAATTTCTTCTGATATCTTTAAATGGTTGTTTTTTCTTGTTAGCCGTAGAGATAGAATGAGATTCTCTTTGTCTTCTTATTCCTCTCTTCTTCTACGGCCCATGAACAGTCGGCGTTGTGCTATTATCTCTATCATCTCTGTGCGGTTACAAAAAGGTACCTATAAACTGTATATGTACCTTTGATGAGCTGTAGCTTCACCAGTGACACCTAGTCCTCTGCTTTTCTTGTGTTTGAATAGGATTTTAATTATGTTTCTAATGTAATGTCTTTTTCATTTTCAGATCCCGTGTACTTCACCCTTAATTATAGCAAGTAGGAAAACAAAAGTGGACGCCGAGTGAGGAGTAAAGTACTTTTTTGTGGAAACAAAGGACCAGAAAACCAGCTGCGTAATATGCAGCGAAAGTGTTGCCGTTTTGAAAGAGTACAATCTTCGGCGTCACTACGAAACAAAACATCCATCAACAAATTAAATGTTTT
Source organism: Cepaea hortensis (assembly GCA_963921405.1). Taxonomy (NCBI): domain Eukaryota; kingdom Metazoa; phylum Mollusca; class Gastropoda; order Stylommatophora; family Helicidae; genus Cepaea; species Cepaea hortensis. Next base: position 75,450,566 of record OY992897.1, on the reverse strand, counting down.
GTGGAAAATTACGCTCTGAGAAATATGAGACCATTAAACGTGGCTTTGAAACGCTAAGAAATCTATTCACGAGAAAATTTGCTGAAAATGAATCTGTCACTCGTACAAGTTACAAAATAGTGCATAAGATGGCAGAACGAGGACAACCATTTACTGATGGCAACGTCATTAAAGAGTGTGTGTGATCGAAGCAGCAAATGACTTGTGTCCTGAGAAACCGATTTGTTTGGAACTATCAGCCTTTCGGCAAGTTCAGTTGTGTGCGGAGAACAGAAGAATTTGGAGAGAACATAGTGCTACAGATACGCGAGAAAGCTAGGAACTTGTTGTAGTATTCTCTGGCGCTGGATGAGTCTATTGATCTCTCGAGTACTTCACAACTTCTCGTGTTCATTTGTGGTGTCAATTTGGACTTTCAGATTGTAGCATAGCGTCAGCTACGATGATAAGGAATCTATCAACGTGCTGCGGATAGACTTTCTAAGAATAGAAAATTAAGTCACTGGAGAAGACAAGACTGAATAGCTCGTAATTCTAGACGGAGTAAAGGTCCCAGAACAAGTCTAATCTTCTGACAGTGTTCAGGCAGACAGGAATGGCGTACAACTATACTGGTTGGATACAGACAGTCTGCCAAGGTTGTCTAGCTACGTGCCTGAAATAAAAACAAAGCTCGAGCCCCCAACTCTAATCACTCTCACCGACACGGAGAAAGACAGAGTAAAATATTTAAAAGCGACAAACTTTCGTACTTCTCACACTGCTATGACTAAGGTTACTGAGGTAACAACTAGAGGTTGTAAAATTAAACTCACATTAATATTTAATATATGATAACACTTTGGGTGCTCCACTGGAGGCAGCCCTGTACATGAAAAGGGTGGTACACTTCCCTCTATTCTATTGAATATCTAATCTTATGGTTTGAATCTACTAAACAGTCTAATCATTGACATGGCCTGACAAAGCTGGTATTATTTGCATGTAGATGGTGGTGGTGGTGGTGGTGGTGGCCAACGGTAAGTTTGGCCACTTATCTTCTGGTTCTCCGGCTTACACAGTGCATGTAAACCCTAGTTAGTAAGCATAAGTGAGATGGTGAGTGATGCTTCACAATGAGTCACACAGGTTAGCGCATCTAAAGCTTGGCGCTGAAGGTGTCAAATCTGTGAAATATATACAGCGAGAGCAGTTGACTCTTCTGTCGAGACATCGGTAAGCATCGGCCATGAATTGTTCCTGATGGCCGATTACATCTCATAACATTTTCAGAAACAAAATAGCATGAGCTATCTGTCCCTGCTCCCTATTATTCCCTATCCTAGGATCAATAGTAAAACACTGACCTAAGAAAACAGCTCAATAAAATCATTCTAAGCTTTCTTATAAGTGAATGTAATAAGTATTCAGTAATAATTAAACATAATCATATAATGCATATCATAATTATATTATTAAAATACAATAATTACAAAGTAATCTACATGTAGATATGAATACAATCTATTAAACAGATTACCTATTATAGATATTTATGTTCAAATTCTGAAGCTATATTCCTAGCATATAATTAATAATGATTCTATATAACGTATATTTTAAAATACAGTTTATGTAATTATCATAATAGAATATGATAGGCTGAAAGTTAATGGAGTGGCCGGCAAGAACAGGACTGCGAATTGGTGAGAAATCACCGATAAAAATTAACGAACATGCCTAGGATCTACTACGCTAGTATTTGACATTTTTACGTGTTTAGTAAGATCTATTTTCGCGGCCTCGCAATATTATTACTAGGAACTGCCTCGTGTTATTCCTCAACTAACGGCTCGATTAGTATGGCCTAGTCTACTGCTATACGGACTAATCGAAAATTGGGTTCTATCCGACTTTATCAAGTTTACAACTATCTCAAATCAGCTACACCTCTCTAAACCTCATGTAAAGGTAATTTTCTACACAGTTACGTTTTACCCTTTACTCTGTGTGCTTAGTAAACTACCTGTACGAAGTATAATATACGCGATCGAGTTTAGTCGGTAAAATAAATATTATGGTAAATAATTAGGTAAAATAACCTATTATCGGCGGTTTCCAACTTTAACTACACACGGAAATCTCGAGCGCACACGGAAATATTATATTGATACACATAACTATTCCTTACCCTTCTAATCTACTGACCGAACTTGTCAGGTACAAACACTGCTCTAGGTATCTCTCTAATATATTTTAAATATATTTATGGCCGTAATACGCGCCAAAGATAAAACTCTAACACTTTATAAGTATTTTCTCAGAGCCTAGTGACTAGCATGTTTCTACCCCGACTTTTGGATTGCGAAAGAACGAGGTTAGCTATTTTTCTCCTGACCGGAAGTGGTCGTGCCAGGGAGTTCGTTTCCTTTAATTTATCCGACCAAATTGTAAAATAGTCGTAGCCAAATTTGTAGATTTGGCAGGGTACTCTACTTTGTAAATTCAGCCTCTCCACCAATCCTAGTATAACGTATTATTTCCCACTAGAGTAATAACATCAATTATCAGTAGATTTATGCTATAGCCATGGGCTGTCTATACATAGATATATAGGAATAAAAACGAAATTAAATTCTTCTATAATTACATAAGGGTTTTTAAAAAGAATTTACTCCAATTTAAGCAAAAGATGAAGAGGAAGCTGGGGACTTCGTCACACAGATATCGGAAGAGTTGGCGTCCGTTTGCAGCATGCGTGAAACAACAACTGGGAAAGTCATTTTCGTGGAAGTGCAAACAATTTTCCAAGACTATAACCTTCGGTGGAATCAGCTTTGAGGTGTTACAGTTGATGAGAGAAAAAAAACATGACTGGAGGGAGGAAGGTTCTGTTGGGGCAGATCAGGACTCATTTGGAAGATTTGTAAATTCCGGGCGCTCTGTTCATACACTGCATCGTACATCAACAAGTACTCTGTGGGAAAGATTTAGATATTTCTTGTGTACTGAAACCAGTAGTTTCTGCTGTGAACTTCATTCGGGAACATGCACTCATTCACCGTCAGTTCTAGGCTTTTCTTGAAGAAATTGATTCTGAATTCTGTGACTTGCCTTATCACATATCAGTCAGGTGGCTCAGCTGCGGTAAAGTGCTGCTTAGTTTTTACAAGCTCCGAAACGAAATAGATGTTTTCCTCACTGAAAAAGATAAAGCTGATTCACAGCTGTCAGATCCTACCTGGCTGTCAAAGTTGTCAATTTTGCTCGATATGAATGAACTGAACTTGAAACTTCAGGGAAAGGATTACCTCGTCTGTGATCTCTACAGAACCATCAAAGGATTTCGAAGAAAGCTGTCATTGTTGGAAGTACAACTGGAAGGAGAAAACCTTTCTCATTTTCACTGTTTCAAAGAGTTTGGAGAGATTTTCAGATCTTGACAAATTTGAGAGTGACATCCTTCTGTTCCAGAATCCGTTTGATTGTAACCTTAATGGTGTGCCAGTTTAATTACAGTTGGAGCTCATTGAGAAGGAAGTACCGCTGGTTACCTGATGTTGAGTTTCCGAAACTTAAGAAATTTGCCGCTGGTATGACATCATTGTTTGGAACAACATATGTCTGTGAGCTAACATTTTCAAAAAGGAAGTCTGTGAAGTCACCACATCGAATGAGATTGACTGATGAACATTTGAAAGCAATTCTCTTGATTGAACGCAGCAATTCCAAACCAATCATTGATGGTATTTTGAAAGCCACACGTCAGTTTCACAAAACTCACTATCCTCTTTTGCTGCTTAGTTTGTGAGATTCGGATATGTGCACAATAGATCTGATGTAACTATCTTTTTGCTAACGTCGCCTTCTTTGACTACTTTGTTTAGTAAATAAATATAAATATGTTGGTTGTTTTTGTTTGTTTGTTTGTTTGTGTGTTTTGCACGCCCTTTCCATGGTTAACTTAGTTTTTCGTCTTTTTTCCCAGAGCTTTCGTTCTGCAATTATTGTTAAAGTTAGTTGTATATCCTTTACACGACGTTTTCAGTTAACACCAGCATTTTTTGCTGTTGTTGATGTCTTGGCAAGTTTATGTTCAGTAGTTTACCATTGCTTTTCGAACGACCGGCACCCATAACATAGCGTAAAAACCAGCGCAACGTTGTCTGCTGCCAAATCGCTCGCAGCTGTATTTCGAACGTGGGTATACGGGATTACGAACTGCGTCCGTAAGATCTTCGCAACGGAGACCGGTGCAAAATATTGTACAGAATGAGTATCCGGCCCGCGCTCATCATTTTGTCAGTTGTCCGGCCCGCCGTGAAAAATGTTTTGGTGACCCCTGCTCTACAGCTGTTATATTTAGATGTTGGCACCACTGCTTATCTAACACAACTAAATGACACCAGCTTTCCAAATGGATCCGCTTTACAAATTCTAGTTCTAAGTCAAACTCCTGAACTTGTCATCATTTCAGACCTAGCTTTCCAACCGCTAGAAAATTTGCGAAGATTATATTTAGATTTTACCGGCTTGTCTCGAATTCCTTTAGCCCTCACAAAGTAAAAGAATTTGGAAGTTTTAGATATGGATGTTACAAGATGGTACTGTCCTTGTACACGGGATGACCAGCTGGTCAGTTGGTTCCTGTCACAGAAGTTATTAAAGATATCTGGGAATTGCTATAACTATGATTTTACCCTCGAGTATTACCTGACAACCACTACAAGTAAATTACAGTGTTCTGGTTACAGTCGGGTGACTTTCAATTTCTTTCTTCACTTATTTAAAGTGGTAGTTTTGGGTGTTCTATTCTTCTTTTCGTTCATCCGGAGTGTTTTTTCAGATGTGATTGCGGTGTGTCTGTTATGCGCCCTTGGGCCGAAACCCGTAGGCCAACACATCGACTTTAGCGTGCTTTTTTGACCAGGTAGCATTCCTGGGAGACTCTCACTTTTGTGGTGCCATCTACAACCATGCTGGCCAAGTTAGAACGGTCGAAGACAACGGTCATCCCTCAAAGGAAGGAAGGGACAGTCCATAGCATTTTCCGCCATCCAAGGTTGCTTCCATAGTTGCAGGGCCGACACATAACGCCCTGGTTCTGGGCTAGCCGAGGGAATCGTCACGTCCTGCTCATGGCTGCTTTAAATCCTCACTTCAATATATTGGTCATTTCGTTTGCCCCGGGCCATTCCCGCACAAACCAGACAGGTTTGCAGACGGCATACACTCAGCGAGTTTTCGGACATGTGCTTGTCGTTGCGCCCGTCAGAGCTGTTCCAGGCACGACAGACATTCGGAAAACTACCTAGTCAGAGCTGTTCCGAACAAGAGCGGCATTCGGAAACTACGTAGTCAGAGCTGTTCCTAGCACGAGAGACATTCGGACGAGACATTTCACTCGGACGTAATTGCGTAGTGTCAATTTTTAGTTTGCCACCCGTAGGACGACACTTCCGGCTTCCGGCGGGCATTTTTTAATGAGGTTAGCCTTCCTCGGGTTTCGAGACTCTTGTTTCGGCTTCCACACAGCAAGCTTTCGCTTCGGGCTGCCACGTAATGGATTCGCAAGACAGGCGTTCCATTTCGTGTCAACGGGACAATTTTCCACCTTTGACTACACTCACTCCATGAGTGTGGTTACAGACTATCGGACGTCTGCGAGACGTGCGACCGAGGTGTTTTTCCACCTTTTGTACTCGCTCACGAGGTAGGCTACATGTGCTGCCGGCTCAGCACCTTACCTCCGTGCGTCTGTGGGCGAGAAACGGTCAGGCCCTTTCATCCGGGGATACCTCATATCCCCCAGCTAAGAGCCATCGAACGAATCTGCGCCGAGTATGTAGCGTTCTCAGCACATCATCACAATTTTGATGTAGGTTTGTGTCGGCCAGGCTCTCACTGCCGAGAGTTTATGGCTTAGAGACGTTCAGCCATACACCTCGGATGGGAGCCTTAGAGGTTATGCCCGAACTGAGATTTTGGGATCGTTTGCCTGATTTTGACTGCTATCCTCAGTCTTACCTGCAGAGCAGCAGGTTGTGTCTCTCTTAGTCTGGTCCCTATCCCACGAGCCGTCCGATATGTAGTTTACACCCATCGGCAAGCACATGGGGTCGATGGGACACGCAAGCTCCCCCACCACGGCAAGGTGGAGACACATCGGGGGAGGCACTAAATTGAGCTTCTTCTTCTTCTTCTTCTTCTTCTTCTTCCTTTTCTTCTTCTCCCTCTTCTTCCTCTTCTTCAGTTTTCTCGTTTGGAGTAAATATCAGCGACTTTGACTCTCCGCTTATTTCTGTCATTTCATTTATTTTTTTATTGGTTTTGGTTATTTTATTATTTGTTGCCGAGTCGTTCAATCTTTCCACTTACAATGTTCGTGACTTTCTCTCTATCATATGCTTAGTATTTCCCCCTTAAGCTAATTTCTATGTCCCTCTTCTTCTGTCGTTATGGCTCATTTTATTTGTGGGTTTTGTAGTATTTGTAACATCTGCTGTGTCAGTATCACAGTGGCTGCTTTTGCCTCTGCGCTCGATAGTCTCAGAAATTTTCTCAAAAACCATATCTCTTCTGTCTCCTGTTTGTTTCTTGTCCACCCAACAAAAACATTTTTGTTCTGGAGATTGTACGGCAGATTTCAATGTTTATATGCGGTATATAATTTACGGCTTAGGGATTAATACCATCATTTTAAAAGTATTACAGCTTCAGCAAGACACATCCGCGCTTTTTTTTTAAATTGTCTCGCGGTTTTCGTTTTGGCACAAACAGCGCGGAGTTAAATGGTATTGTTCAGAGGTGTCTCCAATGGGGGTTCTTTCATGAAACGTGATTATATAAATAAACCAGCCGACTCGGCCCGGCTTCGCCCAGCACCTGGCGAGGATCTATCTATCTATCTATCTATCTATCTATCTATCTATCTATCTATCTATCTATCTATCTATCTATCTATCAATCTATCTATCTGTCTATCTATCTATCTATCTATCTATCTATCTGTCTGTCTGTCTATCTATCTAATCTATCTATCTAAACTATCTATCTATCTATCTATCTATCTATCTATCTATCTGTCTATCTATCTATCTATCTATCTATCTATCTAGTTAGCTATCTATCTATCTATCTACCTAACTACCTACCTAACTACCTACCTACCTAACTACCTACCTAACTACCTACCTAACTACCTACCTACCTTCCTTGCTACCTACCTACCTACCAAGCTATCTATCTATCTATCCATCCATCCATCCATCCATCCATCCTTCCATTCTGTCGTGTGTTAATTTAAAGTGTCGTCCCTGGAGTGAGGCGAGTCATCACCCACATTATATTTTACCCCCTTTCAATAACCTGGAGAATCCACCAGCTTCCGTCCAACACACTCCTTCGGTTCATGGACACCTTTTCCTATCTCTCTCTCTCTCTCTCTCTCTCTCTCTCTCTCTCTCTCTCTCTCTCTCTCTCTCTCTCTCTCTCTCTCTCTCTCTCTGTCGTACTATGCCCCCTCTCATTCTTCCCCAACGCAACATATTCAACAACTCATTCTTCCAACAATTAATAAAGATTAATTTATTAAAAGAAAAAAAAGTGTAATGTACTTGAGGCGTGTATGCGAAGAAAATGTGTGTTGGGTATTCTAATGTAAATGTAGAGGTCAGACTACAAAGTTCATGATCAGAGTCCACTCATCATCGCAAGGATTACACGACATCACAAGAATCAGCACAATGGACCTCACCAAATGTCGTGTCCTTCCCTCCAGACATGTCCTCCTCCAGGAGCTCTGATAACCATGAGATCGGATTCCCATTCAAATCTACAGTCCGGGAATGATACTATTTTTGTTGCTAACCAAATAAAACTGTTCCTAATAGTTTGTAGAAAACTGAGACCTCACAATTCCTGCTCAGTGAAAAAAAAATGGAACACTGTCCCATGAATATGACGTTTTTCCTTCTTGCGAAATGTTCTACAGTTTTCACTCTTAAAACAGTCATTGTATCTAGTCTCAAATAGATGTCTTTATTTTCTAGATATTGTCTTAATGTTATGATTTCCTTAATACTTGGAACAACCACTCTTCAATGTTTGGGTTTCATCTAATGTGAACATCAGTCCCTACTGATCTAGTAATAAGTGGACTGAACATTCATCACCACTGGTATGTTCACGAATGGTATGAAATCAAAACTCATTACTATGTTGTGGTCTACTGGTAGTGTAAAGTCTTCTTAGTAATGTTCTCAGTATTTATCCTGTGGGATACTTATACTATTCAGCTCCACCGAGCAATGTTTATCAACTTCTTCTAGCATAGGCCCATTGAGAAAGTTGCTGGCCAATCTTCCTGCACCAAAAATTATCCGGGATCTGATTTTTCAATGGTTCTGTGTTCTTCATCCCAACCAGAGGGAACCTGTAAAATATATAACACAACTGGTGATAGCCTTCCCGTCACTGATCCCTATTAGATGATCATGGGCCATCGGCCTTGCTCAGAAAAATACATTGAACCTAACTCTGTCAGGGACAGATGAACTCAACACATTGGTTTTCATCAGGCCAAGACAAGAAAAAAAAACAACAAACAGAATGCAGAGCCCCGTCCACCAGGGAGCACCCACTGGAATATCCCAATTATCCCCCATTACTCAATTCTCGACTAGTAAGGCTTATCAATACTTCACTACTCTATTTTCAACTAACAGAGCCAATTATCACTTCACTACTCTAGCTAGTTTCAACCATGCTACTGCCTAAATTAATTAGGACTAATTATACAATATGAACTACCTTAGGCAACACTGCAGTCTACCAAATCACATCTACATTTGCCATGACAGGCACGTGAAAATTAAATCCACTTAATTCGCACACGGTAGACATTTTTACAATCTCTAACTGCAGTGCCAAGGCACTACTGCCTAGATTAACTGTCTGAGTTACACTGTGTCCAAATCATGTTTTCTTGGCAAACAGCCTTGAATTGTTCACTTGACGTTTTTTTATCTCCAAACTCCCGATAGTTTCAAGGGCAGATTATCCCTTTCAAAAATCTTATGTCCCCTGTCGCAACCAATGCAAGAGTGATTCCCCTTGTTGCAACTTCCAACCAAGGTAGCGAGTCCCTGCATTTCCTCCAACCACGGGTTTCACTAACCAGCCGCCAATTCGTTTGATGTCGGAGAATTCTCAATGTTCCCTGGGTGTCTTTATCTCACCGCCACTCGAAGTAAACAAGTTGGAGCTGCGAACACAGACTGTTTTTTTTCTAGACCGGTTAAAAACAAGTGTGGCCTTGAAGACACGCCGTGAAGCAACTGTCTGTATTATCATCATCTGGTTAATACATGGTGATTTTCATGACACATCCACCAACCTACCAACCTTTCTACCTACCTACCTACCTACCTCTCTGTCTGTCTGTATACCAACTTGCCAAAATTAAAAATTTCCTTGACGAAAACACAAGAAAGATATTCTATACTTCTCATATACAAACACATATTGATTACTGCTCCACAGTCTGGGATATATGCTCCAAATCAATAACAAAACGCCTATATTCACTCCAGAAAAGGGCAGTGCGTTTAATTAATGGTGAAAAGCTTACCGACAATTCTAACCTATATAAACGTCTCCGGTTACTGCCACTCCACAAGCGCCTGCTTTTTAATAAGACCAAACTAATTCACAAAATCCTATTTCAAAATGCTCCAAGCTACCTTTGGCCATTGTTTAAATATAACGCTAGACATAGCGAACGACTAAATATACTTCATGTCCCTAAACCTAGGATAGACTTATATAAAACAAGCTTAGCATACTCTGCCGCTCAGTTGTGGAACAATCTTCCACAAGAAATCAAAGACACCACCAATCATGATTCATACATTCGCAATCTGTTTGAACACTACCTTAGTACAGACTACATGCCCCCATAACAAATAACACAAAAAAGACAATAATGGTAACTTATCTCAAACGACAACTAGCCAAAAAACATTCCCTTATGTATGGCACGTTACACCCTCCTTAGGTATTTATAATGCCCATGTTAAACACTGCCTCAGTGAGTCATTTGTTATTGATTATTTTTCATGCGTTTTAATGTTCTTTTGTTGTCAAAAGTTGCTTCATAAGTGATGTTGAATGAAAGAATGTATGAGAGGAAATAGAGAAGAAGGGCAGAATGTCAGACGGGCCTGCGTGCCCAATTCTTAACCCTTTGAAAATAAAGACTTATTATTATATTATTATTATTATCTGTATGTCTGTCTCTCTGTCTGTCTGTCTGTCTGTCTGTCTGTCTATCAACCAGACCGCGCTATTAAATATTGATTAAAGTTACTTGAAAAAATGTGACGACCATGTGTTGAAAGAGGAAGAGGACTATTGGAGAAAGGATGGATTGAATTTTATGCAACCGAGAGCAATCATCAACCTACTGGAATCGTCCTACTGAGCAGATCGCAGACCTTAATCTACGTACATACTTATTGGGATATTTTGTTCCAACTATTCAGGCGAATTGCAGGCCCTAAACATTACAGCATCAGCATAATGTCAATGGCAACAGTGTGTATTCCACAGTGATGAATTTTCAATTCCGCAAGCCCTCAGCGGTGACAAACAACTGTATTGAAAAAAAAACACACACACACACACTAAACGCATTGAATACCAACAGAAGAGTAATATTGCGGTGGAAACTGACATATTGTGGCATAACAAGAAACGTGAGAGCAAACACGTTGTCAAATTAGGGGACAACACACGTGCATACGAATCAATCTATAAACGTCAATGAAAAGAGGACTAACATCTTGGTCGTTAAGAAGAAAGCCCACTACAGAGACACTGACAACTATTTTCATAGTGCAAAACAGGTAATCATGTTCCGTCTCTGAACGGTAAACAGCAGAGTAGACAATCTTTCACGAAGACTCAAAGCGGGTCTGTCACCCATGTGTACGTGTGAACAAACTACACAGACGGCTGAACAGATCATTACGAATTGAAACATGATGACTAAATTGCTGTATCATTTCTGGTCACTCCATACGCACATTAACGCACAGCTATTTGGAAGCTTTCACGAACTCAATATAAAAAGCTAACACGAATACTTGTGTACACATTATTAACCAGCAGCTGAAGAAACAAGAAGGAAATGAAAAATAAGGTAAGAAATATATTCCTTCTACTTTCCTGTCAATTTACACATTATTTACCCCATGCCTCTGTAAATTCTCTGTCTTTACTAATATTACACAATGCACCCCTCTCGGGATTCTCCGTGGTGAAGTGATCAAGCCGTCTGACTCGGGCTCCGAAGGTTGTATGTTCGATTCCGGGCCGCGTCCTTCATTTCACGAGTGCATTTTTTACGGAGACTCCCATGGGTCGTCGCTGGAGGTACGGAGTTCGCGCTTTGTGCGACGCTTTCCGCGCTGTGGAAAGAAACTGAGCCATATGGGATTTTTTTAAAGACCGGTGCAATGCAGCCGACCCTGTTGATTTTATGCTACTTCTTTCATTGCACCCGCGCCCATACGAATCCGGATACGCCTTGTGTGTCATCTGAATTGGCGGGGCTTTCATTACTGTAAACATAACTTTGTTAGCGAGAAATCACTAGTTTTTCCAGCAAAACGTCAAAGAAATGTCGCCGCTTTCGATGATTTAAGTTGTTTTTGGACCTATCAAAGACATATTCCTTGGGTGGGGGTAAATATAAGACGGCTGGAAAAATTTAATACCTATGCAACAGCCAGTTTTCAAAATAATAGATCGTGGTTGAAGGCATTCTTTGCGGGACATATTATAGATTGAGGACTATATATTGGCTGCATATCACAGCAGTAACACACTTCACACAAAGACGCGATTGCACGAACTCGTTCTTTTCTACAAGTGTTCTACGCCGGGAATCCGCCATATATTTCAGACATGTCTAAAGATGGATGTAACAATGTGGATCCTCGTATGTTCAGTGTCTACGGCTGTCCTTCTGGCGCCTGTGACGGCTGTGTGTCCTTATACTGTAACGGTAGGTAGTGTGCAGATGTAGTGAGTGTTTTAGTTAAAATATGTTAATATTAGGAAGTGGTTGTGACGTAGTGTCTAGGTACTAGTCTTCTAGTGGTCATGGGTTCCATTCACATCGGGACTAAATCATTTTTTTTTAAAAGTATCTGGACTCCAAAGTCGACCCACATAAAGTGGGTGAGCTGAATTATCTTGGGCAGAAATGGAGGCCCGTGTGTTACTGACCACATGACTGTGTTCATGTTTCGTGCATCCTCTTATTTCTCCAGACTTCTCTGTTCTTGTGGTTTCGTGTATCCTCTTATCTCTCCAAAATACCCACAACGCTATGGGTTATTTTTGTTTCGTGTATCCTCTTATCTCTCCATACTACCCACAACGTTCTGTGATCTTCTTGTTTCGTGTATCCTCTTCTCTCTCCAGACTACCCACAGCGTTCTGTGATCTTGTTGTTTCGTGTATCCTCTTATCTCTCCAGAATACCTACAACGCTCTGTGTTCTTTTTGTTTCGTGTATCCCCTTATCTCTCCATACTACCCACAACGTTCTGTGATCTTGTTGTTTCGTGTATCCTCTTATCTCTCCAGACTACCCACAGCGTTCTGTGTTCTTGTGGTTTCGTGTATCCTCTTATCTCTCCAGACTACCCACAGCGTTCTGTGTTCTTGTGGTTTCGTGCATCCTCTTATCTCTCCAGACTACTCACAGCGTTCTGCGTTCTTGTGGTTTCGTGCATCCTCTTATCTCTCCAGACTACCCACAGCGTTCTGTGTCCTTGTTGTTTCGTGTATCCTCTTATCTCTAATTAGTTTTTGTACTTCTATGAGAGCTTATCTATACCCTATGATTTATTTCAATTGTTTTCAAGACTTGAATAACGTATTCATGTATCAAAACGTGGGTGATTTTATTTAGTGTGGTTTATTCATTCTTATTTAGGGAATTTCCTCGTTTCCTTCTCAAATCATTGAGAAACCGAGTAATCAACATTTGTCTTGTATCGCTCAATAATATGTTGTATGTGTCTTAAACACTTGTGATCACTCCATGTCCAAGTTGTTTCATTAATCCACATTACCTTCCTTGTTACTACACTATCTTCTCTTCTCAGTTGTTACTACACTATTGTCTCTTCTCAGTTGTTACTACACTATCTTCTGTTCCATTGTTACTACACTATCTTCTGTTCCATTGTTACTACACTATCTTCTGTTCCATTGTTACTACACTATCTTCTGTTCCATTGTTACTACACTATCTTCTGTTCCATTGTTACTACACTATCTTCTGTTCCATTGTTACTACACTATCTTCTGTTCCATTGTTACTACACTATCTTCTGTTCCATTGTTACTACACTATCTTCTGTTCCATTGTTACTACACTATCTTCTGTTCCATTGTTACTACACTATCTTCTGTTCCAATCTTCCACGTGTGATGTGATTTCATACAAACTAAATTGAAATATTCCAAGTTTTTGAAGTGTACCAAATTTCTTGTTTCTATCTTTATTATTCGCTGCAAAAAATCATGTGGTACGTTACTTTCTGGTCGATCTTATTATGACCATTGTTTGTTTTATTCATATATAAGAAAAGCAATGGCAAGATGCAGAAAGTAAAATTATCTAGAAAATTATATACAACCAACAAACGGTAGGGTTGATTGAGCAGCAGATCGCATTGCATTGTTTTTTCACAAATGTATGAGCGTATATAAATGAAAACAATTAGGAAGAGATTGGAAGCAACAGAGATGTGGTTCCTTAGACGAATGTTGCGAATTCATTCGGCTGCCAAAGTAGCTAACAACGAGTGCCGTAAAGAGGTTAAAGAAACTAGAACATTATATAGAATAATAAGAAAGAGACACAGCTTTTTTTTTGGTCATGTGATGAGAAGAGAGGCGCTGGAGAACATCGTGACAACTGGAAAGATCGAGGGGAAGAGAGGCAGAGGCAGACCAAGAGAAATGATGCTGGGTGGATTGCGACGGTGGTATGGAGAATATCATCAGCAGAGTTGATCCAGAACACCAAAGACCGAGATCTGTTTAGAGCCATGAACGCCTACGCCAGTCGGCGCGGCACTTAATGATGATGATGATGAGCGTATGCAGAAAGCAATGGTCAGATCCTGAATGTAAAATAAAATTGCCTAGAACATTAGAAACAACGAATGCATGTGGGGCTTGTGACATTCGATTAACTTAATTGTATTTTACCATTCCGGGCCTGTACATGTACTGAGTCATCGCTTGTGTGCAGGACTTGGACGGCATCCCGGCTCTGGCATCAGACAACAAGGATGGCAGCATTACAGACCTAACTTTTATGGTAAATTCTTCTGTTGTGTATAACCCAATGTGTGCACATATTTGTATTTTTACCTGTAGCGCACATAATTTTTGTTTAACGGCAAAAGCAATGGTTTTATTTATTTATTTATTTATTTTTTTGGTGAATGACCTGGACGACGAAGGTTCTTAAATCCCATATTATGACCTTTAAGTCGCTTGAATACTAAAAGGGCTGGGAAATATTGATGTGAGTTTGGTGTAATGGCCACCCCATTCGGTATCAAAGCATAATCCTTGCGTGAGCTGTGTTGCTAAGCTCCTCTGTCCTTCTCCAATCTCGGAAACCAACAAGACTAATCCTGAGACTGCACATCAACGGAAAGACTACTAGAATGTAGAAAGGTCGTAGTTGAACACAACCCACACAAAATGGTTCAGATTGTGCCCGGGTGGGTCATACTTCCTGCGCGGGTTGTGGGTGTTCCGTGGTCCACTGACTTCAGCAAGGTGCGGCGATGTTTGAGAGGTTGTGATGGCTGAGAAGTGTGATGGCTGGGGTGTTGTGGTGGCTGAGAGGTTTTTTTGACTGAAAGGTTGTGATGGTTGAGAGGTTCTGATAGCTGAGAGGTTGTGATGGCTGAAAGGTTCTGATGGCTGAGAGGTTGTGGTGGCTGTGAGGTTGTGATAGCTGAGAGATTGTGGTGGCTAGGAGGTTGTAACATCTGAGAGGTTGTGATAGATTAGAGGTTGTGATGGATGAGAGGTTGTGATGGATGAGAGGTTGTGATAGCTGAGAGGTTGTGATGGCTGAGAGGTTGTGATGGTTGAGAGGTTGTGATGGTTGAGATGTTGTGATGGCTGAGAAATTGTGATGGCTGAGAGGTTGTGATGGCTGAGAGGTTGTGGTGGCTGAGAGGTATTGATGGCTGGGAGATTGTGATGTCTATGAGTTTGTCGTGGTAGAGGTTGTGGTGGCTGAGAGGTTGTGATGGCTGAGAGATTGCAGTGTCTGCCTAAGGATCAAAGTTTGCCTGGTTCGGTCCCTGCATGCTGCTTGGAATTGTTTAAAGAACAATTTTCATCTAATGATGTCATACGTACCCTTTATCTCCTTCGTGGTGAGACTCCATACCTTTTCTTTTCGGATAAGGGCGAAAAACGAAGAGGTCACGTGTACAAGTTGTGGTATTTAAAAATCCCACGGCAGTTGGAAATCGCAACAATTCGACCGCATGACCGCTACCCTTGAACATTTGTCAGACAAAGGAACCTACCCGGGGTACATACAGCCCGTGACCTTGGATGGTACCTGTCTAGAGAAGCAAATCTGCCACAGATGCATGCGCGAAATCTGACACTCTGATCTTTCACGTGTAGTGTAATGTACATCCCGCGGAAAGGATAGAAGAAAAAGATGCGGCAGAAAGAGACGATGACGCAACAGACGAAGAAAGAGACAGGGAGGTGTAATGTGACAGTTTAATGTTGTAAGGAATCAGTGAAGAAATCTTAATAGTGTATTTAATGTTCAATGTGTCACTTGTAATGTTAATTTACATAATTTGCCATTGCAGTCTGGTAAACTGAACAGTATAAACGGCAGCATCCTGCCTGCAAACCTTCACAGTTTAACATTTTCCAATGTTAACATTTCGTCAATATCATCGGACGCCTTCAGTAGTTCGGCAGACACGTTGAAATCTCTCTCCATGAGCAAGGTGAACTTCCCTGAATTGCCCGACGCACTTCTCAAGGTCAACAATTTAACAGAATTAAATTTGACAGATGTGGCTATTAAAACCTGGACACCCGATGTTCTGCAGCACCTGGGGCGGACATTACTTTCTGTTGTGTTTCAGAATGTGGGTCTAACATCTTGGCCAGATTGGCTGAAAGATTTCACTTTGGTAAAGGCTGTTGATTTGTCTAGAAATAATCTATACAACATTTCCGTTTACGCGTTTACTAAGCTACACCATTTGACGAACCTGTCACTTGAATCAACTCTGCTTGAGAACGAAGCAAATCTGAATGCAGCACTGGCTCCAGTCAACAAAACACTGCAAGTACTTTATCTTAAAAACAACCTTCTTGTAGATATAACCAAAGTCGTTGCTATCATGTATAATCTGTATATATTAGATTTATCGTTAAACATGATCACAAAAATTACATCAGACAGGATTCCTCTACAGCAGGGGGTCACCAAACTACGGCCCGCGGGCCGGATCCGGCCCGCGACATCATTTCACCCGGCCCGCCGTCGGTAATTGAACTTGCATGATATAACTATGAAACACGAGACGTTTTGATACAATTTAAATGTAAATATTATGTTTAGAATAATAGGAGATCTTCACACGTGCGGAGACCTCCTGGCTGCACTAGGTTGTTTATTTAGGTGGCACTATTTATAAATTTCGCGAACCTTATTATGAGATATATTCTATTACCAAATCAAGCCGCCTGCCGCGACTCTACAAGAGTATGGAGTAGCATATCCCTTGATACCCTAGTAAAAAATGTATAGGATGCTGGGATGTTGTGTTGGCGTGCCTCTAACAGCCCAGTAAAGCCATGTTCCCGCCTTTTTGGCCTTGGCAACAAGTTAGGCCGAAGAGATGCTGATGTCTAATTTTCAGCAGAGGGTTTGAACTTAAACCCCTGAGCCACACTACCAAGTAGATGGGCGAACATGCCCCAGGCACGGTCGAGCGTAGCCACTGTTTTTCCAGACCGCAGTTGAGAGAGTAGACAGGCCCTGTGAAGATCCAAAAGATCCAAGAGGATCTTAATTGTGGATTGACGATTATCTATTGTGGGGTGAGTTTTGAACGAACCTTCATAGTTTAAATAGGAATATAGGAATATAATAGCTATGTCTGTGCCTGAGAACAATAATGGAGGGATATATGCCTGGGAAGAGAGGAAGACGAAGGCCAAAGAGAAGATGGCTGCAGGATGTGGCGGATGATCTCCAGATGGATGTGTCTGAAGCGGGAAATCTTGATTATTATCGAGAGGTATTCCGGAAGGTTGTTATGGGAGCGAGATTCTGCAAAGGACATGCTACTGAATGAATGACCTTTGTTCCATCTTGTTGTCTGATAATTGCTGGTGTTGTTTATCAGACTACAGTTACAGTGTTGGATGACTACCCATGCTGTGATGGAAGATCACTGGTACTGTGTTGGATGACTACCCAAGCTGTGATGGAATATCAATTGTACTGTGAAGGATGATCATGTGTATGTTTATTCATGGGGATGCCTATTTTGTCATTGCATCTAATCATGAATTTTATATATTAGGGTATTTAAATTATAAATCAAATGTTGTTGTATCTTTATAATTACATTATTCTGATTCCCTGTACACTGACCTGAATTTCTTCTGATATCTTTAAATGGTTGTTTTTTCTTGTTAGCCGTAGAGATAGAATGAGATTCTCTTTGTCTTCTTATTCCTCTCTTCTTCTACGGCCCATGAACAGTCGGCGTTGTGCTATTATCTCTATCATCTCTGTGCGGTAACACAAAGGTACCTATAAACTGTATATGTACCTTTGATGAGCTGTAGCTTCACCAGTGATCCCTAGTCCTCTGCTTTTCTTGTATTTCAATAAGATTTTAATTATGTTTCTAATGTAATGTCTTTTACATTTTCAGATCCCGTGTACTTCACCCTTAATTATGGCTAGTAGGAAAAGAAAAGTGGACGCCGAGTGAGGAGTAAAGTACTTTTTTGTGGAAACAAAGGACCAGAAAACCAGCTGCGTAATACGTAGCGAAAGTGTTGCCGTTTTGAAAGAGTACAATCTTCGGCGTCACTACGAAACAAAACATCCATCAACATATTAAAAGTTTTGTGGATAATTACGCTCTGGGAAATATGAGACCATTAAACGTGGTTTTGAAACGCAAAGAAATCTCTTCACGAGAAAATTTGCTGAAAATGAATCTGTCACTCGTACCAGTTACAAAACAGTGCATAAGATGGCAGAACGAGGAAAACCGTTTACTGATGGCAACGTCATTAAAGAGTGAGTGTGATCGAAGCAGCAAATGACTTGTGTCCTGAGAAAGCCGATTTGTTTGGAACTATCAGCCTTTATGAAATCTGGCAAGTCCCCCGGTTCAGACAGCGTCACAACAGAAATGATTAATGCTTTAGAAGAATATGGAGTAGATAAAGTTACCAGTCTGCTTAATACAATATATGATACTGGAAATATTCCAAAGAAATCCGGAGCCTTGGAATGTGATCAACATCGAACAATTAGTATAATGAGTCACATCACAAAGATTTTGCTAAGAATTATCATGCAAAGAGTTAGGAGGAAAATACAACCTGAAATAGGAGAAGAACAATGTGGGTTTGTGGAAGGCAAGGGTACAGTAAATGCTGTGTATATACTGAGAAACATAATCGAACGTTCTATAGAAGTAAACAAAGATCTACACCTTTGCTTTATTGACTACACAAAGGCTTTTGATAAAGTGAGACATGTCAACATGATAAGGATGCTTGAAGATCTACAAATTGATGGAAAAGATCTTAGACTTGTAAAAAACATATATTGGAAACAACAAGCTGCCATAAGAGTTGATAATGAAGTAAGCCAATATCAGCCTATTAAAAGGGGTGTGAGACAGGGATGTGTAATGTCTCCAGATCTGTTTTCCCTGTACAGTGAAAGTATTTTCTGAAATATTGAAGATATGGAAGGAATCAACATTGGGGGACGATGCATCAATAACATTAGATATGCAGATGATACAGTCTTGATTGCAGACAATGAACAGGACCTGCAAAATTTAGTAGATGCGATTGTTACACACAGTGAACAACTAGGGTTAGAATTAAATTGTAAAAAGACACAGATTATGGTGGTCACTAGGAAGGACGAAATACCACAATGTAATATACAAGTAAATGGGAATATTCTTCAACAAGTGAGTAGGTACAATTATCTCGGAACAGTAATAACATCTGATGGGAGATGCCTTGAAGAGATTAGAACAAGAATCGCCATGGCAAAAGTAGCCTTTAGCAAGATGAAAAACATATTGACCAATAAAAAGATGTCAATTGAAACGAGAAAAAGAGTGTTGAGATGCTACATAGAACCTGTACTTTTATATGGATGTGAAGCGTGGACAATGAACAGTCAGGCTGAAAAACATCTGATGGCTTTAGAGATGTGGTTTCTGAGGTAAATGCAAAAAATACCACGGACAGCCAGAAAGACCAATGAACAAGTCCTTCAAGAAACAAATGAAGATCGTAAATTGATTAGAGAAATTAGACGTAGACAGTCAAAAATCTTTGGGCATGTTATGAAAAGAAATGGACTGGAGAATTTGGTGACAACTGGTAATATCGAGGGGAACAGACCAAGGGGAAGACCTAGAAGCAAGTACCTGGATGGCTTGGCCTTGTGGCATGGTCGAGACAGAAACACGGAGCTGATCCACGACTCTGGTGATCGAGTGAGATGGCAGAACATGACCGCCCACGCTTACCGGCATGGCACATGATGGATGGATGGATCAGCCTTTCGGCAAGTTCAGTTGTGCGGAGAACAGAAGAACCTGGAGAAAACATAGTGCTACAGATACGCGAGAAAGCTAGGAACTTGTAGTATTCTCTGGCGCTGGATGAGTCTATTGATCTCTCGAGTACGTTCACAATTCTCGTGTTCATTTGTGGTGTCAATTTGGACTTTCAGATAACGGAAGAGTTGGTGTCCGTTTGCAGCATGCGTGGAACAACATCTGGGAAAGTCATTTTCGTGAAAGTGCAAACAATTTTCCAAGACTATAACCTTCGATGGAATCAGCTTCGAGGTGTTACAGTTGATGAGGGAAAAACAACATGACTGGAGTGAGGAAGGGTCTGTTGGGGCAGGTCAGGACTCATTTGGAAGATTTGCAATTTCCGGGCGCTCTGTCCATACACTGCATCGTACATCAGCAAGTAATCTGTGGGAAAGATTTAGATATTGCTTGTGTACTGAAATCTGTAGTTTCTGCTGTGAACTTCATTCCGGAACATGCACTCATTCACCGTCAGTTCTAGGCTTTTCTTGAAGAAATTGATTCTGAATTCTGTGTCTTGCCTTATCACATATCAGTCAGGTGGCTCAGCTGCGGTAAAGTCCTGCTTCGTTTTTACAAGCTCCGAAACGAAATAGATGTTTTCCTCACTGAAAAAGATAAAGCTGATTCACAGCTGTCAGATCCTACCTGGCTGTCAAAGTTGTCCATTTTGGTCGATATGAATGAACTGAACTTGAAACTTCAGGGAATGTATTACCTCTTGTGTGATCTCTACAGAACCATCAAAGGATTTCGAAGAAAGCTGTCATTGTTGGAAGCACAACTGAAAGGAGAAAACCTTTCTCATTTTCACTGTTTCAAAGAGTTTGGAGAGATTTTCAGATCTTGACAGATTTGAGAGTGACATCCTTCTGTTCCAGAATCCGTTTGATTGTAACCTTAATGGTGTGCCAGTTGAATTACAGTTGGAGCTCATTGAGAAGGAAGTACCGCTGGTTACCTGATGTTGAGTTTCCGAAACTTAAGAAATTTGCCGCTGGTTCCGCTGGTTTGACATCATTGTTTGGAACAACATATGTCTGTGAGCTAACATTTTCAAAAAGGAAGTCTGTGAAGTCACCACATCGAATGAGATTGACTGATGAACATTTGAAAGCAAATCTCTTGATTGGATGCAGCAATTCCAAACCAAACGGTATGGTATTTTGAAGTTTTTGATGGTATTTTGAAAGCCATATGTCAGTTTCACAAAACTCACTATCCTCTTTTGCTGCTTAGTTTGTGAGATTCGGATATGTGCACAATAGGTCTGATGTAACTATCTTTTTTCTAACGTCGCCTTCTTTGATAACTTTGTTTAGTAAATAAATATAAATATGTTGGTTGTCTTTGTTTGTTTGTTTGTTTGTTTGTTTGTTTGTTTGTTTGTTTGTTTATGTGCATTGCACGCCCTTTCCATGACTAACTTAGTTTTTCGTCTTTTTTCCCAGAGCTTTCGTTCTAGCTTGCAATTATTGTTATAGTTAGTTGTATATCCTTTACAGGACGTTTTCAGTCAACATCAGCATTGTTTGCTGTTGTTGATGTCCTGGCAAGTTTATGTTCAGTAGTTTACCAATGCTTTTCGAACGACCGGCATCAGTAACATAGCGTAAAAACCAGCTCAACGTTGTCTGCTGCCAAATCGCTCGCAGCTGTATCTCGAACGTGGGTATATGGGATTACGAACCGCGTCCGTATGATCTTCGCAACGGAGACAGGCGCAAGTATTGTACAGAATGAGTATCCGGCCCGCGTGCGTCATTTTGTCAGTTATCCGGCCTGCGCTCGTCATTTTGTCAGTTATCCGGCCTGCGCTCGTCATTTTGTCAGTTATCCGGCCCGCCGTGAAAAACGTTTGGTGACCCCTGCCCTAGTCCACACTTGCCCACTATGCATCCGCCCTGTTGATTTCCAACTTTGGCATTCAAGCCACCCATTATGATAGTTACTTCAGAATTCTTGCATTTCTTGAAGGCTTTCTCTAAATAACTATAAAATTCATCGATGCTGTCATCACTACTGTCTGCTGTTGGTGCATAAACTTGTAAGACGTTGACATCAAAAGGTCTTCCACTCAACTTCACCAGTAACACTCTGTCTGATACAGTCCAATATCCTTTGATCGATTTTTCTCTCTCTGTATCCATTATAATTGCTACTCCTCGCTGTTGGTTCTCTCCATCAGAATAGATTATTCTATATTCCTCAGATGTTATAATGCCCATTCCTGTCCATCTGGTCTCACGTACACCTAACAGGTTAATATTTAATCTTCTCATTTCATTCTTAATGTTATCAAATTTCCCATCCCCACTCATAGTTCTTACATTCCATGTTCCTACTTTCAATGTTGATATTCTTTTGCACTCAGTCTCCTGATGACGGTCTGGACTCACCTGGTGCACATGACTACCCCTACCGGGCGAGGCTGCTCCTATGGAGCACCCATTTACGCCGTTTCTCTGATTATCAATAAGACATGATATATTCTTGGCATCTGTAAAGAAGGTAGTTTGCCATTGCTTTCCTTCCTAGCAGTGACCATACTGGTCGATGACCGTAGCCAATGTCTCCCAAAAAGAGATCATCTGCCTTCCGTCGTGAAGCTGGAGACCAAAACCTACAACTATCTGACGGCTGCTCTTCAACTTCATCTACCACCTGCACACATGGCTTCACGTAACCCTGATCGGAAGGCTAAAAGGGTACTCCGCCTTGCCCAAGGGTGTCCCATAGGATAGAGGAAGGAAGGAGACACCCATCAAGGCATTACTATCATGTTATTATGATATTTTAAATACTCTAAGCAAACGTAATTGCACCAGCATTTGGGAGAGAGGGAGAGAGAGAGAGTAGAGAGAGAGAGAGAGAGAGAGAGAGAGAGAGAGAGAGAGAGAGAGAGAACTATTTCTTCAAATTGAATGAAATTTACAAACATAAATGACATTTTCTCTAAACATATTTATTAAAATAAACCCCATAGACTTCCAAGATCTTTCGCCGTTAATGTAAGTAAATTTTCTTTAAATTGTGGGTGGCCTTACGAAGCCAGTAAAAAAATGTTGTTTCCCCACAGAGGGGAAATCAAATCACAGATAGTGACATACCTATCATTAAAAGTACAGTTTTAAAAATTAAATGTAAACGTAGAATTGAAAAAGTTGGTAATAAAATGTAAGTAGAAAAAGATTAAACATATGTTTTATAAACATTTTAGTAGATTTCTTCTCATGGTTGCAATATTTGACTGCGGTATTAATTGCTTTATTTGTCAAATAAAAATTAAAGATCTTGATGTTAGATAGAGGTATTGTAGCTAGGTATACCACTTTCTTTTTCAAGTTCTAATAACCTCCCTTGTAACAATATTAGATGTTTATGTCCCCCTACCAAGCGTAGTTTGCTACTGCAACCATCTTAGACAATTTAAATATAAACTTAAAGAAAGTCAAATATACAAATAGAAACGCAAAATTTGATCTACAGGCACTGAAGAGTGAGGAGATAAAAAGTAAATTCAACGTAGAGGTAAAGAACAAATTCGATGCATTGTCCGATATGGCAAACCAATATCATTTCAAGACGTCAGTGACCAATTGAAAATATAAAAGAAATCAGTCAAGAAGCTGCACTAACAACAATGATAATCCCTAAAGTAAAGATAATAGGGCGCAAGAAATGGATGATGGAAGACATCTTAAAACTCATGAAAATAACAAGAAATAACAAAAATAACAAGGAAATATACGAAGAGATTCACAGGAAAATTATGAAGGTACTGCTATGCAAAGAGACAAAAGAAACAAGGCTTGAGGAATATTGCAAAGAAATTTAAAACCAACACAACACCAAGAATACCAAATTAATGCACACAAGAATTAATGACATCACTAACAAAAGAACAAACACATCAACAGGTTGCCTAAAAACCAAAGATGGCAAAATCATAATAGAAAAATATCAGATTTTACATGCGTGGTCAGATTATATGAAAGACCTTTATGATGATACAAGACAAGAACAATATGATCATCAGAATAATAATGAAGGACCATCAATTTTGTTTGTCGGGGTGTTTTTCTTTTAGATATCTAGCAATTCAGCGGAGCCGGTCTCCCTGGCGAAGGTGTTAACGATTTTCACCGTAATCCCGCATATCCACGTGTGGGGAAACAGCTGCGCGACATTCGGTAGGGAATCGGGTCGCGTTGGTTACTTACAGGGGTATCTGAGATTGTCGCTCAGTAAGCAATGCAAAACACTGTGCGTAATGTTGCAAAGACATCAACAACAGCGGTAAAATGCTGTTGTTGACAGCGATGTAAATAGGATACGCGAAAAACAAAAAAAAATACGCAGAATGCTTGAACATACCTGGTCTAATGCAGCCACTTTTGCCTTTGATGTTTATGAGGGGTTCCAGAGTAGACAGGAAACGATGGCGGTAGCGCTTGATCTCGGGGATGCGTACAATAGAGTTCGATATGATATTTTGATGACCGCACTGATGGAGAAGGGGGTCAATCCCTGGTTGGTGAACTGGATAGCAGCCGTCCTGCACTCTCGTCGGGTTGCTCTCCGTCTGGGCGCATGGACCTCAGAGCCACATATGTTATCCCCGGGACTGCCACAGGGATCTGCAGTCTCACCGGTGCTCTTTAATGTGTATACGAGCAAGATTGCAAACCTAGAAGCACCAGGGGTTGGAAGAATACTAACATTTGCAGATGATATTCTTGCATATAGGCAGGGGGGAGATAGGGAGCAAACAGCCCAGGAGTTACAGGCGACAGTAGATAAAGTGATTGACTGGTGCACAGAAATGAGTGCTGTCATCCACCCGGAAAAGGCGGCTGTTTTGTGGTGCTCTCTGGACAACAGGATTGTAAGAGCTGATGTCCCAAGCCTCGCGATAGATGGTAGAAATGTCAGCAGAGAGAACAAACTGAAGTATCTGGGGATCACATTTGACAGGAGCCTATCCTTCAAGGACCATGTGGAGACGGTCGTGACAAGAACTCAAAAGAGACTCGATGCACTTAAAACTATGGCTGCAATGGACATAGAGCAGAGAATGCTTTTCACACTATACCAGCACTTGATCCTCTCAGTAATTGATTATGGATTAGGTCTGCTCACTGTCTCAGAGAGTCAGCTGGTGAAGTTAGAGCGCATACAGAACGAAGCTATGCGGGTCATTCTGGGATGCACTAGAGACACCCCAGTAGTGTGTATGCGTTACATCCTTGGTCTGCTGTCTGTTGCTGGTAGGCTCAAGGTGATGCAGGCGAAGGCATACCTCAGAGTAGCTGCAGACACAGACCACCCACTGCATGAGGTGCTGGACGCAGTTAAGGGTCAGCGACTGATAAGAGGGAAATCATGGATGGCTCAGGCGGAGGATACGATCAGACAGGAGTGCCCCCTGGAGAACATTAGGCGAGGAGAGAAGTGGGTCAGAGTACCAGCGGAGCAGTCAGACTTGTGCAGAGTTATAATCACATTATGCCGGGAATGCAGGGAGTGGCCAGCAGGGGCCACGGAAGTGGAAATCCAGCAACTAATTCAGGACAATGCTCACTCGAGTGATGTGATTATCTACACAGATGGTTCGGTGTCAAGAGGTGAGAGAAGTGGCTGGGGGTTCATAGCCAAAGCTAATGGTCGATGTTTGGGGCAGGAGAGCCTGACATATGATACCACAACATCCAGTTTAAAAATGGAAGTGGAGGCAGTCACTGCGGCTCTCCGCTGGATGGAGAATACGACACACACACACACACACACACACACACATCGTGATTGTAACTGACTCAGAAAGCATGCTGACGAGGGTGAGGAAGGGCAGACTTCGTGCGGAGTGGCTTGCTTCGCTTCGGAGGTCACGGGTGACAAGCATCGCCTGGATCTTTTCTCCGGGGCATGCCGGTGTGCTGGGAAATGAACAGGCGAACAGATTGGCTGGCGCTGCAGAACTTGGTGGAGTATTGATACATGACAAGGCAGACGTGGATGCGGCCTTGTGGAAGCACGTGCACACCTCGGGGGAGCAAATGGATTACCATGGTCTGGCAAGAATGAGACAACGAGGAGTGACGAAGGGATCTGGCCGACGCTCAACGCTCAAAGGAAAGGCGAGACGGACTTATAATCAGATTGCTACTGATACTATTAGTGCTGGAACTCTTCGCTGGCTGCTGAGGATGGGGACGGAGAACTTATGGGAATGATCCGAATGCTGTGATGTCGATTCCTAAATCAATCAATCACATAAGTATAGTGATCAATCAAGGCATTACTATCATGTTATTATGATATTTAAAATATTCTCTAAGCAAACGTAATTGCACCAGCATTTAGCAGAGAGAGATAGAGAGAGAGAGAGAGAGGTGGGAGGAAGTGTGGGGGGGGGGGGGGGGGGGACTGTTTGTAATATTTGAAAATAAGTGCATGCAGGCCTTGATTGTGCCAGACCAGTTTTTGTCCTACTCACTTCGCCTATTAATCGTCATCTCTCTTATTCCTATCACCTAGACCAGGGGTCACCAAACTACGGCCCGCGGGCCCGCTCCGCCCGCGACGTCATTTCATCCGGCCCGCCGTCAGTACTCGAACTTGCTTGATATAACTATGAAACACGAGTCGTTGTGATACAATTTAAATGTAAATATTATGTTTAGAATAATAGGAGATCTTCACACGTGCGGAGACCTCCTGGCTGCACTAGGTTGTTTATTTAGGTGGCCCTATTTATAAATGTTGCGAACCTTATTATGAGATATATTCTATTACCAAATGAAGCCGCCTGCCGCGACTCTACAAGAGTATGGAGTAGCATATCCCTTGATACCCTAGTAAAAAATGTATAGGATGCTGGGATGTTGTGTTGGCGTGCCTATAACAGCCCAGTAAAGCCATGTTCCCGCCTCTTTGGCCTTGGGAACAACTTAGGCCGAAGAGATGCTATGTCTAATTTTCAGCAGAGGGTTTGAACTTAAACCCCTGAGCCACTACCAAGTAGATGGGCGAACATGCCCCAGGCACGGCCGAGCGTAGCCACTGTTTTTCCAGACCGCAGTTGAGAGAGTAAACAGGCCCTGTGAAGATCCAAAAGATCCAAGAGAATCTTGATTGTGGATTGACGATTGTCTGCTGTGGGGTGAGTTTTGAACTAACCTTCATAGTTTAAATAGGAGTATAGGAATATAATAGCTATGTCTGTGCCTGAGAACAATAATGGAGGGATATATGCCTGAGAAGAGAGGAAGAGGAAGGCCAAAGAGAAGATGGGTGCAGGATGTGGCGGATGATCTCGAGATGGATGTATCTGAAGCGGGAAATCTTGCTTATGATCTAGAGGTTTTCCGGAAGGTTGTTATGGGAGCGAGGTTCTGCAAAGGACATGCTACTGAATGAATGACCTTTATTCCATCTTGTTGTCTGATAATTGCTGGTGTTGTGTATCAGACTACAATTACAGTGTTGGATGATTACCCATGCTGTGATGAGGATCACTGGTACTGTGTTGGATGACTACCCATGCTGTGATGGAAGATCACTGGTACTGTGTTGGATGACTACCCAAGCTGTGATGGAATATCAATGCTACTGTGAAGGATGATCATGTGTATGTTTATTCATGGGGATGCCTATTTTGTCATTGCATCTAATCATCAATTTTATATATTAGGGCATTGACATTATTAATCAGATGTTGTTGTATCTTTATAATTACATTATTCTGTGTCAGGGTCTTATGTGTAAGTAAGAGTGTAAGTGCCGGTATGTAAGCGAGAGTCAGTGTAAGCATAGCTGAGGTCAAGGGCAGTAAGAGACACCACGGCTTGGCTGACGGGAGGTCAGGCAAGAAGCCCGTGGACAGACCCACGTGATGTGGGAAGGTCAAGGAGGAGAGAGAGTCAGTGTGTGTGTGAGACAGCGAATAGAGACGGACGTGTGGAGATCTAGAGAGCGATAGAACGATAGAACGATAGTGTTGTGACTGATAGATGGAGATGAACGTTGTGTGTTGATATTCGAGGAATGTACTAACTGTGATATGTGCGGGATGATGTGAGGCGGTGATTGCGAATGGTTATACGGGCGACAGTGTGAATATCGCCCATGTGAGCTAGCGCGTGGCTGCTGGTGTTGAACGATTGTTTGAGTGTGAAGTGCGACCATGTTGTCAGCCTGTAATATATATTGTAATAAATGTTGTTCAGGAGAAAGCTCCTGCGAGTTTCCGATTGCAGTCATGTATTATTAATATATGTGTCGTAGATGTTGTAATTTGCCTGTCCAAGTCCAGTGAGCTAGAAGGAGAAAAATAGTTAGGACTCTGACAGGTATAATGGTGTCAGAAGTACACATGAACCACATTCCCATGTAAATTGCATAAAAGAACGCTACTTTTGTAAAGAAGAAGATCTATTGCATAATATGTATAAGAAATTGTAAATCAAAAGATGTGTTAATAGAGTCAGAACGAAAATAACATCATTTCTTTCCACAGCAGGGGTCAATTCTACAAAGCGATCGACGTAACCAGACCAGGTCAGCGGTAACCAGCACGAGAATCACGTTCCTGTACATCAAGCGTTCGAGTAGTCAGCAGATAAAGATAAGTTGATTAATTTTGATTGCTAAGTACCCAAATCTGCATTCTTTGATTTGCTTGAATATATATCATCATTTGTACATTTGAATATTAATTAAATACTTAGAAATTAAACCAGGTCCAAAATGACTTCATATGACGACCTCAACGAACTAGCCTTAGAATATGCAAGGACTCCGGAACAAGTAAGATACTGGTGCACAGAACATTACAAAACATTGAAGGGCTATTTAAACGATACTAAGTCTCAACTCAAGGAAGACTTGAAGCAGATTGTAAACAGAAATAGGAAAAATAACCTTATCCGCGAGTGGACACAGGAATTCGAAAAGAAAATGCAAGACTACAAAATCCCCAAAACTAGATGGTATATATGGTATAGGGAATCCTTACCAATACGAAATAGACATCTGCAAGAGTACATACCAGATATGTCAAGGGAAGACTATGAGTATTACAAAACAAACATATTATCAAACTACTTAAACGACCTCGACACCCTAATATTAGTGTTACAAAACCTGAAACCAGTCCCAGACATGTCGTTTACCCATTATATAAAGGAAATAAAAGGCAGGTACATGAGGCTACTATCTGAAATTAGAGACACAAACAATGATCAGCCAGCATTAGATTTCTTCCTAATAGAAAAACTCAAAGCAACACTCCCAGCCGAATGTGCAAAATATTTAGAAGAACATAACAAAGAGCCTATCAAAAATTTACTAGAAAAATGCCGCGAATATTACAACCAAAGTATAAACCTTGTTAAGAACACTCAACAGAAGAGTACTGTGAAAGCAACGGCATCTGCAGCCACAGATTGTCAAAATAAAACACAGAAAACAAAACCAGTACTGTGCAAATATTGTAGCACTCCACATACAGGAAATGGAATATGCGATAAAAATCCCACTTATCAAGAATACCTAAATATTATAGCACAAAAACTGGGGAAGGTAAATCAAAGGAAATATAGAACAAAATGTCATTTTTGCCTTGCGTATGGCCACAGACGTTTTGAATGTGAAGGAGTAAAAAGAATACAGAAAGTAAAAGCAAATGCAGCCATATACATTACAACAGACAGTTCAGCAAAGAACTTAGTAAAAGTAAACATCGCGGAGACGAAAACAAGACCAAACACTGCAAATTCAGAACAGACTAAGTTTTACCCAACAGACTTCATACCATATTCCAATAATGTGGTTAATATCACTCAGCCTCAGCCCTTATTTAAAGAGGGCGATACTCAACAAGAAAGTGAAGAAATGTACAAAACCTCCAGACTATCGGTGGGAAAGCTAACATTCCATGAGGGATACATTAATGACACAATATGCACATGTGTACGCGACACAGGGTCCTGTATTATCGGTCTTCGGAAAGCCCTAGCTGATCCTAAAGTCTACCTAGATGAGTACATCTATTGCAGAACTGTTTCAGGGACAATAGAGAAATATCCTATGGCATGGGCCAATATAAAATCACCTTTCCTATCAGGCAGAGTAACTTGTGCATTATTAGACAATCCATGTTGTGATTTATTAATTGGAAATGTATTAAATGTGATAGACTACACAGAGTCCAAAACCCAGACATGGCAGAACATTAACACTACAACAAACACTGCCTTAACTACACCACTCATCATACAACAACATGATGAACAGACCAAAGTACCACACCATACCAACGTGACTACCATCTCACAACAAGAAAAAACAGAAACTGGTGTGTATCAACAAAGAAAAGAAGGTACAGATAACAAGCATTTCACAAGGGCTAGAAAAGATCACAAAACATCATGGTACATGCTGTACCTCCTATACCCCCTGTTAACTACACACATGCCCAAGTGCACACAATGGATGATTCTACTCGCACTACTCATGGTAAATAGAAAACAAATGTTTTCACAAACAATTTTATTTACACATCATCATGACGCAACACAGATGATATTACTCATGACAAAACAGCTAACTTTGTTACTTATATCATTACTGTTAAACCAAGGTTTGTTGTTGCCACTGATAAACTCTATGTCAAGTCAACTCAGACACATACTTATGCTAAACAATGTAAATCATCAGTCGGTGGAATTACTGACAAAAATCAGCAACAAATTACCCTACATATTATGGAAAACATACACAAATTGCAGAAACGCATACAAACATGCATGATTACATTTCAAAACTATACATGGTGTATTATTATTATTTGAACTATTGAATGTATACACACATGTACGAGTGCAGGTTTGGAGATAGCACTCAAAATGATCTCAACATGAAATTTGAAAATTCCCACCCTTCGGAAAATTAATTTTAACCGTAACCCACTTTATATCCGTAGATCAAGTAACTCCAGAGTTGCCTTGTCTGCTGTACGACTCCAGCGCTATGATACTAGCACACTCCATTGTACAGACCAACATAAAAGTTCCTTCAACGTGAAAATTGTCATCGACAGAACAGTAAGACTCAACAGGTGATTTCAGGTATCAAACAGTAAGATATACCAATATTGACTTTGTTTCAAACGAGTATCTACAGAACCCACCTTTTGAAATCGACTAACAACGACAAGAACTTCAGAAGTACAGACATTCATTTCAGTGATCAGTTAATGAACCAGATGCCAACCTACAAACTATGGCAAAGACAGTCACATTTTTTTTTTACATGTGTGAATTCCAGCAATTTTACAGAACTGTGTATTTATAAATTATCCAAATGTGGTGCAGTCTTAAATACTATACAGAAGGAAGGACAATATCATGATTTGCAGAATACGTCAATAATCGGGTGAGAAAGAAGAAATGCCAAACATTCCAGCACAGCAATGAACAGTGAACACTGATAATGTAATTACGTGTGCATAACTGTCACAGGACAAGAACAGGATCCTATACATGCATAAAGGCAGCGACGATGAACATTTTATTGTATATGTATTAACTGCATGACATCCAATGTCTAATTTTATTGTTGTAATACTTTGTATTGTTATAATGTGATATGTACATATGAGCGTAAGTATAGTGGCGAAAAGTATAAGTTGTAATGCTGAGAATCAACGCCTGGCAATCCCAATACGCGAGTGTTACCAAACTTGCCTTCGCGTAGGGTGGATAGCCCGACGAATGACGCTTAGCAATAGTGGTACAGAAGTAACATCATAATATTGTAACAAGAATGAACATACCAACAGGGTGATGCCAACCGAAGAGATTAATAAGAACTCTCTATAACAGTACGAGGTGTACCCAAAATGGGAAACAACTCACGGTCTGACATAAGATGAGGTAAGGGGGACTATTATATACATGAAGTATATTCGAACCATGACCACAACATTGACATAGCGTGCTCATAAAAAATCGAGTAGAGTGCATTAAATAGAGACGAGGGAGACCACGTCTGAATAGAGAGAAAATTTAAGAATGCTGTAAGAGGAAGTTGTAGCCTTATTCGAGGCGTAAATCAATGGAGAATCCTTAAACCAGTATAGCCACAATAACTATGAGATGATAATGCACAGCAAATCGATTGAGTAAAATGAACAGAATGTAATGTCACGGAGTGGGGAGAGAGTAATATAACGAGGTATGACAAGTAGACCCAACCAGAACATTTGTCAGACCACGACAAAACCTTGAGAGAAACCTCAATACTGGAAAAGAGAGAAGAATAGTAATTTAATCTCGGAGAAAAAAAAAGATCAGAGCAAAAAGGGACGCAAGCGTAGACTTATGATCATATAATCCCCTGACAAGTTTAGAAAGATGTACCAAGAATAACAACAGCAGAATGTGTCACATTTCTAATGGAAAGTGCCACATTGTTTGTGCGGGGGGAGAGTGTCAGGGTCTTATGTGTAAGTAAGAGTGTAAGTGCCGGTATGTAAGCGAGAGTCAGTGTTAAGCATAGCTGAGGTCAAGGGCAGTAAGAGACACCACGGCTTGGCTGACGGGAGGTCAGGCAAGAAGTCCGTGGACAGACCCACGTGATGTGGGAAGGTCAAGGAGGAGAGAGAGTCAGTGTGTGTGAGACAGCGAATAGAGACGGACGTGTGGAGATCTAGAGAGCAATAGAACGATAGAACGAGAGTGTTGTGACTGATAGATGGAGATGAACGTTGTGTGTTGATATTCGAGGAATGTACTAACTGTGATATGTGCGGGATGATATGAGGCGGTGATTGCGAATGGTTATACGGGCGACAGTGTGAATATCGCCCATGTGAGCTAGCGCGTGGCTGCTGGTGTTGAACGATTGTTTGAGCGTGAAGTGCGACCATGTTGTCAGCCTGTAATATATATTGTAATAAATGTTGTTCAGGAGATAGCTCCTGCGAGTTTCCGATTGCAGTCATGTGTTATTAGTATATGTGTCGTAGATGTTGTAATTTGCCTGTCCAAGTCCAGTGAGATAGAAGGAGAAAAATAGTTAGGACTCTGACATCTGGTTCCCTTTACACTGACCAGAATTTCTTCTGATATCTCTAAATCGTTGTTTTTTCTTGTTAGCCGTAGAGATAGAATGAGATTCTCTTTGTTTTCTTATTCCTCTCTTCTTCCACGGCCCATGAACAGTCGGCGTTGTGCTATTATCTCTATCATCTCTGTGCGTTTACACAAAGGTACCTATAAACTGTATATGTACCTTTGATGAGCTGTAGCTTCACCAGTGACCCCTAGTCATCTGCTTTTCTTGTGTTTGAATAGGATTTTAATTATGTTTCTAATGTAATGTCTTTTTCATTTTCAGATCCCATGTACTTCACCCTTAATTATAGCAAGTAGGAAAAGAAAAGTGGACGCCGAGTGAGGAGTAAAGTACTTCTTTGTGGAAACAAAGGACCAGAAAACCAGCTGCGTAATATGCAGCGAAAGTGTTGCCTTTTTGAAAGAGTACAATCTTCAGCATCACTTCGAAACAAAACATCCATCAACATATTAAAACTTTTTTGGGAAATATGAGACCATTAAACGTGGATTTGAAACGCAAAGAAATCTCTTCACGAGAAAATTTGCTGAAAATGAATCTGTACCTCGTACTAGTTACAAAACAGCGCATAAGATGGCAGAACGAGGACAACCGTCTACTGATGGCAACGTCATTAAAGAGTGTGTGTGTGATCGAAGCAACAAATGACTTGTGTCCTGAGAAAGCCGATTTGTTTGGAACTATCAGCCTTTCGGCAAGTTCAGTTGTGCGGAGAACAGAAGAACTTGGAGAGAACATATTGCTACAGATACGCGAGAAAGCTAGGAACTTGTAGTATTCTCTGGCGCTGGATGGGTCTATTGATCTCTCGAGTACGTCACAACTTCTCGTATTCATTTGTGGTGTCAATTTGGACTTTCAGATAACGAAAGCGTTGGCGTCCGTTTGAAGCATGCATGGAACAACAACTGGGAAAGTCATTTTCGTGGAAGTGCAAACAATTTTCCAAGACTATAACCTTCGGTGGAATCAGCTTCGATGTGTTACAGTTGATGAAGGGGAAAAAACATGACTGGAGTAAGGAAGGGTCTGTTGGGGCAGATCAGGACTCATTTGGAAGATTTGCGACTTCTGGGCACTCTGTTCATACACTGCATCGTACATCAACAAGTACTCTGTGGGAAAGATTTAGATATTGTTTGTGTACTGAAACCAGTAGTTTCTGCTGTGAACTTCATTCGGGAACATGCACTCATTCACAGTCAGTTCATGGCTTTTCTTGAAGAAATTGATTCTGAATTCTGTTACTTGCTTTATCACATATCAGTCATGTGGCTCAGCTGCGGTAAAGTCCTGCTTCGTTTTTACAAGCTCCGAAACGAAATAGATGTTTTCCTCACTGAAAAAGATAAAGCTGATTCACAGCTGTCAGATCCTACCTGGCTGTCAAAGTTGTCAATTTTGGTCTATATGAATGAACTGAACTTGAAACTTCAGGGAAAGGATTACCTCGTCTGTGATCTCTACATAACCATCAAAGGATTTCGAAGAAAGCTGTCATTGTTGGAAGCACAACTGGAAGGAGAAAACCTTTCTCATTTTCACTGTTTCAACGAGTTTGGAGAGATTTTCAGATCTTGACAGATTTGAGAGTGGCATCCTTCTGTTCCAGAATCCGTTTGATTGTAACCTTAATGGTGTGCCTGTTGAATTACAGTTAGAGCTCATTGATAAGGAAGTACCGCTGGTTACCTGATGTTGAGTTTCCGAAACTTAAGAAATTTGCCGCTGGTATGACATCATTGTTTGGAATAACATATGTCTGTGAGCTAACATTTTTAAATAAGAAATCTGTGAAGTCACCACATCGAATGAGATTAACTGATGAACATTTGAAAGCAAATCTCTTGATTGGATGCAGCAATTCCAAACCAAACGGTATGGTATTTTGAAGTTTTTGATGGTATTTTGAAAGCCATACGTCAGTTTCACAAAACTCACTATCCTCTTTTGCTGCTTAGTCTGTGAGATTCGGATATGTGCACTATATGTCTGATGTAACTATCTTTTTTCTAACGTCGCCTTCTTTGATAACTTTGTTTAGTAAATAAATATAAATATGTTGGTTGTCTTTGCTTGTTTGTTTGTTTCTTTGTTTGTTTGTTTATGTGCATTGCACGCCCTTTCCATGATTAACTTAGTTGTTCGTCTTTTTTCCCAGAGCTTTCGTTCTAGCTTGCAATTATTGTTAACATTAGTTGTATATCCTTTACATGACGTTTTCAGTCAACATCAGCATTGTTTGTTGTTGTTAATGTCTTGGCAAGTTTATGTTCAGTAGTTTACCATTGCTTTTCAAACGACCGGCACCCATAACATAGCGTAAAAACCTGCGCAACGTTGTCTGCTGCCAAATCGCTCGCAGATGTATCTCGAACGTGGGTATATGGGATTACGAACCGCGTCCGTAAGATCTTTGCCACGGAGACGGGCGCAAGTATTGTACAGAATGAGTATCCGGCCCGCGCGCGTCATTTTGTCAGTTATCCGGCCTGCGCTCGTCATTTTGTCAGTTATCCGGCCCGCCGTGAAAAAAGTTTGGTGACCCCTGCCCTAATCCATACTTGCCCACTATGCATCCGTCCTGTCGATTTCCAACTTTGGCATTCAAGCCACCCATTATGATAGTTACTTCAGAATTCTTGCATTTCTTGAAGGCTTTCTATAAATCACTATAAAATTCATCGATGCTGTCATCACTAATGTCTGCTGTTGGTGCATAAACTTGTATGACGTTGACATCAAATGGTCTTCCACTCAACTTCACCAGTAACACTCTGTCTAATACAGTCCAATATCCTTTGATCGATTTTTCTCTCTCTGTATCCATTATAATTGCTACTCCTCGCTATTGTTTCTCTCCATCAGAATAGATTATTCTATATTCCTCAGATGTCATAATGCCCATTCCTGTCCATCTGGTCTCACGTACACCTAACAGGTTAATATTTAATCTTCTCATTTCATTCTTAATGTTATCAAATTTCCCATCCCCACTCATAGTTCTTACATTCCAAGTTCCTACTTTCAATGTTGATATTCTTTTGCACTCAGTCTCCTGATGACGGTCTGGCTTCACCTGGTGCACATGTCTACCCCTACTGGGCGAGGCTGCTCCTATGGAGCACCCATTTACGCCGTTTCTCTGATTATCGATAAGACTTCAGTACATGATATTCTTGGCATCTGTAAAGAAGGTAGTTTGCCATTGCTTTCCTTCCTATCAGTGACCATACTGGTCGATGACCGTAGCCAATGTCTCCCAAAAAGAGATCATCTGCCTTCCGTCGTGAAGCTGGAGACCATAACCTACAACTATCTGACGGCTGCTCTTCAACTTCATCTACCACCTGCACACATGGCTTCACGTAACCCTGATCGGAAGGCTAAACGGGTACTCCAAGTTGCCCAAGGCTGTCCCATAGGATAGAGGAAGGAAGGAGGCACCCATCAAGGCATTACTATCATGGTATTATGATATTTTAAATATTCTCTAAGCAAACGTAATTGCACCAGCATTTGGGAGAGAGGGAGGGAGAGAGAGAGAGAGAGAGAGAGAGAGAGAGAGAGAGAGAGAGAAAGAGAGAGAGAAAGAGAGAGAGAGAGAGAGAGAGAGAGAGAGAGAGAGAGAGAGAGAGAGAGAGAGAGAGAGAGAACTATTTCTTCAAATTGAATGAAATTTACAAACACAAATGACATTTTCTCTAAACATATTTGTCAAAATAAACCCCATAGACTTTCAAGATCTTTCGCCGTTAATGTAAGTAAATTTTCTTTAAATTGTGGTTGGCCTTACGAGGCCAGTTAAAAAATGTTTTTTCCCCACAGAGGGGAAATCAAATACGAGACATGGAGAGCCTATCATTAAAAGTACAGTTTTAGAAATTAAACATAAACGTAGAATTGAAAAAGTTGATAGTAAAATGTAAGTAGAAAAAGATTAAACAAATTTTTTATAAAAACTTTAATAGCTTTCTTCTCATGATTGCAAAAGTTGACTGCAGTGTTAATTGCTTTATTTGTCAAGTAAAAGTGAAAGATTTTGATGTACGTTAGAGGTATTGTATCTAGGTATACCATTTTCTTTTTCATGTTCTAGTAACCTCCCTTGCAACAATATTAGATGTTTATGTCCCCCTACCAAGCGCACTTTGCTACTGCAACCATCTTAGGCAATTTAAATATAAACTTAAAGAAAGTCAAATATACAAATAGAAACGCAAAATTTGATCTACAGGCACTGAAGAGTGAGGAGATAAAAAGTAGATTCAACGTAGAGGTAAAGAATAAATTCGATGCATTGTCCGATATGGCAATGCAATATTATTTCAAGACGTCAGTGACCAATTGAAAATATAAAAGAAATCAGTCAAGAAGCTGTACTAACAACAATGATAATCCTAAAAATAAAGATAATAGGGCGCAAGAAATGGATGATGGAAGACATCTTAAAACTCATGGAAATAAGAAGAAATAACAAAAATAACAAGGAAATATACGAAGAGATTCACAGGAAAATTAGGAAGCTACTGCTATGCAAAGAGGCAAAAGAAACATGGCTTGAGCAATATTGCAAGGACGTTTAAAACCAACACAACACCCAGAATACCAAATTAATGCACACAAGAATTAATGACATCACTAACAAAAGAACAGACACATCAACAGGTTGCCTAAAAACCAAAGATGGCAAAATCATAATAGAAAAAGATCAGATTTTACATGCGTGGTCAGATTATGTGAAAGTCCTTTATGATGATACAAGACAAGAACAATATGATCATCAGAATAATAATGAAGGACCATCAATTCTGTTTGTCGAGGTGTTTTTCTTTTAGATATCTAGCCATTCCGCGGAGCCGGTCTCCCTGGCGAAGGTGTTAACGATTGTCACCGTAATCCCGCATATCCACGTGTGGGGAAACAGCTGCGCGACATTCGGTAGGGAATCGGGTCGCGTTGGTTACTTACAGGGGTATCTGAGATTGTCGCTCAGTAAGCAATGCAAAATACTGTGCGTAATCTTGCAAAGACATCAACAACAGCGGTAAAATGCTGGTGTTGACAGCGAAGTAAATAGGATATGCGAAAAAACAAAATTCCGCAGAATGCTTGAACATATGTGTAGTGATCAATCAAGGCATTACTATTATGTTATTATTATATTTGAAATATTCTCTAAGCAAACGTAATTGCACCAGCATTTAGCAGAGAGAAGAGAGAAAGAGAGAGAGAGAGAGAGAGAGAGAGAGAGAGAGAGAGAGAAGAGAGAGAGAGAGGGAGATATATATATATATATATATATATATATATATATATATATATATATATATATATATAGAGAGAGAGAGAGAGAGAGAGAGAGAGAGAGAGAGAGAGAGAGAGAGAGAAGAGAGAGAGAGAGAGAGAGAGAGAGGGAGATATATATATATATATATATATATATAGAGAGAGAGAGATAGAGAGAGAGAGAGAGAGAGAGAGAGAGAGAGAGAAGGGAGGTAGAGTGCGGGGGGGGGGGGGGAGGGGTGAACTATTTGTAATATTTGTCAACATAAGCCCCATAAGCTTGCACGGCCTTTCGCCAGTGCGAAAATAAGTGCATGCAGGCCTTGATTGTGCCAGACCAGGTTTTGTCCTACTCACTTCGCCTATTAATCGTCATCTCTCTCATTCATATCACTTAGACCAGGGGTTACCAAACTACGGCCAGTGCGGCCCGCGACGTCATTTCATCCGGCCCGCCGTCGGTAATCGAACTTGCTTGATATAACTATGAAACACGAGACGTTGTGATACAATTTAAATGTAAATATTATGTTTAGAATAATAGGAGATCTTCACACGTACGGAGACCTACTGGCTGCACTAGGTTGTTTATTTAGGTGGCCCTATTTATAAATTTCGCGAACCTTATTATGAGATATATTCTATTACTACAATACTAATACTACAAGAGTATGGAGTAGCATATCCCTTGATACCCTGGTAAAAAATGTATAGGATGCTGGGATGTTGTGTTGGCGTGCCTATAACAGCTCAGTAAAGCCATATTTCCGCCTCTTTGGCCTTGGGAACAACTTAGGCCGAAGAGATGCTGATGTCTAATTTTCAGCAGAGGGTTTGAACTTAAACCCCTGAGCCACTACCAAGTAGATGGGCGAACATGCCCCAGGCACGGTCGAGCGTTGCCACTGTTTTTCCAGACCACAGTTGAGAGGGTAGACAGGCCCTGTGAAGATCCAAAAGATCCAAGAGGATCTTGATTGTGGATTGACGATTGTCTGCTGTGGGGTGAGTTTTGAACGAACCTTCATAGTTTAAATAGGAGTATAGGAATATAATAGCTATGTATGTGCCTGAGAACAATAATGGAAGGATATATGCCTGGGAAGAGAGGAAGAGGAAAGCCAAAGAGAAGATAGCTGCAGGATGTGGCGGATGATCTCCAGATGGATGTATCTGAAGCGGGAAATCTTGCTTATGATCGAGAGGTTTTCCGGAAGGTTGTTATGGGAGCGATGTTCTGCAAAGGACATGCTACTGAATGAATGACCTTTGTTCCATCTTGTTGTCTGATAATTGCTGGTGTTGTGTATCAGACTACAGTTACAGTGTTGGATGATTATCCATGCTGTGATGATGATCACTGTTACTGTGTTGGATGACTATCCAAGCTGTGATGGAATATCAATGGTACTGTGTTGGATGACTACCCACGCTGTGATGGAATATCAATTGTACTGTGAAGGATGATCAAGTGTATGTTTATTCATGGGGATGCCTATTTTGTCATTGCATCTAATCATGAATTTTATTTATTATGGCATTCGCATTATTAATCAGATGTTGTTGTACCTTTACAATTACATTATTCTGATTCCCTGTACACTGACCTGAATTTCTTCTGATATCTCTAAATCGTTGTTTTTTCTTGTTAGCCGTAGAGATAGAATGAGATTCTCTTTGTTTTCTTATTTCTCTCTTCTTCCACGGCCCATGAACAGTCGGCGTTGTGCTATTATCTCTATCATCTCTGTGCGGTTACACAAAGGTACCTGTAAACTGTATATGTACCTTTGATGAGCTGTAGCTTCACCAGTGACCCCTAGTCCTCTGCTTTTCTTGTGTTTGAATAGGATTTTAATTATGTTTCTAATGTAATGTCTTTTTCATTTTCAGATCCTGTGTACTTCACCCTTAATTATAGCAAGTAGGAAAAGAAAAGTGGACGCCGAGTGAGGAGTAAAGTACTTCTTTGTGGAAACAAAGAACCAGAAAACCAGCTTCGTAATATGCAGCGAAAGTGTTGCCGTTTTGAAAGAGTACAATCTTCGGCGTCACTACAAAACAAAACATCCATCAACATATTAAATGTTTTGTGGAAAATTACGCTCTGGGAAACATGAGACCATTAAACGTGGTTTTGAAACGGAAAGAAATCTCTTCACGAGAAAATTTGCTGAAAATGAATCTGTCACTCGTACAAGTTACAAAACAGTGCATAAGATGGCAGAACGAGGAAAACCGTTTACTGATGGCAACGTCATTAAAGGGTGTGTGTGATCGAAGCAGCAAATGACTTGTGTCCTGAGAAAGCCGATTTGTTTGGAACTATCAGCCTTTCGGCAAGTTCAGTTGTGCGGAGAACAGAAGAACTTGGAGAGAACATATTGCTACAGATACGCGAGAAAGCTAGGAACTTGTAGTATTCTCTGGCGCTGGATGAGTCTATTGATCTCTCGAGTACGTCACAACTTCTCGTATTCATTTGTGGTGTCAATTTGGACTTTCAGATAACGAAAGCGTTGGCGTCCGTTTGAAGCATGCATGGAACAACAACTGGGAAAGTCATTTTCGTGGAAGTGCAAACAATTTTCCAAGACTATAACCTTCGGTGGAATCAGCTTCGATGTGTTACAGTTGATGAAGGGGAAAAAACATGACTGGAGTAAGGAAGGGTCTGTTGGGGCAGATCAGGACTCATTTGGAAGATTTGCGACTTCTGGGCACTCTGTTCATACACTGCATCGTACATCAACAAGTACTCTGTGGGAAAGATTTAGATATTGTTTGTGTACTGAAACCAGTAGTTTCTGCTGTGAATTTCATTCGGGAACATGCACTCATTCACAGTCAGTTCATGGCTTTTCTTGAAGAAATTGATTCTGAATTCTGTTACTTGCTTTATCACATATCAGTCATGTGGCTCAGCTGCGGTAAAGTCCTGCTTCGTTTTTACAAGCTCCGAAACGAAATAGATGTTTTCCTCACTGAAAAAGATAAAGCTGATTCACAGCTGTCAGATCCTACCTGGCTGTCAAAGTTGTCAATTTTGGTCTATATGAATGAACTGAACTTGAAACTTCAGGGAAAGGATTACCTCGTCTGTGATCTCTACAGAACCATCAAAGGATTTCGAAGAAAGCTGTCATTGTTGGAAGCACAACTGGAAGGAGAAAACCTTTCTCATTTTCACTGTTTCAAAGGGTTTGGAGAGATTTTCAGATCTTGACAGATTTGAGAGTGGCATCCTTCTGTTCCAGAATCCGTTTGATTGTAACCTTAATGGTGTGCCTGTTGAATTACAGTTAGAGCTCATTGATAAGGAAGTACCGCTGGTTACCTGATGTTGAGTTTCCGAAACTTAAGAAATTTGCCGCTGGTATGACATCATTGTTTGGAATAACATATGTCTGTGAGCTAACATTTTTAAATAAGAAATCTGTGAAGTCACCACATCGAATGAGATTAACTGATGAACATTTGAAAGCAAATCTCTTGATTGGATGCAGCAATTCCAAACCAAACGGTATGGTATTTTGAAGTTTTTGATGGTATTTTGAAAGCCATACGTCAGTTTCACAAAACTCACTATCCTCTTTTGCTGCTTAGTCTGTGAGATTCGGATATGTGCACTATATGTCTGATGTAACTATCTTTTTTCTAACGTCGCCTTCTTTGATAACTTTGTTTAGTAAATAAATATAAATATGTTGGTTGTCTTTGCTTGTTTGTTTGTTTGTTTGTTTGTTTGTTTATGTGCATTGCAC
This sequence comes from Cepaea hortensis, assembly GCA_963921405.1. NCBI lineage: Eukaryota > Metazoa > Mollusca > Gastropoda > Stylommatophora > Helicidae > Cepaea > Cepaea hortensis. Next base: position 75,408,424 of record OY992897.1, on the reverse strand, counting down.
GCCCTTTCCATGATTAACTTAGTTGTTCGTCTTTTTTCCCAGAGCTTTCGTTCTAGCTTGCAATTATTGTTAAAATTAGTTGTATATCCTTTACATGACGTTTTCAGTCAACATCAGCATTGTTTGCTGTTGTTGATGTCTTGGCAAGTTTATGTTCAGTAGTTTACCATTGCTTTTCAAACGACCGGCACCCATAACATAGCGTAAAAACCTGCGCAACGTTGTCTGCTGCCAAATCGCTCGCAGCTGTATCTCGAACGTGGGTATATGGGATTACGAATTGCGTCCGTAAGATCTTTGCCACGGAGACGGGCGCAAGTATTGTACAGAATGAGTATCCGGCCCGCGCGCGTCATTTTGTCAGTTATCCGGCCTGCGCTCGTCATTTTGTCAGTTATCCGGCCCGCCGTGAAAAAGGTTTGGTGACCCCTGCCCTAGTCCATACTTGCCCACTATGCATCCGTCCTGTCGATTTCCAACTTTGGCATTCAAGCCACCCATTATGATAGTTACTTCAGAATTCTTGCATTTCTTGAAGGCTTTCTATAAATCACTATAAAATTCATCGATGCTGTCATCACTACTAGCTGCTGTTGGTGCATAAACTTGTATGACGTTGACATCAAAAGGTCTTCCACTCAACTTCACCAGTAACACTCTGTCTAATACAGTCCAATATCCTTTGATCGATTTTTCTCTCTCTCTGTATCCATTATAATTGCTACTCCTCGCTATTGTTTCTCTCCATCAGAATAGATTATTTTATATTCCTCAGATGTCATAATGCCCATTCCTGTCCATCTGGTCTCACGTACACCTAACAGGTTAATATTTAATCTTCTCATTTCATTCTTAATGTTATCAAATTTCCCATCCCCACTCATAGTTCTTACATTCCAAGTTCCTACTTTCAATGTTGATATCCTTTTGCACTCAGTCTCCTGATGATGGTCTGGAGTCACCTGGTGCACATGGCTACCCCTACCGGGTGAGGCTGCTCCTATGGAGCACCCATTTACGCCGTTTCTCTGATTATCGATAAGACTTCAGTACATGGTATTCTTGGCATCTGTAAAGAAGGTAGTTTGCCATTGCTTTCCTTCCTAGCAGTGACCATACTGGTCGATTATCGTAGCCAATGTCTCCCAAAAAGAGATCATCTGCCTTCCGTCGTGAAGCTGGAGACCATAACCTACAACTATCTGTCGGCTGCTCTTCAACTTCATCTACCACCTGCAAACATGGCTTCACGTAACCCTGATAGGAAGGCTAAACGGGTACTCCACCTTGCCCAAGGCTGTCCCATAGGATAGAGGAAGGAAGGAGGCACCCATCAAGGCATTACTATCATGTTATTATGATATTTTAAATATTCTCTAAGCAAACGTAATTGCACCAGCATTTGGGAGAGAGGGAGAGAGAGAGAGAGAGAGAGAGAGAGAGAGAGAGAGAGAGAGATTAAGAGAGAGAGAGAGAGAGAGAGAGAGAGAGAGAGAGAGAGAGAGAGAGAGAACTATTTCTTCAAACTGAATGAAATTTACAACCATAAATGACATTTTCTCTAAACATATTTGTCAAAATAAACCCCATAGACTTTCAAGATCTTTCGCCGTTAATGTAAATAAATTTTCTTTAAATTGTGGGTGGCCTTACGAGGCCAGTAAAAAAAATGTTGTTTCCCCACAGAGGGGAAATCAAAGTACGAAAGACGAAGAGCCTATCATTAAAAGTACAGTTTTAGAAATTAAACATAAACGTAGAATTGAAAAAGTTGATAGTAAAATGTAAGTAGAAAAAGATTAAACAAATGTTTTATAAAAACTTTAATAGCTTTCTTCTCATGATTGCAAAAGTTGACTGCGGTGTTAATTGCTTTATTTGTCAAGTAAAAATTAAAGATTTTGATGTACGTTAGAGGTATTGTAGCTAGGTATATCATTTTCTTTTTCATGTTCTAGTAACCTCCCTTGCAACAATATTAGATGTTTATGTCCCTCTACTAAGCGCACTTTGCTACTGCAACCATCTTAGGCAATTTAAATATAAACTTAAAGAAAGTCAAATATACAAATAGAAACGCAAAATTTGATCTACAGGCACTGAAGAGTGAGGAGATAAAAAGTAGATTCAACGTAGAGGTAAAGAATAAATTCGATGCATTGTCCGATATGGCAATGCAATATTATTTCAAGACGTCAGTGACCAATTGAAAATATAAAAGAAATCAGTCAAGAAGCTGTACTAACAACAATGATAATCCTAAAAATAAAGATAATAGGGCGCAAGAAATGGATGATGGAAGACATCTTAAAACTCATGGAAATAAGAAGAAATAACAAAAATAACAAGGAAATATACGAAGAGATTCACAGGAAAATTAGGAAGCTACTGCTATGCAAAGAGGCAAAAGAAACATGGCTTGAGCAATATTGCAAGGACGTTTAAAACCAACACAACACCCAGAATACCAAATTAATGCACACAAGAATTAATGACATCACTAACAAAAGAACAGACACATCAACAGGTTGCCTAAAAACCAAAGATGGCAAAATCATAATAGAAAAAGATCAGATTTTACATGCGTGGTCAGATTATGTGAAAGTCCTTTATGATGATACAAGACAAGAACAATATGATCATCAGAATAATAATGAAGGACCATCAATTTTGTTTGTCGGGGTGTTTTTCTTTTAGATATCTAGCCATTCCGCGGAGCCGGTCTCCCTGGCGAAAGTGTTAACGATTTTCACCGTAATCCCGCATATCCACGTGTGGGGAAACAGCTGCGCGACATTCGGTAGGGAATCGGGTCGCGTTGGTTACTTACAGGGGTATCTGAGATTGTCGCTCAGTAAGCAATGCAAAATACTGTGCGTAATCTTGCAAAGACATCAACAACAGCGGTAAAATGCTGGTGTTGACAGCGAAGTAAATAGGATATGCGAAAAAACAAAATTCCGCAGAATGCTTGAACATATGTGTAGTGATCAATCAAGGCATTACTATTATGTTATTATTATATTTGAAATATTCTCTAAGCAAACGTAATTGCACCAGCATTTAGCAGAGAGAAGAGAGAAAGAGAGAGAGAGAGAGAGAGAGAGAGAGAGAGAGAGAGAGAGAGAGAGAGAGAGAGAGAGAGGGAGATATATATATATATATATATATATATATATATATATATATATATATATATAGAGAGAGAGAGAGAGAGAGAGAGAGAGAGAGAGAGAGAGAGAGAGAGAGAGAAGGGAGGTAGAGTGCGGGGGGGGGGAGGGTAGAACTATTTGTAATATTTGTCAACATAAGCCCCATAAGCTTGCACGGCCTTTCGCCAGTGCGAAAATAAGTGCATGCAGGCCTTGATTGTGCCAGACCAGGTTTTGTCCTACTCACTTCGCCTATTAATCGGCATCTCTCTCATTCATATCACTTAGACCAGGGGTTACCAAACTACGGCCAGTGCGGCCCGCGACGTCATTTCATCCGGCCCGCCGTCGGTACTCGAACTTGCTTGATATAACTATGAAACACGAGACGTTGTGATACAATTTAAATGTAAATATTATGTTTAGAATAATAGGAGATCTTCACACGTACGGAGACCTACTGGCTGCACTAGGTTGTTTATTTAGGTGGCCCTATTTATAAATTTTGCGAACCTTATTATGAGATATATTCTATTACCAAATCAAGCCGCCTGCCGCGACTCTACAAGAGTATGGAGTAGCATATCCCTTGATACCCTAGTAAAAAATGTATAGGATGCTGGGATGTTGTGTTGGCGTGCCTATAACAGCCCAGTAAAGCCATGTTCCCGCCTCTTTGGCCTTGGGAACAACTTAGGCCGAAGAGATGCTGATGTCTAATTTTCAGCAGAGGGTTTGAACTTAAACCCCTGAGCCACTACCAAGTAGATGGGCGAACATGCCCCAGGCACGGTCGAGCGTTGCCACTGTTTTTCCAGACCACAGTTGAGAGGGTAGACAGACCCTGTGAAGATCGAAAAGATCCAAGTGGATCTTGATTGTGGATTGACGATTATCTGCTGTGGGGTGAGTTTTGAACGAACCTTCATAGTTTAAATAGGAATATAATTAGCTATGTCTGTGTCTGAGAACAATAATGGAAGGATATATGCCTGGGAAGAGAGGAAGAGGAAAGCCAAAGAGAAGATTGCTGCAGGATGTGGCGGATGATCTCCAGATGGATGTATCTGAAGCGGGAAATCTTGCTTATGATCGAGAGGTTTTCCGGAAGGTTGTTATGGGAGCGATGTTCTGCAAAGGACATGCTACTGAATGAATGACCTTTGTTCCATCTTGTTGTCTGATAATTGCTGGTGTTGTGTATCAGACTACAGTTACAGTGTTGGATGATTATCCATGCTGTGATGATGATCACTGTTACTGTGTTGGATGACTATCCAAGCTGTGATGGAATATCAATGGTACTGTGTTGGATGACTACCCATGCTGTGATGGAATATCAATTGTACTGTATAGGATGATCAAGTGTATGTTTATTCATGGGGATGCCTATTTTGTCATTGCATCTAATCATGAATTTTATTTATTATGGCATTCGCATTATTAATCAGATGTTGTTGTACCTTTACAATTACATTATTCTGATTCCCTGTACACTGACCTGAATTTCTTCTGATATCTCTAAATCGTTGTTTTTTCTTGTTAGCCGTAGAGATAGAATGAGATTCTCTTTGTCTTCTTATTTCTCTCTTCTTCTACGGCCCATGAACAGTCGGCGTTGTGCTATTATCGCTATAATCTCTGTGCGGTTACAAAAAGGTACCTATAAACTGTATATGTACCTTTGATGAGCTGTAGCTTCACCAGTGACCCCTAGTCCTCTGCTTTTCTTGTGTTTCAATAGGATTTTAATTATGTTTCTAATGTAATGTCTTTTTCATTTTCAGATCCTGTGTACTTCACCCTTAATTATAGCAAGTAGGAAAAGAAAAGTGGACGCCGAGTGAGGAGTAAAGTACTTCTTTGTGGAAACAAAGGACCAGAAAACCAGCTTCGTAATATGCAGCGAAAGTGTTGCCGTTTTGAAAGAGTACAATCTTCGGCGTCACTACAAAACAAAACATCCATCAACATATTAAATGTTTTGTGGAAAATTACGCTCTGGGAAACATGAGACCATTAAACGTGGTTTTGAAACGCAAAGAAATCTCTTCACGAGAAAATTTGCTGAAAATGAATCTGTCACTCGTACAAGTTATAAAACAGTGCATAAGATGGCAGAACGAGGAAAACCGTTTACTGATGGCAACGTCATTAAAGAGTGTGTGTGATCGAAGCAGCAAATGACTTGTGTCCTGAGAAAGCCGATTTGTTTGGAACTATCAGCCTTTCGGCAAGTTCAGTTGTGCGGAGAACAGAAGAACTTGGAGAGAACATAGTGCTACAGATACACGAGAAAGCTAGGAACTTGTAGTATTCTCTGGCGCTGGATGAGTCTATTGATCTCTCGAGTACTTCACAACTTCTCGTGTTCATTTGGGGTGTCAATTTGGACTTTCAGATAACGGAAGAGTTGGTGTCCGTTTGCAGCATACATAGAACAACAACTGGGAAAGTCATTTTCGTGGAAGTGCAAACAATTTTCCAAGACTATAACCTTCGGTGGAATCAGCTTCGATGTGTTACAGTTGATGAAGGGGAAGAAACATGACTGGAGTAAGGAAGGGTCTGTTGGGGCAGATCAGGACTCATTTGGAAGATTTGCAAATTCTGGGCGCTCTGTTCATACACTGCATCGTACATCAGCAAGTACTCTGTTGGAAAGATTTAGATATTTCTTGTGTACTGAAACCAGTAGTTTCTACTGTGAACTTCATTCGGGAAAATGCACTCATTCACCGTCAGTTCTAGGCTTGTCTTGAAGAAATTGATTCTGAATTCTGTGACTTGCCTTATCACACATCAGTCAGGTGGCTCAGCTGCGGTAAAGTCCTGCTTCGTTTTTACAAGCTCCGAAACGAAATAGATGATTTCCTTACTGAAAAAGATAAAGCTGATTCACAGCTGTCAGATCCTACCTGGCTGTCAAAGTTGTCAATTTTGGTCTATATGAATGAACTGAACTTGAAACTTCAGGGAAAGGATTACCTCGTTTGTGATCTCTACAGAACCATCAAAGGATTTCGAAGAAAGCAGTCATTGTTGGAAGTACAACTGGAAGGAGAAAACCTTTCTCATTTTCACTGTTTCAAAGAGTTTGGAGAGATTTTCAGATCTTGACAAATTTGAGAGTGACATCCTTCTGTTCCAGAATCCGTTTGATTGTAACCTTAAAGGTGTGCCATTTGAGTTACAGTTGGAGCTCATTGAGAAGGAAGTACCGCTGCTTACCTAATGTTGAGTTTCCGAAATTTAAGAAATTTGCCGCTGGTATGAAATCATTGTTTGGAACAGCATATGTCTGTGAGCTAACATTTTCAAAAAGGAAGTCTGTGAAGTCACCACATCCAATGAGATTGACTGATGAACATTTGAAAGCAATTCTCTTGATTGGATGCAGCAATTCCAAACCAAACATTGATGGTATTTTGAAAGCCACACGTCAGTTTCACAAAACTCACTATCCTCTTTTGCTGCTTAGTTTGTGAGATTCGGATATGTGCACAATAGATCTGATGTAACTATCTGTTTGCTAACGTCGCCTTCTTTGATAACTTTGTTTAGTAAATAAATATAAATATGTTGGTTGTCTTTGTTTGTTTGTTTGTGTGCATTGCACGCCCTTTCCATGGTTAACTTAGTTTTTCGTCTTTTTTCCCAGAGCTTTCGTTCTAGCTTGCAATTATTGTTAAAAGTTAGTTGCATATCCTTTACACGACTTTTTCAGTTAACACCAGCATTGTTTGCTGTTGTTGATGTCTTGGCAAGTTTATGTTCAGTAGTTTACCATTGCTTTTCGAACGACCGGCACCCTAACATAGCGTCAAAACCAACGCAACATTGTCTGCTGCCAAATCGCTCGCAGCTGTATTTCGAACGGGGGTATACGGGATTACGAACTGCGTCCATACGGCCTTCGCAACGGAGACCGGTGCAAGTATTGTACAGAATGAGTATCCGGCCCGCGCTCATCATTTTGTCAGTTGTCCGACCCGCCGTGAAAAATGTTTGGTGACCCCTGCTCTACAGCTATTATATTTAGATGTTGGCACCACTGCTTATCTAACACAACTAAATGACACCAGCTTTCCAAATGGATTCGCTTTACAAATTCTAGTTCTAAGCCAAACTCCTAACTTGTCATCATTTCAGACCTGGCTTTCCAACCGCTAGAAAATTTGCGAAGATTATATTTAGATTTTACCGGCTTGTCTCGAATTCCTTTAGCCCTCACAAAGTTAAAGAATTTGGAAGTTTTAGATATGGATGTTACAAGATGGCACTGTCCTTGCACAAGAGATGACCGACTGGTCAGCTGGTTCCAGTCACAGAAGTCATTAAAGATATCTGGGAATTGCAAAAACTATGATTTTACATTCGAGTATTACCTGACAACCACTACAAGTAAATTGCAGTGTTCTGGTTATAGTCGGGTGACTTGTAATTTCTTTCTTCACTTAATTATAGTGGTGGTTTTGGCTGTTCTATTCTAAATTGTGTATCTTCTTCTTCTTCTTCTTCTTCTTCTTCTTCTTCCTCTTCTTCAGTTTTCTCGTTTGTAGTAAATATCGGCGACTTTGACTCTAATTTCTGTCATTTGAACTGGAACGCAAATTATTCCTCCCCACGACGCTTGACGGCAGAAGTGGAAGATGATGATGATGATGATGATGATGATATTTTTTAATTGGTTTTGGTTATTTTATTATTTGTTGCCGAGTGTTCAATCTTTCCACTTACAATGTTTGTGACTTTCTTTCTATATGTGCTTAGTATTTCCCCCTTAAGCTAATTTCTGTGTCCTTCTTCTTCTGTCCTTATGGCTCATTTTATTCGTGGGTTTTATAGTATTTGTAACATCTGCTGTTGTTAGTATCACAGCGGCTGCTTTTCCCTCTGCGCTCGATAGTCTCAGGAATTTTCTCAAAAACCATATCTCTTCTGTCTCCTGTTTGTTTCTTTCTTTCTTTGTTTATTTTGTTTTAACATTTTGTCACAGATTATCCATTATTCGCTGGCCTTATACATGTATGTACAGTTATGTTATTGACACAGCCATTTTGTGAAGAAACACACACACACACACACACACACACACACACAGAGGGTGAGAGAGAGAGAGAGAGAGAGAGAGAGAGAGAGAGAGAGAGAGAGAGAGAGAGAGAGAGAGAGAGAGAGAGAGAGAACTATTATTATACTAGATTCAAGATAACTGGAAGGTCTGATGTGGTGTCTAATTTGCAACTATGATACGGGTATGAGTCCAGTCTTTATCTTTATTTTATTACAAAATCAGCGGAGAGCTTTTAGTTGCCTAACTGTAGATGGCCCGCCTGTATCTCACGAAGTAGCCGGTGTGTGTCTTGTGTGATCGCTATTTTATTACAGAATAATGAGACGCATGATATTGTAGTAAATTTGACTCTTTCATAGAAGTTCGGGTCCTTATTCTTCTTGGACAATGGAGACGAAATATGTGGGTTAGTGTGTATGTTCATGAAGCATCCTTCGAGAAGCGGACATCTTAAAGGGCAGGGGAAATCAACAGCTGCCAAGGCTATTTTTTTTTAATTTTGAACTTACAGAGGCTTTCCGCAATAAAACGATGGTGGTATAGTGGTTTGTATACCCACATGTCCAGCCTGGGGTCCGGGTTCACTGTCTAGCATTGCTATCATCTAGGGCGCGTCTTGTCTCTCAAATAAGCCTCGTCCAACTGGCACGGGACAAAATTCACCATCATCGGGGAGAGACACATCTCACCATCATCGGCCAAGGACAAATGTCACCATCATCGGCGCGGGACAAATTGATAGAAGGGGAACTAAGCCCCGCACCTCGTTACTGTCTTTGGGCTGTCTTTACTATACTTTAGTATACAGACTTTATTGTTTTTGCCAATAAAGTTTAGGACTTCAACCACACCCTTGCCTGAATCCTGCAGCTCCGTCCGTGTCCTCGCAGTATTACTCTTTTCTGTCCTTATTTTCCTTCTCCGTGTCCTATTAGGTCTCTTTATTTATTTTTGCTTTGTGGGTTCCCCAGAAAGAATTGTCTAGTTATACTACAAACAATTTTTTGTGTCTGGCCCCCAGTGCTAGCATCCTTTCCTTACCTCTTGTCTCACTAAGATATGTTTAGTTCGCTCCGTTGGCTTCACGTCTGTGATTCTGTCAACTATCCTAGTCCTTGTATTGTATGTACAGACCAAACGGAACCAGAAGAAGAGGCGACCATGTAAACGATGGACAGAAGGAATGACGATATGTGAAACCCATAAATGGGCATTCTGCCGTTGTTTATGCTTCACCTAGACACCATAAGGTGCTGGAGGAACAAGAAACGGGCAAGGCAAGAGGAACTCGGGCATGAGGAATACATGAGGAGACAGGAAGCAAAAGGAAAGAAGATGAAGAAACTCAGGGGGAAACCCATAGAATACACGGAGATATTCTCTGACTGGGACACCGGCATTGAGTACTATATCGAGGATGGAGAGATCGTCCCATGGCTGACAACAGAGGAAACAATCGAAAGACAGCAAGAACTTAAACGCGAAAGCGAAAAAAAAAAAAAAGCGCAAGGAGGTAAATAACATCGAAAAGCTTCTACGGGCAATACACAGAACAGGAGGCAAAATTACTAAATAAAAAGTCCTGATAAGGACTACAACCAGTCTAGTCAGACGAGCCAAGAGCCTGCACCAACAAAGAAAACCACAAGAGGAAACATGCGCAAAGGATATCCGCCGACCGACCCCTCTGCTGACGTCACAGACACAAACGATACATAACCAGTCCGAGATAGGACTCACTCGTAAAAGCGCACAAGACAAGAATTAGGGTGAATGAACCCACAAAAACCGCGGTCCTCAACAATAACCACAGCTGAGGAAGCAGGTTGAACGAGGCCGAAGTTTGAATTTTTTTTCTTGAAAATTGGAATTGGAATTGGAATACGTCATAATCAAATCACATATATAAGAACTCTCTGTTGAAAGAAGTAAAGAAACAAGAGGCGCTTAGATATATACTTTGGTGGTCTAGGAGAATACGTCATAATCAAATCACAGAAATATAAACTCGCTATGTGTCTGTGATATGATAGCGCCATCACATTTTGAAGGACTGTATGATCGGTTGATACTTTTGGCGTGCATGGGAATGTTGTGATATCTGTGATGTGGGTTCTTGACGCAACTCGTTTCAGCTTACCTCAACTCAATTCATCTCAAATCAGGTTAACTCACCTCAACCCAACTCAACTCTAGTTAACTAAACTCAAGTCAACTCAACTCTTGTCAGCTCAACTCAACAAACCTCAATCAGTTCAATTCAACGCAAGTCAACACGAATTAGTTTAGTTTAGTTTACTTTAGTCAACGGATCAACGTCACGGTACACGGGTGTAACCCATCAGTGCTCCGTTCTACTTCTAAATCAAGCCTGAGTTTGGATAATCTCAGCTCAGTGCACGAACTCTATAGCATCGGTGAGGATCCTGAAATACTTTGGGTAGATTTTTAACTCTAAATTGTGCCTGAGTAGCACCGGTAGGCAGTTGGAAACACGAATTAACTCAATTGAACTCATTTCAGATTAACCAACTTATCTTAACATAACTCACATCATTACAGCTCAATTCAACTCAAGTCAACTCAACTCAAATCATTTCAAGTCAACTGAAGCCACCTCAAATCAAGTTAACTCAGCTCAAGTAAGCTCAACTAAACTCAACACAAATCAACACAGCTCAAGTTGATTCAAGTCAACTTAACTCGGCTCAAATCAATTCAATTGACTTCCGATCTAGTGTCAACTATAATAAAATCACAGTTTAAGGACCTTTCTATGATTAAGTCTCTCTCTCTCTCTCTCTCTCTCTCTCTCTCTCTCTCTCTCTCTCTCTCTCTCTCTCTCTCTATCTATCTCTATCTCTATCTATCTATCTATCTATCTATCTTTCTCTTTCTCTATCTTTCTTTCTCTATCTTTCTCTTTTTCTCTTCATCTCTCAACTCTTCTTCACACACACACACACGCACACACACACACGCACACACACACGCACACACACACACACACACACACACCGATAATAAGAAACAACAATTTTCATAGTTTGAAATGAATCAACGTCTTGTTTTAAGTGTGTGTGTGCGCGTGTGTGTGTGTGTGTGTGTGTGTGTGTGTGTGTGTGTGTGTGTGCGTGCGTGCGTGTGTGTGTGTGTGTGTGTATGTGTGTTTGTGGTCGATGAACGTCAAAGCAAAAGACGCTTTTATACGCTATGATGCTATTGGGTGCATGGTGTTAACCGCACATTTTTATAGCCCAATCGCTACGTGCCGGTCTCCCTGGCTTAGGAGTTAGCTTCTTTCTCCGTAATCCCGTATACTCTCGTGAGTGACGTGATGTGCGCGAGAAACGGTAGCGGTTCTCGTCGTGTCGGTAACTTACGGGGTATGGCAATGGCAAGCTACTATGCTTAATCCTGCCTAGTACATCAACAGCAGCTGAAAAATGCTGGTGTTGACTGCAACGTCCTGTAAGGGATATGCACCCAACGAAAATCGGTACGTGATGGGTGACGTTGTGTGTCTCACACCTCTCAGGGCGTTTCCTGGTGCGACTGTTACGTTAGTTCTATCTTGGAGCTCAGATCAATGTTTAAAATTAGCCTGAATAGGGATTCGAACAGATGACCATTTCGCCGACAGCCAAGCGCTGCCGCGGTGCACGCGCATATTATGTACTTACTACAGGGTGTATTTTTAACGACTGTACAATGTTTGTAAATATTGCCGGTCCAAGTTTTGTTTTTACCTATTATGTTGCATGAACTTTACAGAGGGGAATATAAAACTTGGACCGGCAATATTTTCTAACACTGCACAGTCATTAAAAATGCACCCTATATTATAAGAATGCATGTCTTAAACATCCGGTGTGCTGAAGCCGAGGTATAGTGTTAAACCTCTAGACCGGACAGTTTGACTGAAATGTTAACTTCTGGCCCTTGACTTGGGAGCGTAAATCACAAGTACCTCCGAAGTGGATTCGCCTGAAGGCGAGGGACAAGGGTAATAGAGGGCGTAATACACATGCAAAATTCAGTCCAATATTACCAGAAGAAGAGTGCTTTGACAACGGTTGAGTTCAAAGTTAGAGAGCGCAAACAAGATTTGGGGAGTAGCTTGGAGACACAACGTCCGCCTCTAAATCCAGCTTACCCGGTACGTTATATGTGGACGCTAGGCTCTTAATGACAAACACAAGTAACGGGTTACTTTACACCGCTTAATCTTCATTCTCCGTATGCTGCTGGTGCCCCATATGTATTGACCAATCGGCGCTTGGTGTGGTTAGTGTCAGACCGGCCGCCTCTACTGCCCACAACATTTGCTGGTACTGGGTCGACCTGAGAGCTCAAGGCGAGTTTTAAAATCCATACCGATGCAGATTCGAACCCGTGCCCTCTGTGCTAGCATTGAAAAGAAGATTGTGGGTCAAATAAAAATTTTTTGCCAAGAGGCCAGACACCAGAAAATTAAGTACGAAAGTACGAGAGAAGGCGGAGCTTAGATATAAGATCAGGGTCTGACCCGCGTCCCTCACGTAACAAAATGAATATTAATAGCGGCTGAACTTTGAACTTGACTGTATATAAAGCATTAGAATGAACAGAGGCAATAATAAAAATGCATGCGAATTGAAGCAGTCTTACTGAATATTCTTTTCTTGTGATTGATTTTTCTGCTCAAGCGATCTTGAAGATGGATCCAACACTGTGGTTGTTAGTGTTTCTTTTCTCTGGAACTGCTCTTGTGTCGCCGGCGATGACTGTATGTAGGTTTTGTTGTACAGGGTTACAAGTTATGTGCTTGATAATCACAGCACCTCCTCCATTTGTACTTGTTGTATGGTGTTCTACAACATTTCATGTTACACGTAAAAGTAGTGGACCCATAAAGCGGGTTGGACATATGGTGGGAGGTCTATATTTGTATGGACCTCGGTTGTGGGGGTGGGGGGGGGGGGCAGTTAGGGGTATTTTGTGTGATACTCACTTTCACAGAAACGGAGCATAATGGGGCTACTCTTTGCCATGAAGTCGGGACCGCGACTAACTAGTTTGTATTGACCTATTGGGACTCCATGAGTATTCGCTTTATCTTTTCTCTAGGACACTCTGGTGTTGTTGGAAATCAACAGACAGATTGGCTGGAGCTTTATCACTGAAAGGTGATTTGGTGCAGGATAGGGCAGGCGTGGTGAAGGTCCTCTGGGAGAAGGTGATAATGCAAGGGGTAGTCAGATGATCTGATCAACAGTCGTCATTTAGAGGTAGAACCAGACGGAAGTATAAACAGATGGGTACCTTTATTATTGGAACTCTTCGCTGGCTGTTGAAGGTGAGAACTGAGCGCTTATGGGAATGCCCCGAGTGCAGTGACCTGGGTTTTTGACTTAACTCAACTCAATTCAATCGAATACAACTAACTCAACTCAATTTAACTCACTCAACTCAGCTTGGGAGTCTCCGTGGCGAAATGGTCAAGCCGTTTGACTCGGGATCCGAAGGTTGTGGGTTCGATTTCGGGCCGCGTCCTTCGGTCGACGAGTGAATTTTTTCGGAGACCCTGTGGGTCGTCGCTGGAGCTACGGAGTTCGTGCTTTGTGCGACGTTTTCCGCGCTGTGGAAAGAGACCGAGCCATTTGGGATAAAACCCGGTGCAATGAAGTCGATCCTGTCGACTTTTAAGCGACTTTTTTTAAGTCACTCAACTCAGCTCAACTCAACTCAACTTACTCAACTCAACTAACTCAACTCATTTCAGTTTTCTCAACTCAACTCAATTCAACTCAACTCAACTCAACTCAACTCAGCTAGTCAACTTAACTCAACACAGGTCAGCTCAACTCAACTCAGCTCAACCCAACTCAGCTCAACTCAACTCAGCTCAACTCAACTCAGCTCAGCTCAGCCCAACTCAACTTAATGCAATTTAACTTAACTCAACTCAACCACAATAATTGTAATAACCTGCCTTGTAGAGGATTTGAACCCACCTTGCGGTCAGGTGAGCGTCTAGCCACTACGCCATCTGGGTTCCTAGGTTTCTGTTGTTTACAACATTATTTCCTGGCTGGCTGTGTGTAATTTCCACATAGACGTTTGTGTCGCTTCATTTTCTCTACCCTTATTATTTTCCAGTAAAAGATTGATGAAATTATTTCTCAAATCCTCATCTACTGTCTATGGCATTCGTCATTGCCTTATGGTTTTGTTGGGTAATATATTAACTCATGAAGATGTCATCAACTCAACCACTGCCTTCTCTTCTGTGTCATATATTAACTCATGAAGATGTCATCAACTCAACACTGTTTTCTGCTCTGTCCTCTCGATTCTCAACATCCCTCTATTAATTCAGTCTCCACTGCCCTCAGTAATCAGTACTTCTTTCGTTCGCTGGCTGTGAACCTGTGAACTCCACACTGGAGTCATCATGGATACCCATGTGCTACTACTATAAATAGATGGGATTAGCTTACGTCCCCACGTCCAGGACGAGAAGTCAACAGTGTAGGCCACCTGACCTGTGTAAGGCTTCTACTAGCGACTGCAATGAAATGGATTTTGCGTCATCTTTCACTATTACCAGTGTCTTCGCCATCATGCGAACCCACTCCGACTTCTGAGGTACTTGTAATTTGTGTCCCAAATTCACAGGCTCGAAGTTAAACTGACCATGGTGTGTTATGAACTCAAAATGCTGTGGTCGCCAAGAAGAATGTAAGCGAGAGAGCGTAACACCTCTCGGCAACACCGAGCTCCGAAATCAGTATTTACAGATATGTTAATTTGGTTTTGGATGGCGACGAGGACTTCCCACGGTCAAACACTTTTAAGTTATTAGATACTTAGTTTACGAAAATTTTATTCTGAACGTTCCAAGATTGCCAACATTCATTTAAAAGTTCAAGACGAGCGGTACGACGTCACTGCACTGCGTCATATCACATAAGGCTCGGTTTCCTTACCTCAAATCGAAAGTGTCACACAGAGCTCCAACTCCATAACTCTACCGACGACCCTCCAGGGGTCTCCGAACAATTCGCATGCGTGACCAGAACAATAGAATTCAGAATCAAACTCGTGACCTTCGTAGCGCTAATCAGACGACCTAATCACTTCACCATGGAGACAGAAGCATACACTGTAAAATGTGCAATAAACATAACGCGAGCAGAATGAAGTTAACAGTTCTGTTATTTACAAATTAACAATCAGATGTTCATTCACCGTCTGGTCATTCTTCCTTCCAGGCTTGCACGTGTACAGGACAGACCTTACTGTGTTCAAATCTGACCAGTCTACCACGTCTAGTATATAACAACCAAGATGGCAGCATTACCAACTTAACGTTTCAGGTAAGCAACATGCGTTAGATGTATACAAAGATAGTCTAAACATTCAAGTTAAATACTTTCCTTCACGCCTTGTTGTATATAATTAATGCGTTATCAGTGATATTGATAATAGCTTCAACCCATCTCCAATAGTTTAATGCCAAATAAATGATTATGAGTATTACGACGAATGGACGCCACTGCTCCCTGGTCACGTCAATAAGTTCTCGATCTTTACTGGCAGACGTCGAAGGGATTGTTCTCCAGTTGGTTAGCCACACATCGTGGCAGTCCTGGCCTGTGTTTAGCTCCATCAGTTCCATATTGGATTCTTTCCCCATTCCACACAGTTCATCACGACCAGTTCCACACTTGAATGTCCATTCCAACGGTTCAACGAGACCAATTCCATACTGGATTCCTCACTGCAGCAGTTTATCGAGACCAATCCCATATTGGATTCCTCCATTCCAACAGTTAATCGAGACCAGTCTAATAATGGATTCCCCACTCCACCAGTTCATCGAGACCAATTCCCTACTGGATTCCTTCACACCAACTGTTCATCCAGACCAATTCCCTACTGGATTCCCCCCCCCCCCCCCATTCCAACATTTCATGGTAATATTATATTTTACTGTATACTATTTAACACGCCTATCTGTAAAGAGTGGGCGTGGTAAAGAGTATATTGTAAGACTGTTTACTATTTAACACGCCTATCTGACAGGGAATGCACTTCTTGGTAGTAGAATACCTATGGACAAGGGAAAGGTGGTCATGCGCCTGTGGGACCAGGTGGAGAAAGCCCGGGGAATAGCCTGAAAACCCGGATGTGGAGAGAATGCTATGGTGGAGGATCCCGCAGGGGTTCTGGGCGAATCTCAATACTGAGTGGGAAGACCAGGAAAACTGTTCAATCAGATGTCAGATGGAACGATTAGCTGTATGACTCTTCGCTGGCTGTTGACCAAGGGAACGGAGAGCGAATGGGAATGTCCTGAGTGCAGTGATGTCCATTCTTAGCTCAACTCAACTCAACACAATCCCGTAGCGAACCATGTGAGCTGGAGTCGGGCCCTCTCCGGCCGCGGCCATACAATTGTCAGCATAACGTATTACCGACTACACATTATTCATTTTTACTTCTTTTTAGAGCTAGATGTAGACTGCCGATTTCTGTAGCAGACACGAAAATGTGTTGATTTCTGTAGCAGACAGGAAATTGTGTCGATTTCTGTAGTAGACGGGAAATTGTGTCGATTTCTGTAGTAGACAGGAAATTGAGTCGATTATTTTAGTAGACATGAAATTGAGTCGATTATTTTAGTAGACAGGAAATTGTGTCGATTTCTGTAGTAGACAGGAAATTGTGTTGATTTCTGTAGGAGACATGAAATTGTGTTGATTTCTGTAGTAGACAGGAAATTGTGTTGATTTCTGTAGCAGACAGGAAATTGTGTCGATTTCTGTAGTAGACAGGAAATTGTGTTGATTTCTGTAGTAGACATGCAATTGTGTCGATTTCTGTAGTAGACAGGAAATTTTGTTGATTTCTGTAGTAGACAGGAAATTGTGTCGATTTCTGTAGTAGACATGAAATTGTGTCGATTTCTGTAGTAGACAGGAAATTGAGTCGATTATTTTAGTAGACAGGAAATTGTGTTGATTTCTGTAGTAGACAGGAAATTGTGTCGATTTCTGTAGTAGACATGAAATTGTGTCGATTTCTGTAGTAGACAGGAAATTGTGTCGATTTCTGTAGTAGACAGGAAATTGTGTCGATTTCTGTAGCAGATATCAAATTGTGTCGATTTCTGTAGCAGATATCAAATTGTGTCGATTTCTCTAGTACTCAAGAAATTGTGTCGATTTCTCTAGCAGACAAAAAATTGTGTCGATTTTTGTGGCACCTGATATTCAGTGTGTTAATATAAGTGAGAAAGGGGCACGGTGCTCATTCGCTTATCGAAAATACCCAATCGGAATCCACTTTTTAGATTACTATTTTAGCACATTAATAAATTTGAGAATGGTGTCTCTCCCACTCTTTTATCAAATCCCCCTCTTCCGTCAAATCCCACTCTTGAATCACACTCCACTCTTTTATCAAATCTACACATAATAACACCTAACCATAAATGAATATTTACTAATTGTATGATTTCGGTAAGTAAACATTGTTGTCCTCGATCTTGTCACGGTGTTCCTAGGTTGATGTTGTCACCTTCTGATTTGACTAGACAGAGGCACTAATGGATCAATTCACGGACAATGAAGATGTACCTTGAATTCAATCTTCACGATCTGCCTGTCTGCCTGACTGACTGTCTGTCTGTCTATCTGTCTGTTTGTCTATCTGCCTCTTTGCCTGCTTGCCTGCCTGCCTGTCTATTTGTCTGTCTGTCTGCCTATCTATCTATCTATCTATCTATCTATCTATCTTTATGTTTGTCGATGGGTCGGTCGGTCTGTCTGTATGTTTATCAATGTGTCTTTCTGTAAGTCTGTCTATGTAGTTACCCATAAATTAATCAGTCAAGCCAATCACTCATTCCAATCAATCAATCCCTCGATCAATGTATAGCATAATAATGTCTTTGTCATGATATAATGTTTGCATGTGATGGTCAGATACAATGTGTGTAAGAGTTCTCATTTGTTCATCCTTCTATTACAGTTTGGCAACCTGAACAGTATTACAGACATGAGTCTTCCTGCAAAACTACAGACTTTGATATTTTCACAAGTTTCGGTCACTTCAATATCACCTGATGCCTTCAGTAGTTCGTGGAACTCCCTGAAATCTTTCACCATGAACCAGGTCACCTACCACGAACTGCCCGATGCGCTACTCAAGGTCAACAGTTTAACAGACTTAAAATTAACAGATGTCAATGTGACAAACTGGAAAGCAGAAATTCTGCAGAACCTGGGCAAGACAGTTCGTTCCGTTGCTTTTGTAAATGTCGGTCTTAAATCTTGGCCAAAGTGGTTAAAAGATTTCTCTTTGGTCAACTCCATCGATTTGTCTTCGAACACCTTAAACAATATTCCTTCTGACGCTTTCACAAACATCAAAAGTGTGACACATTTGTTTCTGAGTTCTGCATCACTCAACGATGCGAACAATCTTAACGTTGCTCTGACTCCAATTAAAAACACGCTGGAATATCTAGATATAAGCAACAACAAATTTCATGAAATTCCCTCAAGTCTCGTAAACATGCCTAGCTTGTCATATTTACTGGCATCAAATAACACAATTTCAGAAATTTCATCTGATAGAATACCGTCGCAACTTTTGGAATTAGATCTTTCAATAAATAAACTGCGACAACTAACAGACACAAGTTTTCCTTCTTCGTCCGCCTTAACAACTCTTTTATTAACATTTAATCCTATTGATACCATATCAGATTTGGCTTTCCAACCACTAACAGATCTGAAATTCTTATCTCTCGTAACTACATACCTGACAAGAATACCCGTAGCCCTAACCAGTCTAGCAAACTTGAACATTTTAGTTATGAATAATATATTGACGCTTGCATGTTACTGTCCACCAGATGACAGACTACTTCGCTGGTACCAGTCTCTTCAGAGCCTAAAAATATATGGGACATGTGGTTATAGTACTTTTGAAATAGCATCTTGCTTCGACGCTACTTATCATACAACACCGAGCTCGGGGTGTGAACATCTTGAAGGCAACACGTTTCTTCCTTTACTTGTAGTGGTATTTATGGCGGTTTTCCGTTTGTAAACTTGTTGGTTCAGTATTTGTCAGTACACATTTCATAAAACAACTATAACATTGTTTATCTATCTGATTGTCTGTCTGTCTGTTTGTCTGTCTAAATGGTTGTCTGGAGGAAATGGCTTCTGTTCGCCACACATGGTGCGGCAATGTAAGAATAACCTAGAACTCACCACTTCATCAAGCAGAAAGGAAAGTGTAACAGAGAGGGAAGTGTAACAGAGGGGGAAGTGTAACAGAGGAGAAAGTGTAACAGACGGGAAAGTGTAACAGAGGGGAAAGTGTAACAACAGAGGGGAAAGTGTAACAGAGGGGAAAGTGTAACAGGTGGAAAGTGTAACAGAGGGGAAAGTGTAACACAGGGGAAAGTGTAACAGGGGGGAAAGTGTAACAGAGGGGAAAGTGTAACAGATGGGAAAGTGTGACAGAGGGGAAAGTGTAACAGAGGAGAAAGTGTAACAGATGGGAAAGTGTAACAGAGGGGAAAGTGTAACAGAGGAGAAAGTGTAACAGATGGGAAAGTGTAACAGAGGAGAAAGTGTAACAGAGGGGAAAGTGTAACAGAGGGGAAAGTGTAACAGAGGAGAAAGTGTAACAGAGGAGAAAGTGTAACAGATGGGAAAGTGTATCAGAGGAGAAAGTGTAACAGATGGGAAAGTGTAACAGAGGGGAAAGTGTAACAGAGGAGAAAGTGTAACAGATGGGAAAGTGTAACAGATAGAAAAGTGTAACAGGTGGAAAGTGTAACAGAGGAGAAAGTGTAACAGAGGAGAAAGTGTAACAGAGGAGAAAGTGTAACAGATGAGAAAGTGTAACAGATGAGAAAGTGTAACAGAGGAGAAAGTGTAACAGATGAGAAAGTGTAACAGATGAGAAAGTGTAACAGAGGAGAAAGTGTAACAGATGGGAAAGTGTAACAGGTGGAAAGTGTAACAGAGGAGAAAGTGTAACAGAGGAGAAAGTGTAACAGAGGAGAAAGTGTAACAGAGGAGAAAGTGTAACAGATGAGAAAGTGTAACAGAGGAGAAAGTGTAACAGAGGAGAAAGTGTAACAGATGGGAAAGTGTAACAGATGGGAAAGTGTAACAGGTGGAAAGTGTAACAGAGGAGAAAGTGTAACAGATGAGAAAGTGTGACAGAGGGGAAAGTGTAACAGAGGAGAAAGTGTAACAGATGGGAAAGTGTAACAGAGGAGAAAGTGTAACAGGTGGAAAGTGTAACAGAGGAGAAAGTGTAACAGAGGAGAAAGTGTAACAGAGGGGAAAGTGTAACAGAGGGGAAAGTGTAACAGATGGGAAAGTGTAACAGAGGGGAAAGTGTAACAGAGGAGAAAGTGTAACAGGTGGAAAGTGTAACAGAGGAGAAAGTGTAACAGAGGGGAAAGTGTAACAGATGGGAAAGTGTAACAGAGGAGAAAGTGTAACAGATGGGAAAGTGTAACAGAGGAGAAAGTGTAACAGAGGGGAAAGTGTAACAGATGGAAAAGTGTAACAGATGGAAAAGTGTAACAGATGGGTAAGTGTAACAGAGGAGAAAGTGTAACAGAGGGGAAAGTGTAACAGATGGAAAAGTGTAACAGATGGGAAAGTGTAACAGAGGAGAAAGTGTAACAGAGGGGAAAGTGTAACAGATGGAAAAGTGTAACAGATGGGAAAGTGTAACAGAGGAGAAAGTGTAACAGATGGAAAAGTGTAACAGATGGGAAAGTGTAACAGAGGGGAAAGTGTAACAGAGGAGAAAGTGTAACAGATGGGAAACTGTAACAGAGGAGAAAGTGTAACAGAGGGGAAAGTGTAACAGAGGGGAAACTGTAACAGAGGAGAAAGTGTAACAGAGGGGAAAGTGTAACAGAGGGGAAACTGTAACAGAGGAGAAAGTGTAACAGAGGGGAAAGTGTGACAGAGGAGAAAGTGTAACAGAGGAGAAAGTGTAACAGATGGAAAAGTGTAACAGATGGGAAAGTGTAACAGAGGAGAAAGTGTAACAGAGGGGAAAGTGTAACAGAGGGGAAACTGTAACAGAGGGGAAAGTGTAACAGAGGGGAAACTGTGACAGAGGGGAAAGTGTAACAGAGGAGAAAGTGTAACAGAGGAGAAAGTGTAACAGAGGAGAAAGTGTAACAGAGGGGAAAGTGTAACAGATGGGAAAGTGTAACAGAGGAGAAAGTGTAACAGATGGAAAAGTGTAACAGGGGGAAAGTGTAACAGAGGGGAAAGTGTAACAGATGGGAAAGTGTAACAGATGGAAAAGTGTAACAGAGGAGAAAGTGTAACAGAGGGGAAACTGTGACAGAGGTGAAATTGTAACAGAGGAGAAAGTGTAACAGAGGGGAAAGTGTAACAGATGGAAAAGTGTAACAGAGGAGAAAGTGTAACAGATGGGAAAGTGTAACAGGGGGAAAGTGTAACAGATGGAAAAGTGTAACAGAGGGGAAAGTGTAACAGATGGAAAAGTGTAACAGAGAAGAAAGTGTAACAGATGGAAAAGTGTAACAGAGGGGAAAGTGTAACAGATGGAAAAGTGTAACAGAGAAGAAAGTGTAACAGATGGAAAAGTGTAACAGATGGGAAAGTGTAACAGAGGAGAAAGTGTAACAGATGGGAAAGTGTAACAGAGGAGAAAGTGTAACAGATGGGAAAGTGTAACAGGGGGAAAGTGTAACAGAGGGGAAAGTGTAACAGAGGGGAAAGTGTAACAGATGGAAAAGTGTAACAGAGGAGAAAGTGTAACAGAGGGGACCGGATTAAAGGATCAGTACCTAGGTTGGTATGCCCCATATTTCCCAACATCAGCAGGCCAGAATTTTTGGGTTAGGTGGAAGCACTAATAACAAAATATAAAATTGGGTATGAGAGTACAGATAGTCAACATGTACTACGCTTGGCCGGTCATCATCAAGTGTCATGCCGGCTGGCGTAGGCGTTCATGACTTTCCACAGATCTCGATCTTTGGTTTTCTGAATCAACTCTGCTTATGATATCCCTCCATGCCACCGTCTCAATCCATCCAGCATCATTTCTCGTGGTCTGCCTCTGCCTCTCCTCCCCTCGATCTTTCCAGTCTTCACGATGTTCTCCAATGTCTTTCTTCTCATCATATGACCGAAGAAAGCTGTTTGTCTCTATCTTATTGTTGTATATAATGTTCCAGTTTCATTAATCTCTTTCAGGCAATAGTCTCTTTCGGGCAATAGTTGTTAGTTACTTTTGCAGTCCAAGGAATTCGCAACATTCGTCTCAGGAACCATATCTCTGTTGCTTCTAAGTTCTTCCTGATTTGTTCATTTACATTCCAAGATTCGCTGCCATACAGCAAAACTGGTTCTATATAGCATTTCAGCACTCTCTTTCTTACATTCATTGATAGCGACTTATTGCATAAGATACTCTTCATTTTCTGAAATGCTGTCTTTGCCTGCCCTATTCTGCTCTTAATCTCTGTTGTAAATCTTCCATCCGATGTTATAAGTGCCCCTAGGTATTTAAAATTATCCACTTGGTTGAGAATTTCCCCTTCTATTTCTATGTCACATTTTGGTGTCCCCATTTTCTTTGATATCACCATTGTTACTGTTTTCTTGATATTCAAGGAGAGTCCTTTCTGTGCACTCTCTGATACTACAATGTCCAATAATTGTTGTAGGTCTGTTGCATTATCCGCCACCAATACTGTGTCACCTGCATAGCGTATATTGTTTATATTATATCCTCCGATTAGTATTCCTGGCTTCTCTTTGATCTCTCTTATTACTTCGCTATACAGGAAGAAGAGATCTGGTGACAAGACACACCCTATGTCGTACTCCTAGCTTTATCTGTTCGTAACTACCCTCTTTATTTCCCATCTTATTTGCTGCTACTTGGTTCCAGTAAACATTCTTTATTATTCTTAACTCTTTCCCATCAATGTTGATATCTTCCAACATTTTAATCAGCTCATCATGTTTTACTTTATCAAATGCCTTAGTATAATCTATGAAGCATAAATATATGTCCCTCTGTTTCTCTATTGACCTTTCTATTAGTGTTCGTAAAATATATATTGCATTGTTTGTACCCTTTCCTTCCATAAAACCGTACTGTTCTTCACTAATTTCCATTTTTATTTTCTTTCTTGTTCTTCTCATTATAATTCTGAGTACATACTTAGTGACATGGTTTATGAGGTTAATTGTACGAAAATCTGCACATTCAATTGCTCCTGGTCTCTTTGGTATTGCTATAAATACAGATTTTACCATATCGCTCGGTAAATATCCATTGTTGTAAATATCATTTAGCATTTTGGTTAATATATCTACCCCAAATTCTCCCAATACTTCTAATTCTTCTACTGTGATTTCATCTGGCCCAGCTGTCTTTCCTTTCTTCATATGTTTCATAGCGTCAGCGAGTTCTTCTTTTAGAATATGTGGGCCTTCTAAGTTACTTTCTTCTGTTAATTCTTCCCTTTCTTCATTATATAATTCTCTTATATACTCATTCCACCTCTTCATTATAGCACCTTCCTCCAATAATATCTTTCCTGTTTTTGATTTCAAACACCCGGTATTTATTCTTAATTTTCTTCCTGTGAGCTCACTGATTTGTCTGTGCATACTTTTTTTATCTTTAATGGAATTTAATTCAATTTGTTTGCATTGCTCGTTTAACCAACTTTCTTTTGCCTTCACACATTTATCTCTTATTTCTTTATTTATCTTAGCATACTCTTGTTTGTCATTTTTATTGTTTCTTTTTGTCCATCAGCATTAAGATTACTGAGATAGTGTTCGAATAATTTGCAATTATATGTATAGGGATTGGTGATTTCTTTGATTTCTTGTGGAAGATAGAAGAACATGCAGATACTGAATTTATCATCAAGCTAATAAATGTTGAAGCAACGCAAGACTACGGTGTCAATCTTCATGCTAACTGTGGCAGACCGCGTGTCTTTCGTTAGATATCAGCATTTCATGCTCTCACACCCTGTTTCTGTCCCATGTATTGTGACTATTGTTCCAACGAAGAATGCTAGCTCATCAACTGTGCAGCAACAGAACCTGGTCACAAGAACACCAGGATGTACAGCTGGCCTCTTCCTGTCCACACAGATATGGAAGATTCCATGGTAACGTGGTTACCTCTACTGCCCCCACAGATATGTAAGATATGGTAACGTGGTTAACCTGTTTGACTCGCACTCCGAAGGTCATGGGGTCGTTTCCGGACCACTCATTCGGGTCACGATTGTAATGTTCTTAGAGACTCTCGGGGGTCGTCGCTAGACCTTGTGGCACCCTGATGAAATGGGTCTTGTGGGACCCTGATAAAGTGGACCTTGTGGCACCCTGATGAAATGGGTCTTGAGGGACCCTGATAAAGTGGACCTTGTGGCACCCTGATGAAGTGGGTCTTGTGTGACCCTTATAAAGTGGACCTTGTGGCACCCTGATGAAATGAGTCTTGTGGGACCCTGACAAAGTAGAACTTGTGGGAACCTGATGAAGTGGGTCTTGTTGGACCCTGATGAAGTGTTAAAATGTCAGCTGGTGAAACGATAGATCGGACAGAAGGAAGCTACGCTGGTGATACCGGGATGCACAAGGGACAATTCAGTAGTGTGTAAGCGATACATCTAAGCTATCAGAGATGTGCGCATGCTTGAGAACTTTTGGAGAGCATTGGAGTGGGTTAGAATGCCAGACGTAAAATCAGACCTGTGCGGAGTCGTAATAACATTGAATCGGGAATGCGCCGATTGCTCGACAGATTGCATTAAATGGGAGGTGCAACAATCGATCTGGACAATTCGCCACCAGGTTATGTAAACATCTACATGAGTGGTTCTCAACCTTTTTTGGCCCGTGCCCTCCTTCACCATATTTTCAGAACGTCATTCCCCCCTTTCCTATCAAAAATTTGGCCCGTGCCCCCCTTCACTGTATTTTCAGAACGTCATTACCCCCCTTTCATATTTCCTATCTAAAGATTCCCCCACCCCTACAGAGTATAAGTAAAAATGGACGGTAAATTTAATAGCATATACTAAAACAAGACTAGACATCTACATAAAATATGATTTGTGGGTCTACTTACTTTATAAAATGAATTTTAGAAGGATGAAACGTACATAACTGTAAAGTATGAAGTGAAAAACAATATCAAGTAATTGGTTCTTGTATTAACGCGATGTTGAAATGGTCTTTATTCCCCCTGTGGAAACCCTAAAATTCCCCCCGGGGGGGGGGGGGGGGGGGGGGATTCCCCACCGGTTGAGAACCACTGATCTACATAGATGGTTCTGTGCTAAGAGGTAAAAGAAGTGCCTGGGTGTTGATGGCGAAGGCTGGCGGATGGTGTTTGGTGCAGGAGAGCCTGGCATATGATACCACGATATCTAGTCTGAAAATGGAGGTGAAGGAATCCACTCCAGCCCGAGAACAAAAAGCACACGCATGTCGTGATTGTAACGGACTCACAAAGTCTGATGAGAAAAGTTAAGATAGGCATGCTTCAGGAAGAGTGGTAGGCTTCATTTTAACATTTGATTGGACATTTTAAACATTTGATTTTTCCCCAGGACATGCTGGTGTGGTGGAAAACGAGCAGGCGGACAGGTTGGTTGTGTATGCATCCTTCGGTGGAGTATTGGTGCATGATAAGGCAGATGTGGTCGGGGCCTTCTGGGTATAGTGTCATAGTGCAGAAGAACATATAGATCATCACGGCTTGAAGAGAACAGTGCTGCAGGGAGTGACCAGGGGATCTGGCCAACACTCAAGACTCCGAGACAAAGCCAGACGGGAACATATTCAGATTGCTACTGGTACCTTTAGTCGGCTCCGTGGCAAATTGGTTATGGACGCAGTTTGCAATCCCACATACAGAGTTCGAAACACAGCTGCGGAAGACTGGGCAGCGGACCGCCTTGCGTTGGACTTTTTATAAAGTGTTTTGGGTGTCGGTCGTTCAGAAAGTAAAGACAAACTACTGAACGTAACTTGCCAAGAGATTACAAACAGCCAAACAAGCTGAGGTTGACTAGCACGTCCTGTAAATGATATGTAACTAACTGTTTTTAACTGGTAGCATTAGTACTGGGACTCTTAGCTGGCTGTTGAAGTTGAGGGCGGAGCATGTTTGGGGACGTCCCGAATGCTGTGATGTGAGTTCTTGACTCAGTTCTACTCAATTCTTCTTCTCCTTCTTTTTCTGTCATTTATCTCCCTTTAGGATATACTCCCTCAACCAAACCAGGCCAAGCCTATTTGCTGCTGTCTTCTGCAGCCCCCCCCCCCCTTCCATGTCCGAGGGTGATTCTGTCCATCACCAGTCACGGACCAGGCCCCCTCCATGTCCGAGGGTGATTCTGTCGGTCATCAGTCTCGGACTGGGTCTGTGTTCCTGTCTTGATTACACAATGGAGCGAAGCCGTCCGTGTATTTACCTCTATTTTAAACATTGCTATGAAGGCGCGAGGAGACGCGCTAGCGAAGTTGATAGTGAACTTGCTAGTGGTGTCATGAGGACGATGAGACGCGTATTCCGTGCTTGCTGTGGTGTCTCGCGCTGCCAAAGTCATATTTAAGTTCCCAGTCCTGTGTTGTACTAGAGTTCAGATACTCGCGTCATTTGTGTATTACATGATTGGAACATTTGACAGATTTGTGTACTTCCGTGTCAAAATATCCCAGCAGGAACTCACGCTGAAAAGTTCACCCTTTGTCCTGAGAATCTCACAGGTCAAGTGTCTGTCGTTGTGTGGTTGTTTTCGCTTGACCTGTCTAGTAGGAATGTAGGAAGGGTGTCTAAGTATGGAAAACGCGGTGTCATTTAGTGAGGGTTTTGGTAAACATTATGAAAACCTGAGAATGGCGAAACTAGAAAAGATTTTTGCGAAACATGAAAACCTGAGGATAGCGCAACGAGAAAAGCTTTTGTCTGATATCCAAAGGACACAATAAATAGAGGAAGACCTAAGAAGACATAGACGAGAAGTGAAAACAGAAATTATTAATATGGAGAAGACATGAACGGAGCTGCATGAGAAATCTGAAGGTAAGGGGACTTGGGGTGAATTTGTTGGGGGACCTTTGTCCCAGTGTCGAGGAATTAGCAGCTTTCTCCGTAACCCCGAATACTCTCGTGGTTGACGTGAGCACACGAGAATTGGAAGCGGTTCGAGTCGTGCCAGTGACTTATGAGAGTATGGAGCCGGTCGCTCAGAAAGCAATGACAAACTATTGAGCGTAATCTTGCCAAGAAATCAACAATCAACTGAAAGATGCTGATGTTGACAGCGATGTCCTGTAAAGGATATGCCCAAAAAAAAAAAAAAACTTTGTCCCAGTAGGAAAGGTGTGGGTGGGGGATGGGGAGTAGAAAGATAATAGCAACAGAAGAAGAGGAAGAAACAGGTTATAGTTTGGTACTTTAGAATCTACAGGGGTTTAAGACATGTTATACATTTATGACAGGGGTTTATTTGAGTATATCAATTCTGTGAGATGACAGGTGTGTATGTGAATATATCAATTTTGTAAGATGATAGGCGTGTTTGTGAATATATCAATTTTGTGAGATGATAGGTGTGTATGTGAATATATCAATTTTGTAAGATGACAGGCGTGTTTGTGAATATAACAAATGAGTGAGATGACAGAGGTTTATATGAATATAACAATTGATTGAGATTGTGGAAGTTTATGACACAACTCCTGTAATCTCACTCAGTTGTTAAAGGTGAATAATAATATGTCCCGTGTCGAAATTATGCACGTTAAACATCTGACCGCAACTGGACATCGCAGAGAGTGGGCTCGGACAAAAATGTAGGGAAAGTAAACCAACCCACGGCCAGATAGAGCCCGCTTCCTTGTACGGAATCTGTCCAGAGAAAGTAAAGCTGACATCAATGCTTGCAGAAGCTGGACATGCTAACCTTTTAGATACATACTCGGTGTGGTGCACTCGCCTAGAGAGAGGATCCAAGACGAGGAGGAGGATCTGCCTGTAGGATAGAACATCAATTTAATACCTGACCTAGAACAGAATCAAGGAACACATCGGACACATGTGTATGGACTAGTGTGACCGCCTGTGCCGACGTCATGGCACATGATGATGGTGGGAAGGGGGAGAAGAACGGAATCATTTTAACCGGAAACAGACGGCTTATCTGTCACTTGTCGGTAGTTGTTCACCTTGGTTATCTGCCTTCTCTTCAAATATCGCCCTGTGGAAAGACAAACACCCCCACACACTCACACACACACTCACTAATTCACACACTCATTCACACACACACACACAGTGTATACAAGCGATTACGATCATTGTTTATCCCGAAATCAGAACATTAAGACAGGTTTTGGCGACTGAAACCCACGTGTCAGAGTCCTAACTACTGGCTCCGTCTAGTTCACTGGACTTGGACAGGCAAATTACAACATCTACGTAACATACACTTATAACACATGAATGCAATCGGAAACTGGCAGGAGCTACATCCTGAACAATCATTTATTACAATATATTACAGGCTGACAACATGGTCGCACTTCACGCTCAAACACTCGTTCAACACCAACACGCGCTAGCTCACAATGGCGATCTTTACACTCTCGCCCGCATGATCATTCACTATCACAACTTCACATCATCCCGCATATATCACAGTTCGCACATTCCTCGAATATCACTACACAACGTTCATCTCCATCTATGCGTCACAATACACTATCGTTCTATCGTTCTATCGCTCTCTCGATCTCCACACGTCCGTCTCTATTCGCTGCCGCACACACACTGACTCTCTCTCCTCGTTGACCTTCCCACATCACGTGGCTCTGTTCACGGGCTTCTTGCCTGACCGTCCGCTAGCCAAGCCGTGGTGTCTCTTACTGCCCCTTGACCTCAGCTATGCTTACACTGACTCTCGCTTACATACCGGCACTTACATTCTTCCTTACACATGTCATATAAGACCATGACATTCTCCCCCCGCACAACCAATGTGGCACTTACTCTTGGACATGTGACACATTCTGTAGTTGTTACTGTTGGTTCCTCTTTCTAACCTTGTCAGGGGATTATATGTTAATAAGTACGCGCTTGCGTCCCTTTTTACTTTGATCTTTTCCGAGATTAACTTCAAACATTGTTCTCTCTTTTTCAGTATTGAGGTTTCTCTCAAGGTTTTGTCGTGGTCTAACAAATGTTCTGGTTGGGTCTACTTGCCATACCTCGTTATATTATTCAACCACCACTCCGTGACATTACATTCTGTTCATATTTCTCAATCGATTGTCTGTGCATTCTCATCTCACAGTTATTGTGGCTATGCTGGTTTAAGGATTCTCCATTGGTTTACGCCTCAAATAAGGCTACAACTTCCTCTTACAGCATTCTTAAATTTTCTCTCTATTCAGACGTGGTTACCCTCGTCTCTATTTAATGCACACTAGTCGATTCCTTATGAGCACGCTATGTCAATGTTGTAGTCATGGTTCGAATATACTTCATGTATGTCATAGTCCCCCTTACCTCATCTTATGTCGGACCATGGGTTGTTTCCCTTTGTGAGCACACCTCGTTTACTGTTATGGAGATTTGTTATCAATCTCTTTGGTTAGCATCACCCTGTTTGTATGTTCCTTCTTGTTACCATATTCTGATGTTCATTCTATATCACTATTGCTAAGCGTCATTCGTCGGGCTATCCAGCATACGCGAAGGCAAGTTTGGTAACAATCGCGCATTGGGATTGCCAGGCGTTGATTCTCAGCATTACACCTTATTCTATTCGCCACTATACTTACGCCCATATGTACATATCACATTATAACAATACATAGTATTATAATAATAAAATTAGACATTGAATGTCATACAGTTAATACATATACAATAAAATATACATCGTCGATGTCCTTATGCACACATAGGATACCGTTCTTGTCCTGTGAAAGCCATGCGCACGGAATTACATCACTCGTGTTCAATGTTCACTGTGGTGCTGGAATGTTTGGCATTTCTTCTTTCTCACCCGATTATTGACGTCTTCTGCAAATCATGCTATTGTCCTTCCTTCTGTATAGTATTTAAGACTGCACCACATTTGGATAATTTATAAATACATAGTTCTATAAAATTACTGGAATTCACACGTATAAAATGAGAAATAATTTTGAGTGTGGCCATGGTGCGTCTGTCTGTGACTGTCTTTGCCATAGTTTATAGGTTGGCATCTGGTTCATTAAACTGATCAATGGAAATGACTCTGTGCTGTGACGTCCTTGTTGTTGTTGGTCGATTTCAAAAAGTAGATTCTGTAGATACTCGTTTGAAACAAAGTCAATATGGGTAAAGCTTACTTGAAATCACATGTTGAGTCTTACTGTTCCGCCGATGACACTTTTCACGTTGAAGGACCTTTTATGTTGGTCTATACAATGGAGTGTGCTAGTATCATAGCGCTGGAGTCGTACAGCAGACAAGGCAACTCTGGAGTTACTCGATCTAAGGATATAAAGTGGGTTACGGTTAAAATTTTCCGAAGGGTGGGGATTTTCAATTTTCATGTTGAGATCATTTTGAGTGCTATCTCCAAACCTGCACTCGTACATGTGTGTATACATTCAATAGTTCAAACAATAATAATACACCATGTATAGTTTTGAAATGTAATCGTGCATGTTTGTATGCTTTTCTGCAATTCGTGTATATTTTCCAAAATATGTAGGGTAATTTGTTGCTGATTTTTGTCAGTAATTCCACCGACTGATGATTTACATTGTTCAGCATAAGTATGTGTCTGAGTTGATTTGACATAGAGTTTATCAGTGGCAACAGCACAATTTGGTTCAACAGTAATGATATAAATAACAAAGTCTGCTGGTTTGTCATGAGTAATAGCATCTGTGTTGCGTCATGATAATGTGGAAATAAAACTGTCTGTGAAGACATTTGTTTTGTATTTACAGTGAGTAGTGCAGGTATAACCATCCATTGTGTGCACTTGGGCATGTATGTAGTTAACAGGGAGTACAGGAGGTATAGTATGTACCATGATGATTTGTGATCTTTCGTTGCCCTTGTGAAATACTTGTTTTCTGCACCTTTTCCTTTGTGATGATACACACTAGTTTTTGTTTCTTCTTGTTGTAAGATGGTATGGTGTGGTGCTTTGTTCTTTTCATCATGTTGTTGTATGATGAGTGGTGTAGTTAAGGCAGTGCTTGTTGTGGTGTTAACTTTTTGCCCTGTGTGAGTTTTGGACTCTGTGTAGTCTGTCACATTTAATACATTTCCAATTAATAAATCACAACATGGATTTTCTAATAAAGCACAAGTTACTCTGCCTGATAGAAAAGGTGATTTTATATTGGCCCATGCCATAGGATATTTCTCTACTGTCCCTGAAACAGTTCTGCAATAGATGTACTCATCTAGGTAGTCTTTAGGATCAGCTAGGGTCTTCCGAAGACCGATAAGACAGGACCCTGTGTCGCGTACACATGTGCATACTGTATCATTGATGTATCCTTCATGGAATGTTAGTTTTCCTAACGACAGTCTTGAGGTTTTGTTCATTTCCTCACTTTCTTGTTGAGTATTGCCCTCTTTACATAAGGAATGAGGCTGAGTGATGTTAACAACATTATTAGAGTATGGTATGAAGTCTGATGGGTAAAACTCAGTCTGTTTTGCATTTGCAGTGTTTGGTCTTGTTTTCGCTTCTGAGATGTTTACTTTTTCTAAGTTCTTTGCTGAACTGTCTGTTGTAATGTTTATGGCTGCATTTGCTTTTGCTTTCTGTATTCTTTTTACACCTTCACATTCAAAACGCCTGTGGCCATACGCAAGGCAAAAATGACATTTTGTTCTATATTTCCTTTTATTTACCTTCCCCAGCTTTTGTGCTATAATAGTATTCAGGGATTCTTGATAAGTGGGATTCTTATCGCATATTCCAGTTTCTGTATGTGGGGTGCTACAATGTTTGCACAGTACTGGTTTTGTTTTCTGTGGTTTGTTATGACAATCTGTGGCTGCAGATGCCGTTGCTTTCACAGTACTTTTCTGTTGAGTGTTTTTACCCAGGTCTATACTTTGGTTGTAATATTCGCGGCATTTCTCTAGTAAATTTTTGATAGGCTCTTTGTTATGTTCTTCTAAATATTTTCCGCATTCGGCTGGTAGTGTTGCTTTTAGTTTTTCTGTTAGCAAGAAATTTATGACTCCTTGATTGTTGTCTGAATGTTTAATTACCATTATTAGTTTTCTGAAAGATTCTTCTAATTCACTTATATACTGGGTGAATGACTTGTCTGTGGCTGGTTTCACATTTTGTATTTCTACGTTTAGAGTCTCACAAGAGGTTGGATAGTGTTTTAATATGTTTGTCTTATGATATTCATAGTTTGTACTTGACATATCTGGTATGAACTCTTGTAGTTTTTTATTTTTCATTGGTACGTATGTGTTGTACCATGCATACCAAAAATCTTTTGGGATTTTGTAGTCTTGCATTTTCTTTTCAAATTTCTGTAGCCAATCATGTATTAACTCAGGTTGTCTATTACAATTTGTTTTGTCTTGTGCATGTGTACCCCCGAAAAAGTCATGCACATTTCTGTAATGTTTTGTGCCCCACAACTGTAATTGGTATTCCTCCTCCGACATTTTCTGTTAATTAATATTTAAATGTCCAAATGATGATATCTCTTCAAGCAAATCAAAGAATGCAGATTTGGGTACTTAGCAATCAAAATCAATCAACTTATCTTTATCTGCTGACTACTCGAACGCTTGATGTACAGGAACGTGATTCTCGTGCTGGTTACCGCTGACCTGGTCTGGTTACGCCGGTCGCTGTGTAGAACTGAAACCTGCTGTGGAAAGAAATGATGTTATTTTCGTTCTAATTTTGTTAACAAGTCTCCGATTTTATACAAAATTATGAACTGATCTTCTTCTTTTCAAAAGTAGCGTTCTTTTATGCAATTTACATGGGAATGCGGTTCATGTGAACTTCTGACACCATTATACCTGTCAGAGTCCTAACTACTGGCTCCGTCTAGTTCACTGGACTTAGACAGGCAAATTACAACATCTACGTAACATACAACAATAACACATGAATGCAATCGGAAACTGGCAGGAGCTACCTCCTGAACAATCATTTATTACAATATATTACAGGCTGACAACATGGTCGCACTTCACGCTCAAACACTCGTTCAACACCAACACGCGCTAGCTCACAATGGCGATCTTTACACTGTCGCCCGCATGATCATTCACTATCACAACTTCACATCATCCCGCACATATCACAGTTCGCACATTCCTCGAATATCACTACACAACGTTCATCTCCATCTATGCGTCACAATACACTATCGTTCTATCGTTCTATCGCTCTCTCGATCTCCACACGTCCGTCTCTATTCGCTGCCGCACACACACTGACTCTCTCTCCTCGTTGACCTTCCCACATCACGTGGCTCTGTTCACGGGCTTCTTGCCTGACCGTCCGCTAGCCAAGCCGTGGTGTCTCTTACTGCCCCTTGACCTCAGCTATGCTTACACTGACTCTCGCTTACATACCGGCACTTACATTCTTCCTTACACATGTCATATAAGACCATGACACCACGCTAACCACAGAAATTATCGGTTACATTTCTGGCTGTCATTTCAAGTTGTCAGATGATTCCCTTGTTGGGGAAAGTGGGCGCTGACTGTCACATTAGTAAACTGGAAGTAACCCGGTGTGGGTTCAGTTTATAACCATCAAATGTTATCATTTCCAGCCACAGATGAGTGTGGGTTCAGTTTATGACTATCAAATGTTGCCCTTCCTAGGAAGCAACCGCAAACACCTTACATAAATATCAATAAATAATGTTGCGGTTTTCTGTGCAGAATGTTACGACCAACCTTGCTGAAGATCTAGACAGTTGTAAGTGCAGTAGTTTGCCATTATTTTCTGAACGAGAAGTCAATGTTTAAGTCTAAGTTATTGCGGCTGTAGGGGTTGAACCGCCTACCTCGCTATCAGCGCACCGGGAGTTTAAGAGCATCCACTCGTATCCTTTCAACCACGTCTTTAGACGCCAGTAGCTTATTATTATTATTAGTAGTAGTAGTAGTAGTAGTAGTAGTAGTAGTAGTAGTAGTAGTAGTAGTAGTAGTAGTAGTAGTAGTAGTAGTAGTAGTAGTAGTAGTAGTAGTAGTAGTAGTAGTAGTAGTATTGGGAAGCGATTGGCCGAATGGCTAAGAACACCGGGTTCTCCTTAGGGAGACCCGGGTTCGAATCCTAGGTAAGGTGTGGATGTTTTTCCGTCGAGGACAGAAAGAAAATCCTAACCTGCACAGTTCGCGGCGACTGCACTAGCCAATCAATTAATCAATCATGTGCCATGCCGGAAAGCGTGGGCGGTCATGACTCGTCATTTCACTCGATCAACAGAGTCGTGGATCAGCTCAGTGTTCCTGTCTCGACCATGCCATGTGGCCAAGCCATCCAGGTATTTTCCTCTCGGTCTTCCTCTTGGTCTGTTCCCTTCGGCCTTGCCAGTTGTCACAAAGTTCTCCAATCCATTTCTTCTCATAACATATCCAAAATATTTTGACTGTCTTCGTCTAATTTCTCTAATCAGTCTACGATTTTCATTTGTCTCCTGTAGTACTTGGTCATTGGTTTTTCTGTCTGTCCATGGTATTCTTTGCATTTTCCTCAGAAACCACATTTCTGTAGCCATCAAATGTTTTTCAGCTTGACTGCACATTGTCCAAGTTTCACATCCATACAAAATAACAGGCTCTATGTACCCCCTCAACACTCTTTTTCTCGTTTCAATTGACATCTTTTTATTGGTCAGAATGTTTTTCATCTTGCTACAAGCTACTTTCGCCATGGCGATTCTTGTTCTAATCTCTTCAAGGCATCTCCCATCAGATGTTATGACTGTTCCGAGATAATTGTACTGATTCACTTGTTGAAGAATATTCCCATTTACTTGTATATTACATTTTGGTACTTCGTTCTTCCTAGTGACGACCATAATCTGTGTCTTCTTACAATTTAATTCCAACCCCAGTTGCTCACTGTGTACAACAACCGCGTCTACTAATTGTTGCAGATCCTGTGCATTGTCTGCAATCAATACTGTATCATCTGCATATCTAATTTTATTGATGTTTCATGCTCCAATGTTGATTCCATTTATATCTTCTACATTTCTGAAAATATGTTCACTGTATAGGGGAAAAAGGATCTGGACACATTACACATCCCTGCCTAACACCTCTCTTAATAGGTTGATATTGACTCACTTCATTATCAATCCTTATGGCAGCTTGTTGTTTCCAATATATGTTTTTTATAGGTCTAATGTCTTTCCCATCAATTTGTAGATCGGCAATCATATCTACCATGTTGACATGTTTAACTCTATCAAAAGCCTTTATGTAGTCAATAAAGCAAAGATATCCTTGTTTACTTCTATTGCACGTTCAATAACTGTTCGCAGCATATACACAGCATTTACTGTACCCTTTCCTTCTACAAACCCACATTGTTCTTCCCCTATTTCAGGTTCTATTTTCTTCCTCACTCTTTGCATGATAATTCGTAACAAAATCTTTGTGATGTGACTCATTATACTAATTGTTCTATGTTGATCACATTCCAAGGTTTGTGACGGGACAGCCCAGGCAGCATCAGAATTACACAAGTTTGAAAGGAATTAAAGAGCCCACAATATTTTTCTATCATTCTCTAAAAGCATAAACGTCCACCAGAAAATGATAGAAATGCAAGAGGATTGAAAACAAGAGAAAAATACATTTTGACCACGCAAGCCCCATCATTTCTGTAATGCTAGGTCTGAGAAAGCTTTGATATACAGATCAAACGTAAAACCCAGACATCACGGCACCAGTCGGCGGGCGCTATCAAAGGTTGAAAACTCATTGTTTTCAGTACAAGGGAAGAGAAAGACGAAAAGTGTGAAATCTGGGCTGGGGATGACGTTGATATGGCGGTTCTACTCAGGGGAAATCCCATGTGATCCAAAGACGGCAATTTAATGCAGGCCTAACACCTATCTAAAAGTCCAGACTTTGTGGAGCCGGGACGTCTGTAATTGCCACCATAAAGGAGCAATTAGGACCAGATACTTAACACCTCACTGCAATACAGGCGGCAAAGTAGGAACACATGGCTGACACATTCCTGCCAGCAACCGGGAAGGCTTGTGTTAACAACAGATTGGTATGTAGTTATGACGGAACGTCTATTGCATCGCTAGCGAAGCATGTTTTATTGTTTCAGGCCATGGTGGGGCATCGGTCAATTTGATTGACAGATGAAACTACCTGTCGCGTAACGTATTCTACTAGGATGGAATTGGATCAAAGTAGATACTAAATAGACTTCTACGAATAGAGAATCTAACCACTGCTGAAGAAGCGATCAAATGGCTCGCAATTCTAGAAGAATGATTATCAAAAGTCCCAGAATTGATCACTACTTCTAAACAGTGCCAGGCGGAAAGTTATGACGACGAACTGTGCTAACAAACGAAGACAGTATGTCAAGTGATTCCTGCTAACGTGCCTGGATGAAAAAAATGAGCCCCCACCGCCTAATGTATTCTCACACAACAGGAGATAAGACAGAATGATACGTATAGATGTAGTCCTTTCACTCGTCACACAATCTGATGATGCCAATTCTATAATGACAGACGCAGTTGTTAAAAGTACAAATATAACATAACGTTTAATCCTAAAGAACACACGTGAGCCCCACTGGGAACTCACTGACACATAAGAGATACGCAGATCCCTGAAATCTTGACCAGATAATGTTCAGCTAGAGGATATAATCATAGACTCTTAGCCAATAGCGGACAAATTAGAATTGCTGTGCAGTGGCAAACGGGTGGGTAGCCACTCATCTGATAATCCTTAGCCTCCTGGATGGTAAGCTGGCAGTGCTGACTGGATCGTGGTATGGACTCCACTCTCTGCTGCATCAAGTGAGTGGTTCGTAGCTCAATCACCGGTCGTGACTACGGCTACAGATGATCAGGGTGCAGGCTCTGTGAATGACAGTGAGGAGGAGTGAATAATCCTTCAAGACAGAATTGTAAATTCTTTTGGCCATGTCCTGCATGGCATGCTTGTCTCATAAATTTTCATAGCATGTATTATTTAAATTTACAGGTTGATTCCTTATCTGAAATCTACAACAGCACACTGATCTAATGGAAACAGCACACAAATGATATCCTATTCTCTCTGCTGACATTTAGATCAAACATGTACAATCACAATGCTCTACTTCAAAGACCACATTCCAAATATATATTCTAAGTCACGATTAATCATGGAAACATGAACCACAATTCACATAATGACTTAACAGTACATATAGGATGACTTCAATGGAATGGAACTCAGACGCCACAACTCCGACGTCACATATACATTAACAAACCATTAAATCGATGAAACACCACACATCATTTTCCAAGAATGGAAACACACAAACTACACTCCACACGATGAATTAACATCACATATTGATGAATTCCATAGAATGAAATGAAATCACACACAACAACTATAACTTCACGATGTACACGAGTGAACCATTAAAATCAATGAAACACCCCAAGTTCACTTAAAGAGTTATGAGTTGTACTACTAGCAAGTCTTCCTTATATTAATTAAAACATAATTAATTATCTAGAAGATTTCTTAGCTAGATTTAAGATTATTTTCACTATACACAAGAACAATATTAGGGTTGGAGAATTCCCCCAAGGTTTGAACTTTGTTAAGTGGGCCATCTTGGACCACATGGTAGTAATCTGACTATGGGCAAGATAGAGATTAATAAAGAATAATTAATGGTAACTTATTCACTCTCTGAACTAATTCCTTCAACTAATAAGTATATTATCTAGAGAAATCCGCTAGTTCCGAAGTTTAAGCACATAATTAAATTATCTTAACTCTAATCGTCTACTGACTAACTCAGGTGTCCTTCCGCAGGCAGATACCTAATTTCGAGAATCACGTAATGTAATTTATCCATGTTTTTAATGCCACATGTGACGAGCTTTTCGTTTTACCCTTGTCGGCAAGCCACATGGCACAAACATGGTCCTAATTCTAATATTAGTTAACTAACACTAGTTTTAATTAATAGTATCTATTATCGATCGGCCGGCTTCGTGGCTTAGAGGTTATGACTTTTCTCCGTAATCTCGTATACTCTCGTCAGGTAACGTAATGACGGTTCAAATCAGCAGTGGTTCGAATCGCATCGGTAACTTACGGGGTGTGTGAGCCGGCCGCTCAGAAAGCAATGGCAAACTACTGAGCGTAATCTTGCCAAGAGATCAACATACAGCTGAAAGATGCTGGTGTTGACAGCTAAGTCCTGTAAAGGATATGCTAAAAAAAAAAAAAAAAAAAAAAAAATTATCGATCGGCATGGCCGGTAGATTTTGCCGGCATTTTGACACACAGAAAAATGTTTAACAAAATTATTATTAACTCACCCTGCAACTAGATTTTGACTGGCCTATCGGGAGTGGAGACTATCATTGGCTTTTCTATGTTTTAGATTGTTGTTCGGCTTAACAAGAGCCAGCAATAAAATATGTTTAAACACAGACAGGTGTTCAATTTTAGCCAATTGACTTGATAGCTCCTCCCTCCAGGTTGCTGGCAAAAAAAATGGCAGAGGTTAGGGTGCTACCGGAAGTTAACTTCTCATCCAGGAGAGTTCCCTTCCTGTGGCCAAATTATTATTCACAGCCAAATCTGAATATAAAATTCAGCCTGACTTGATTTCTTGGCTTGTAAACGAACTCTACCCTACATCTACTTCTAACTATAAGAAGAAATAGTATTTAACTCTCTCTCTCTATAGTTTTATGTATATAAATACACTAACCAAAGACGATTTTATCTAATATTTGAAAATATAGACAAAAATAAAAAGAATACAGACTACATAGAGGGGTTTACTGAGGGCTATCTCCATCTAGTAACAAAACGATCTGAGAGGTGGGCCAACCTGTCACAGATGCCCATCGTTCAAAAAAGTTGGAGAAGCAACTTTTTCTCCAGCCCGAACTCTCATATAGTTTTGTCAGCCCTTACTCTGACGTTTATGGGTCATTTGGACAGGTCCCCCTCTTCATCAATAGCACAATGTCTATTCACAATTCTCAGACTCTTCGTTTCTAAGACACCTTCTAAGAAACCTCCTCGCTTGATGTCGCTTCCATGGAAATCTTCTCTGGAAACTTTGCTTTCGTTGGTCGGGGTGTCCTTCGTCTGTCACTGATAAAGGTCCTACAATTCCAACATCTCTCCTTCGACCCAATTGGTCTTGATCCCTATACTTCATGCGCGTTGTCCTTACTTTCCCTTTAGACGTCTCTAAGTTGGGATCGTGTTCAGCCACGTCCTCTTCCTCACATCTGTCGGGGTTGTCTTCCCATCTGGATTGATCCCCTTTGGATCCATTATCAACCACTGACAGAGTCATAATATGAACTGGTGGGTTCGTGTTGTTCTCAAAATGTCTTTTGAGTAAATTCACGTGGAAGACTGTAGTTTTCCCGCGAATAGAAACAGAGTACTTGTTGCTGGACACCTTCTCTTTAATGATGAATGGTCCTTGCCAAGCAATTTCTAACTTATTATCCCCTTTGGTTAATAAGACTAGCACTTTATCTCCTACCTCTAGAGACGGGTTTCTAATGGGTTTATTATAGAAGGAAGCCTGTTGCTTTCTGGCACGACGGAAAGTGGAGTTAGCTAATTTCCATCCCGTGTGCAGTTTCTGTTTCAGTTCCTCTACATACTGTGAAGACTTGACGACACTCTCATCTGTTCCTTCATCAGTCCAGGTTCTCAAAAGAGCCTCCAGCGGTCCTTTAATTGGTCGTCCGAACAATAGTGTAGCAGGTGGAAGCCCGGTGGCGACATGTGGTACTTCTCGATAGGCAAACATTGCTGCTGATAAGTACGTGTCCCAACTATCTGGTTTCTCCTGGACTAACTTGTTCATGATCGATTTGAGAGTCCCCGTATATTTGACCACAAGTCGCTTATTCTCTGTGAGACTAAAACCTGTGTTGATATGGTGCATCCTGAAGATGTCGGAGATTTCTCCCCTTAACTTCTCATTCAATAATGACCCACTATCACTTACAATAAGAATAGGGAATCCTACTCTGGTAAATATTTCTAGGAGAGCCTCTGCTACCCTAGT
Organism: Cepaea hortensis; assembly: GCA_963921405.1. Classification (NCBI taxonomy): domain Eukaryota; kingdom Metazoa; phylum Mollusca; class Gastropoda; order Stylommatophora; family Helicidae; genus Cepaea; species Cepaea hortensis. Next base: position 75,367,800 of record OY992897.1, on the reverse strand, counting down.
TGCATTGATGGAGGGCAGTACAGTAGCTTCAGCCCACATTGTACCTGTATTTACTACCGTTAAAATATAAGTATTTTTCTTCTTAGAAGTGGGCAGTGGACCAATAATGTCTATAGCTACTCGCTCAAAAGGAATGTTCAAAACTAACCCTTCCCCTATGGAAACAGGAGTAGACCACTGCTTGGGTGAGCCATGTTGACACTCCGGACAAGACTGGACGTATCTTCGTATGTCAGCAGTCATTCCCGGCCAAAAATAATGACAAGAAATACGCTGGGTAGTAACTCCTACAGTCATATGTCCACTGAAGGATATGGTATGTCCCATATGCAATATCTGATTACGATATTGTTTCGGCACGACAAGTTGCCCGTGTTCGGTACCCATAGTTCCTGCCCTATGGTACAACAACTTGTCCTTTAAATAAAAATTTCCAGCTGCTGGAGGATTTCTACCGTTTGGCAGTTTGCCAAAACAAGATGCTAAATTCGGACATTCATTTTGTGCAGCCCTAATCTCCCGAGGTAGAGGGTTGATTGGGAGTATAGGTTCATGTGACTGTGCAACCTGACTCCGGGTCTCCACTGCTGCCATTATCATTGGTGATGATGGTTCTCCTAAATATACATACTTACGACCAAGCATGAAAGGATATACCGGATCATCGATCACTGCAGCTGAAATGAGTCCAGTGACATACTTAGATGTCACATGTACTTTGGCTATCTTAGCTATTATAGTTGGAGAGCTCCTGGTAGCCCCTTTGACTACAACTGTTTGTTTTGTTAACTGTGATGGTTTCACTAACTGCTTAGCTATTATTGCATCACACTGGAGTCCACTGTCATAGAGACATAGTACTGGACTACCGTTAACCAGAATAGTTTTAACTGTGGGTGGCCTAGTTCCATTACTTGAACCTACGTTCTGTTGGGTACTCGCCCCCATAAGCATACACGCAGCATACTGGGTTGGGGTTTTATTCTTGCACACGCTCGTGTGGTGATCATTACTTTTGCAGTTCTTGCAGTAAGGTTTACCCCATCCACTATTGGTTGCTGGTGCTTTTTGTTGTGAACCAGGATTTTGGTGCGGACCCCCAGTGTGCCGTCTGGTGTCCTTACCGTAAGAGTTGTTCTGCTGAAAACCCTTATTCTGTGTTACAGGAGTATTTTGAGCAGTAGAAGAATTACAAGATTTAGTGGTAGCTACTTCGCCATGGGCAGTTAAATATCGTTCGGCTAGGGAGATAACCTCCTCTAGCCGAGCACCACCATTCTCTGCAATAAAGGTTTGTAACTGTTTTGGAAGAACATCTTTAAATTGCTCAACAAGTATTAGTTCCGCCAGCCCGTCATAAGTAGCATCCAAATCACTCAGTTCTACCCACTTGTTAAAATAAGTGTGTAACCGTGAGGCGAACTGAGGAAATGATTCTCCTGGTGACCGTTTGGCTGTACGGAACTTCAACCTGTAGGCACTAGAAGTTAACTGATATCGTTTCAAGAGAGCATTTTTGAGTGTGACAAAGTCCTTCTCAAGACCTGGAGGGAGTTTTGCAAACACGTCATACGCTGGACCGCGAAGTGCTTGGGAGAGTTTAATATTAAATTTATCCTTAGGCAGATTGTAGGCTTCACACATTAACACAAATTTGTCAAGATATTCATCCATCTGATCCTCCTTCGGGTCGAAGTGGGCCAGTGGAAAACTCATTGCTCCTGGAGTAATATGTTGTCCTGAGGAAATGTCTTGACTGTCAGTTGGAGAGCTGGCACTGCTAAATCTGGAGGCATCAGGATTTTGTAGTTCTAATCTCCTCAGTTCTAACTCGTGCTGTCTTAACTGCTCAGCTAATTTCAAGTCCTTGTCCAGTTCTGCTTGCTTCAACTGGTTGTCCAATTCAGCTTGTTTCAACTGGTTGTCCAATTCAGCTTGTCGCATCTTCTCTCTGGATTCAATTTCCGCCATCTGGATTTGTAATTTAATTCTTTCCTCTCGTTCTTCCTTCTCTCTCTCCTTGATGATGTCCCTTTGTTCTCGGCGCCACTCTCTTCCTTCTTCTATTACATATTTGTTCAACTCTACACCCTCATAACCTAACAATGTTCCTTGTTCTCGCAGTTCCTCCTTAGTAGGTGGCTTTTCAGAAGACATGTTAGTTATGTAATAAGATATCTGTTGATACACCTGAATAACTCACTCACTTAATCAAGAATGTGTTTGTCGCAAAGATTCACAAATATCTTCAATGACAAGCATAAAAAATTTTACACATTGACACAACACTTACCCGTTTGCCAGCAATTCACCTTTGCCCTAACTTATGTTAACTTATATCTATTCTTATGTTAATCCTATGTTATAAGTATATATATATATCTATATTAACTAGTATGATTAGTAGCTATCTCTTTTTAGTGACTGAAAGTTAGAACTATCTATGAAGTTGGATACTCGACTGAACCCAACAATCTATAGGATTGTCATGCCCGGACCGAGCCACCAGTGTCGCGTAACGTATTCTACTAGGATGGAATTGGATCAAAGTAGATACTAAATAGACTTCTACGAATAGAGAATCTAACCACTGCTGAAGAAGCGATCAAATGGCTCGCAATTCTAGAAGAATGATTATCAAAAGTCCCAGAATGGATCACTACTTCTAAACAGTGCCAGGCGGAAAGTTATGACGACGAACTGTGCTAACAAACGAAGACAGTATGTCAAGTGATTCCTGCTAACGTGCCTGGATGAAAAAAATGAGCCCCCACTGCCTAATGTATTCTCACACAACAGGAGATAAGACAGAATGATACGTATAGATGTAGTCCTTTCACTCGTCACACAATCTGATGATGCCAATTCTATAATGACAGACGCAGTTGTTAAAAGTACAAATATAACATAACGTTTAATCCTAAAGAACACTACGTGAGCCCCACTGGGAACTCACTGACACATAAGAGATACGCAGATCCCTGAAATCTTGACCAGATAATGTTCAGCTAGAGTATATAATCATAGACTCTTAGCCAATAGCGGACAAATTAGAATTGCTGTGCAGTGGCAAACGGGTGGGTAGCCACTCATCTGATAATCCTTAGCCTCCTGGATGGTAAGCTGGCAGTGCTGACTGGATCGTGGTATGGACTCCACTCTCTGCTGCATCAAGTGAGTGGTTCGTAGCTCAATCACCGGTCGTGACTACGGCTACAGATGATCAGGGTGCAGGCTCTGTGAATGACAGTGAGGAGGAGTGAATAATCCTTCAAGACAGAATTGTAAATTCTTTTGGCCATTTCCTGCATGGCATGCTTGTCTCATAAATTTTCATAGCATGTATTATTTAAATTTACAGGTTGATTCCTTATCTGAAATCTACAACAGCACACTGATCTAATGGAAACAGCACACAAATGATATCCTATTCTCTCTGCTGACATTTAGATCAAACATGTACAATCACAATGCTCTACTTCAAAGACCACATTCCAAATATATATTCTAAGTCACGATTAATCATGGAAACATGAACCACAATTCACATAATGACTTAACAGTACATATAGGATGACTTCAATGGAATGGAACTCAGACGCCACAACTCCGACGTCACATATACATTAACAAACCATTAAATCGATGAAACACCACACATCATTTTCCAAGTATGGAAACACACAAACTATACTCCACACGATGAATTAACATCACATATTGATGAATTCCATAGAATGAAATGAAATCACACACAACAACTATAACTTCACGATGTACACGAGTGAACCATTAAAATCAATGAAACACCCCAAGTTCACTTAAAGAGTTATGAGTTGTACTACTAGCAAGTCTTCCTTATATTAATTAAAACATAATTAATTATCTAGAAGATTTCTTAGCTAGATTTAAGATTATTTTCACTATACACAAGAACAATATTAGGGTTGGAGAATTCCCCCAAGGTTTGAACTTTGTTAAGTGGGCCATCTTGGACCACATGGTAGTAATCTGACTATGGGCAAGATAGAGATTAATAAAGAATAATTAATGGTAACTTATTCACTCTCTGAACTAATTCCTTTAACTAATAAGTATATTATCTAGAGAAATCCGCTAGTTCCGAAGTTTAAGCACATAATTAAATTATCTTAACTCTAATCGTCTACTGACTAACTCAGGTGTCCTTCCGCAGGCAGATACCTAATTTCGAGAATCACGTAATGTAATTTATCCATGTTTTTAATGCCACATGTGACGAGCTTTTCGTTTTACCCTTGTCGGCAAGCCACATGGCACAAACATGGTCCTAATTCTAATATTAGTTAACTAACACTAGTTTTAATTAATAGTATCTATTATCGATCGGCATGGCCGGTAGATTTTGCCGGCATTTTGACACACAGAAAAATGTTTAACAAAATTATTATTAACTCACCCTGCAACTAGATTTTGACTGGCCTATCGGGAGTGGAGACTATCATTGGCTTTTCTATGTTTTAGATTGTTGTTCGGCTTAACAAGAGCCAGCAATAAAATATGTTTAAACACAGACAGGTGTTCAATTTTAGCCAATTGACTTGATAGCTCCTCCCTCCAGGTTGCTGGCAAAAAAAATGGCAGAGGTTAGGGTGCTACCGGAAGTTAACTTCTCATCCAGGAGAGTTCCCTTCCTGTGGCCAAATTATTATTCACAGCCAAATCTGAATATAAAATTCAGCCTGACTTGATTTCTTGGCTTGTAAACGAACTCTACCCTACATCTACTTCTAACTATAAGAAGAAATAGTATTTAACTCTCTCTCTCTATAGTTTTATGTATATAAATACACTAACCAAAGACGATTTTATCTAATATTTGAAAATATAGACAAAAATAAAAAGAATACAGACTACATAGAGGGGTTTACTGAGGGCTATCTCCATCTAGTAACAAAACGATCTGAGAGGTGGGCCAACCTGTCACACTACCCTTCACAGGAAAGGAGGAGGGGTGAAAAGAATTTGGCACTTAATCCATCGGGGTAAATCGTCCTACATGAAAAATAGGTGGAGCTAACAGGAACTTGGACATAGTAATTAGCTAACGTGGAAACTAGCCAGGGATGAAGAGAATAAAACTATAAACATGGCCAGCAAGACTTCAGACGCATTTACAATAGCATTCTTAGGATACCTACTGGAGAAATATTAACATTTCGTTCTGTTGGACTTCTGTACGAAGTCGTATGACAGGATTTCCTAGCTATAACCCAGGTAATACCATTACTTTGATTAGTTTGTCTGCTAGTCTGAAGGCTTGTGTAGTTTCTTGTTCTACATATTCTCCCAAACTTTACACTGGTGGATTTTCTTTGTACTTAATGTTCCAGTTCTAGCTTTACGATTTCACTGAGAACTATTTTCTTCTTTCATTCACCACTTGGTTGTCTGATTTGTTGTATGTGATAATTTGGAGAAATCCAGTATCCAAGCTACATGAGCGTGTGGCTTATGCATGTACAGGAGATACATTTAGATTCATCCTGTATGATGTTAAACATTTGGGAGACTGACTACTTAGGAGAAATTCCTGATAGCTACCAGTCTCTTGATAGCGTCCAATTAACATTGATTATTTGGACCAACACTTTGAGTGCCTACCAAGATTGTGGTGAAACCCACTTGGTTTGAGGAATGGCACCAGTTCACCTTGTCTGCATGATGTCTGCATGAGGACAGACATGACTTAGGACATTCAATATCCCAGACAGATTCAGGGAAGGCATTTAATGTTCGACAGGACTGTGCGACCAGCCCTTCCGACAAGACAGTATGAATGAATCAGAAAGGGAAAGAGTAAGTGAGGTGAACTTATATGGGAAACACTCCATTACATAAATGGAGGTGATTGTGTAGGTTTTGAGCTATAGATGTTCTAAATAGTTTTATGAATATATACATATATATTTATTTATTTAGAACTGATATATGTTTATGTAACATGCCATCATATATCATCATACCATCATATATTATGACTTGAATGTATGTTTATATGAATGTATAGACATATGCGTTTGAGATGTGTAGACGTAGATACTACCCATCTCCGTTCGTTTCATTCCAGATCTCTTAGGAGCAATGGACAGTCAACAACCCATATCCGGAAGTGACTTAGCCTTGTGAAGGGACCACTTTGGACTTCTTCAATCTGACAGTGAACTGCGTCTCACTGGGGGAAGCATGACCTATGTGACCTCTTAAGTTACGTATACCATATTATAATCATCAAGCATGTAATCATATGATCATCAAGACTAGAAATAATAAACACAGTTGTTGTATTTTAAAACTCAATTTGTCCGTATAATTCTAAATGTTTATAAATGTTTGTGTAGCGTAATCAAGTACACACATTTTGTATCATTTAGTGGGGGTTCACACATATTGTCCAGAAGTAGGAAGTTATGTCAGGGAGGGATCTTGCCTATGCAGTCATAAGTAACCAGATTACGTTACATAGCTTAACCCCTCCTTTCTCACTTCTGGTGATACCAAGTACAGCCAAATCTATATAGATATATTCTATCTTCAACGAGCCACTTCTTGGCTATTTTCTTGAGTATCAGGGACAGTGTCTTAAATCAGCATAACAGACATTTGTTCCACGTTTTCTCTCTGGGATCTGGGGTGGTAATTAGTCCCTTCTGGCAGAGTTAGGGGATCTTAAACTGCATCCAGAACTAAACACCAGTAGAAGAAAATGATGTTGGCTGAGTGGTTGCCCATCTGGAATCTAACCCCAGCCAGTTGGTGACATATTGGTCTGCTCGTCCGCTATAGAATCCGGTAGTAAACCCTAGAACACTTTGGTTCGCTCCCAAGGAACGAACCTATTTCAAATCTGTTAGTCTGGTATTATTCTGGTCTTGCCCATGGATAGAACCTAGGTCATTCTCACTTACATTCTTAGCAGCATTAGTTAGTTATAATTTATTTCTAATGTAATGATTGTAGGCAAGATTTTGATACATTAGGACTTCTCATCCATGATAGAATCAGAGAATAAATTCTAGACTATTGATTTTCATAAACCATTCTTTCATTCTTCACCCATTACATTTGCTAAGTATTAACTTAGGAATTTGTTTCTAGGGAAGTCTGTAGAATTTAAATAACTTGTTAAAAAGTTAATAATGGATAATATCATATGAGTTAATTTACATCATTCACCACTGTAGAATTAATAATCACATTAATTAGTGATATTAATTAGTTTATTGATGATTTACTTGATGATTGTTTGATTACATGCTTTATCATTTGATTTAATCATGAATAATTTGATAATGATTAGTTAATTCAGTGTATGACGGACTGCTTTGCATCAACTTTCTCACTCAAATTCACTACTATCATTCTCATAGCAGTGTCTGTTCCTCTTGTCACTATCCTGCTCTAGCATAAATCTGACTAGCTCTCTGTAGGGTAATAATATAATTACTTACCTGAGTTTAAGCTGAGAAGAGATCATGGATGCACGCACAGATTTCTTAGAGTCCGCTAGAGGATGGGGCATAAGGCTCGGCTTAATAGGAGAGAAGCTAGAACTATTTATCAGAGATGAAATGGATTGGTGGGACAAAGAAGATGAACAAATGATGAAAAGACTTGCAGAATTAGAAGCAGATATGCGTCACAAAGCTGAAGAAGATGAGATTAAGAAGAAGCAACTTGAAATACTGAACGTGGAGGAATCTACCAGCTCGATTGAGGAAAAGCCAATCACTCAAGCCGAAACTCTGATAGAAAGCGGGGAAGCTGACCGTCACAAAGAAGAGGCATGCATTCCTTTGCAAATCCCCATGGCTCAGAAAAACAAAAACTTGGGCACAGAAAGGCAGATGCTTCACTCCTCAATTCCGAAAAATAAATGGGATAGGAATAAATGTACCCATTGTCCAGAAGGGGGAAGTTATGTCAGGGAAGGACCTTGCCTATGCAGTCATAAGTAACCAGATTACGTTACATAGCTTAACTCCTCCTTTCTCACTTCTGGTGATACCAAGTACAGCCACATCTATATAGATATATTCTAATTTTGTGGTCCTTCATTATTAAATCTAATATCATACTGTTCGTCTTTGTTATCATCATAAAGGTTTTTCACATAATCTGTCCATATATGTAGAATCTGATCTTTTTCTATTATGATTTTGCCATCTTTAGTTTTTAGACAGCCTGTTGATGTACTTGTTCTTTTTTTTAGTAAGTTCCTGAATTCTTTTGTGCACTAATTTTGTATTTTGATTGTTGTGTTGTTTTTCAATTTCTAAGCACTTTTCCTCAAGCCATGCTTCTTTTGCCTTCCTACATAATATTCTGACTTGTCTGTGAATTTCTTCATATTTGGCAGGATTATTTTTGTTGAGTCTTCTTGTTTCCATTAGGTGTAAAATTTCTTCAGTCATTCATTTCTTACGACCCACCTCCTTAAATTTTGGAATAGTAGTTTCTGCAGCCAGACTGATTGAATTCTTTAACATTTCCCATTGATCATTCATATCCTGGAATAATATCTCTAGATCAGACAATATATCAAATATGTTCTGTACCTCTATGTTGCATTTGTTTTGTATTTACTTGTCATTACTCAATGTACACAAATCATATTTAGTGTTTCCTGTTATATACTTGACTTTCTTCAGCTTTATCCTCAATGTTCCTGTGAGTAATCTGTGGTCACTATAACAATCAGCACTGGGAACTGTTTTTGCTACCGTTAGTGCGTTTCTAAATCTTCTGCTAATCAGAATGTAGTCAATCTGGTTTCTAATCCTGCTATCAGGACTCCTCCATGTCCATAATCTTCTAGGGTGTTGCTTGAACCAGGTGTTTCCTACAATCATTTAATGTTCTTTTGTCCACTCTACGAGTCTGTATCATCTTTCATTTCTCTCTCCTAAACCATAGTTTCCTACTGTGTATCTATCACCTTGATTTCCTACTTTTGCATTGAAGTCTCCTATTATGATGTTTATTTCTGAATTTTTACATTTCTTTAAGGCAGACAGTATAAGTCAGTATAAAATTCCTATACACTATCTTCACTGGACTCTCCTGTTGGGGCATATACTTGAATAACATTTATACTAAAAGGTCTGCCACTTAATTTAACTAGTAGAACTCTGTCCGACATGGCCCAATATCCTTGAGCCAGGCGGCCTTAATTCCTCAGGCTCAAGACCCCCTGCCCTACACCGCAAGGTACTGTAGGCAGTAAATTAAAGTTACAACATTATTATTATTATTATCAGTATTGTTGTTGTTATTGTTGTTGTTGTTGCTGCTGCTGTTGTTGCTGCTGCTGCTGCTGTTGCTGCTGTTGTTGTTGTTGTTGTTGTTGTTGTTGTTGTTGTTGTTGTTGTTGTTGTTGTTGTTGTTGTTGTTGTTGTTGTTGTTAATATCAACAGTAGTGTAGTGGCAAGGTCGCTTGTCTGCAGGTCCCAAGGTCATGAGTTCAAACGCCCTCAAGGCTGGGATGTTTGTTTAATTGACCTAATATAGGCGGTACCCGACAGATGAAGTGGTCAGTAGCACGCCTTTACTTCCACTTACTTTCCGTGTACCCATTTTCGGCTGTCGATCAAGAATCAAAGGTCAGTGAAAAGAAACCCGATGCTGATGGAGACTTGAACCCAGGATCACCGAGCCGACAGTCAAGCATCCTAGCCACTGCGGTACAAATGTGAATAAAATTGGGTGGAACTGCGGTAAAGCTGTGAAAAAGTAAACAATATAAAATGACACAAAGTAGTGCAGCTTTACATAACAGATTTACGACACATACAGGACGTTGCAGCGATTAGCCTTCATCAGCAAACAAACACATTCACAAACATAACATATAGTCAAGACACGAGTTCTCATATTGTCTCTCCGTTACCCGAATAGATTAGACAATCCATCCACTACTCTAGGATCAGGGCGTGTAGAACATCCGTTTGTTCTTTATTTTGTTACAATCTATTATTTTTTTTTTTTGTATTATTCCCCTCTCGGTGGTAGATTACCAATGGACAAGGGAGAGGTGGTTCGGCGCCTGTGGGACCAGGTGGAGAAAGCGGGGGAACAGACTGAGAACCCGTATATGGAGATAATGATATGGGAGAAGATCGGTAGGGGATCCGGACGAATCTCTACGTTGAGAGGGAAGAGCAGGAGAACTTGTAATCAGATGGCAGTTGGAAATATTAGTAGTATGACACTTCACTGGCTGTTGAACGAGGGGACGGACCACGTGTGGGAATGTCCTAAGTGCAGTTATCTCGGTTCTTAGCTCAACTCAACTCAGCTCCAATCATTCCTGTCTTCTCGACTGAGAGGAGGACGTTGCACCTCTAACACACACACACATACACACACACACACACACACACACACACACACACACACACATACACACATTCATTCCTCACATCATGTCATTGCTCTTTGGTACAGCCAGTCTAGCAAAATGCTTACCATAAATTGCTCCCGGATAGAGAATTTAGTGAGGAATGATATAATACTTAATGTGAATCATTTTGGAATCATTTCCTTGGAAAACCGTCTCTGAGGTGAAGAAGTTAGAACGAGGTTCACAATCCCGCATACAACTTTCGAAACACAGCTGCAAGCGATTTAGAAGTAGACCGCATTGTGATGGTTTTCATACAATGTTATTAGCATTGTTCGCTCAGAAAGCAATGACAAACTATTAAACGTAAATTTGTATAGTAAAATGCAAACAGCTAAATCCTTATGGTGTTGATTGTGACGTCCTGTAAAGAATATTTTTTCAGTTGCATGTTCTTCACAGGACGTGGCAGTTAACGCCAGCATTTTGACTGTTCGTGATGCCGGTCTCTTTGGCGAAGGCGTTAACGACTTTCTCCGTAATCCCGTATATCCACGTGAGGAATACAGCTGCGCGAGATTCGGCAACGGGTCGCGTCGCGTTGGTTACTTACGGGATATGTGAGCCGGTCGCTCAGAAAGCAATGGCAAATTACTGAGTGTAATCTTGCCAAGAACCTCAACAAGAGCTAAAGAATGCTAGTGTTGACTGCAACGTCCTGTAAGGGAAATGCAACTAAAAAAAAAAAAAATTCCTGGACACGTTTGCTATTGCTTTCTGAACGACCGGTACCTATACTTTTTTCGAAAAACACAAACACCGCTGTGTTTCGAACCCGGGTATACGGTATTATGAATCGCGTCAGAAACGCATTCGCCACGGAGTTCGGTGTATACAACTAGCTTAAACGCCAGATAATATGTGTGCAATACAGGGTAAACAACTCTGGTATGCTTGTTTCATGATATATTATAAATGTTTATGTCCCTTTTATTTAATGTGATTTACGTGCCTGGCTTGTCCTCAAATGGAGCGTATAGAAGACAGTCGTTTTCTCTGCTCCGCGCTTGTTGGACAATCTTGTGGCAGATGTTGTTCTAACACTAACTGTTGCTTTCTTTAACTGATTCAGGGTAATATATCGCCTCACATGACCTCCCATTTGAACTGAAGGATATCACCATACTGGGGTCACGGGTTATTTGTTTTTGTTTCGTGGTATAATCCGCAATTTCAATGCTCAGTGAACGGAAATTTACATTACGACACTTGTTAATTTAAGTCTGCACCTTGTTTTGTCCAAACCTACTTTCTGTCTGGCAATGAATCAGTTAAATGTATTCAGGCTGACATCTGAAGCTGTACGAAACGAGGTTCATATTGAAGATCTTAGTCATGGAGTCGGTCAAACAAACCTTGTCTCGCCACTGTCCTTTATTCTCGTCAATTCTCAAGATGTCTTTCCATCATAAGCCAGATATCGGGCCTCTGTTACTGTCATGTGTAAATTATCTACCATACGCCAGATGTCCTACCTCTGTTGATGTCATGTGTAACGTATCTATCATAAGCCAGATGTCGGGTCTCTGTTGTTGTCATGTGTAAATCAGCCATGCAATCTTGACTCCACGAGAGATTATTAAACTCGCCTCAACGTTTACCAAGGGGTACACACCTGTACGGATGAAGGTCGAAGAGGGTGAACATCAGCGAAGCAACTTTCTAATATATCTGTGTAGTTGTGTGTGTGTGTGTGTGTGTGTGTGTGTGTGTGTGTGTGTGTGTGTGTACGTGCGTGCGTGCGTGCGTGTGTGTGTGTGTGTTTGTTTGTGTGTGTGATTAGGTTTTCAAAGTGTGGAATGTACTCTCGGCACCGACACACCAGGTCTGCACTTTTTATGCCCAACTATCGAGGGGTTTTTATGGTGCACTTGAGTCCTCCGAAAAGTTCGAACTTATCTGAGCATCCCATCCCCTACTCCATGGTTAAATATTAGTATAATATCCTTTTCTTATTTTATATTTGAAAAAAAAAAGATTATCCATGTAGTCCAGTTCTACTCGAACGAGAGGTGGGTGTAATAACTTTAAAGCCACTCCGCCACTTCTAAAGGGTTTAGTGACGGTGAAGGGAGCACTTATGACCATGTCCGGAGTGCATAGAGCATCCACACTATTTACAAATGGGTTTGTTTCATTGAAAGTTGAAGTGGGTGTCGCCGGAAAGCGTTGTATTGAATCCCTGCCGACGTTCACAATTCGAGAAATATCTTTCATCGTCAAACACGGAAATGCGAGAATTGTGGACAATACAAGAGTTGGTAGCACTGGTCCTCTACCAGAGGTTCAACAAACGGATCGAGCTAAAATCATGAGTTCCATTAGAGAGACCAGTAGACACGAGAACTTTCAATTGGATGAATCAATACTAATAATTACAATGCAGACTCTAGGGTTAAGGATAATATGGTTGGAAATAGGAGTAACAAACCAAGTGCGCAAGGGAACTGGTCAATCAAGACACGGCAGGGAACTGGCCAATCAACATATGACAGGGAACTGGCCAATCAATATGAGACAGGGAACTGGCCAATCAACACACGACAGGGAACTGGTCAATCAACATAAGCCAGGGAACTGGCCAATCGACACACGAAAGGGACTGGTCAATCAACACAAAGCAGACAACTGGCCAATCAACACACGCCAGGAAATTGGCCAATCAACACAAGGCAGGGAATTAGCCAATCAACATACGACAGGGACAATCAGTCGATGTAGGAGGAGGCATTTACACACCAGGACATGGCAGTACTGATACGTCTGGAGTCAAACTGAAAAGTCGTCAGGACCGTTTCTCGCACCATGTGACATACTGCATGTCTGGTCAGTCAAGTAAACCACCCTGCGCACACCTGAAAGCGCATTGGGTAAGAAGGACTAGACCCATATTTGTATCGACCAATCAACACTCAGTGGGTCATGTGGTTTGTATAACTCCGGTTGCCTTTATTTCCCCAGACGTTTCCTGGTTCCCATTTTGGATTGAGTCGACGTGGTATCCAAGGTCAAATTGTAAAATCTGAAATAGCCCAGTTGCCGATGGACCTATTGTTCATCCGGGACGATAGGCGGAGTGTCTAGCCACTACACCACCGCGACATCTATAGTCCTGGCCTCCTTGGATTATGTCCTCTTTAAGCCACCTCACACTGCTCCTCTTTAAGCCACCTCACACTGCTCCACTTTAAGCCACCTAACACTGCTCCACTTTAAGCCACCTCACACTGCTCCACTTTAAGCCACCTCACACGGCCCCACTTTATGCCACCTAACACTGCTCCACTTTAAGCCACCTCACACTGCTCCACTTTAAGCCACCTCACACTGCTCAACTTTAAGCCACCTCACATTGCTCCACTTTAAGCCACCTCACACTGCTGCTCTTTAAGCCACCTCACACTGCTCCACTTTAAGCCACCTCACACTGCTCCACTTTAAGCCACCTCACACTGATGCTCTTTAAGCCACCTCACACTGCTCCTCTTTAAGCCACCTCACACTGCTCCACTTTAAGCCACCTCACACTGCTCCACTTTAAGCCACCTCACACTGTTCCACTTTAAGCCACCTCACACTGCTGCTCTTTAAGCCACCTCACACTGCTCCACTTTAAGCCACCTCTCACTGCTGCTCTTTAAGCCACCTCACACTGCTCCACTTTAAGCCACCTCACACTGCTGCTCTTTAAGCCACCTAACACTGCTCCACTTTAAGCCACCTCACACTGTTCCACTTTAAGCCACCTCACACTGCTGCTCTTTAAGCCACCTCACACTGCTCCACTTTAAGCCACCTCTCACTGCTGCTCTTTAAGCCACCTCACACTGCTCCACTTTAAGCCACCTCACACTGCTGCTCTTTAAGCCACCTCACACTGCTCCACTTTAAGCCACCTCACACTGCTCCACTTTATACCACCTCACACTGCTGCTCTTTAAGCCACCTCACACTGCTCCACTTTAAGCCACCTCACACTGCTCCACTTTAAGCCACCTCACACTGCTCCACTTTAAGCCACCTCACACTGCTGCTCTTTAAGCCACCTCACACTGCTCCACTTTAAGCCACCTCTCACTGCTGCTCTTTAAGCCACCTCACACTGCTCCACTTTAAGCCACCTCACACTGCTGCTCTTTAAGCCACCTCACACTGCTCCACTTTAAGCCACCTCACACTGCTCCACTTTATACCACCTCACACTGCTGCTCTTTAAGCCACCTCACACTGCTCCACTTTAAGCCACCTCACACTGCTGCTCTTTAAGCCACCTCACACTGCTCCACTTTAAGCCACCTCACACTGCTCCACTTTAAGCCACCTCACAATGCTCCACTTTAAGCCACCTCACACTGCTGCTCTTTAAGCCACCTCACACTGCTCCACTTTAAGCCACCTCACACTGCTGCTCTTTAAGCCACCTCACACTGCTCCACTTTAAGCCACCTCACACTGCTCCACTTTAAGTCACCTCACACTGCTCCACTTTAAGCCACCTCACACTGCTCTTCTTTACTTGTCAGAAAATGTGTCGGTACCCGTGGTAGACAAACTTGAGACAAGAACAAAAGGAAGACAGAGATTAATACCTAGGTGGCTTGGTCACTTGGCATGGTGGGCACGAGAAGACAGCCCTGATCTAAGACTATCGTGATCGTGTGAGACCTGTGAGCTCAGGTCAACTTGTCAAATATATCCGATTATATCGAAGATTCGAACACAATACCCTCGGGCAGGCTGGCAAGTGTTCTAGCAAGCCCACTACCCCGGCTCTCCGTTCACGGAGTGCGATGATGATAGTGCAAAGTGAACAGAAAGATCAGATGAAAGTAAAGATTAGAACACAATTTGGACGTAGGCAATTATGTCTGTTGACGTGGATAGATATCACTACGTGAGATTCAATAACACATAAACACATTTCAACTCTATGGAGCAACAACTGACTAAAGCCACAAATTGGTTGGAGACATTAGTAGACGCCCGAGATTCTTCGAGCATTCTATGAAGAGAATCAAACTTTAAAACATAGTTACACTTGAGAAATGTGATGGGAAAAGAGAAAAGTAAAGACAAGGAGAGAAAAGCCTAGATGATTCGATTAATTGCCATAACCGGCACATGAGTACAGACCTCGTGATCAATGGTGATGGCGAACCATGGTCATATACGCTAATGCTAATCAGAAGGGCACGTGATGATGATGATGATGATTATCATGTTGATGATTCTTACGTCCTTACCTACCATTGATGTAAAAGACCTCAACTAACTTACTGCAGGCCCTCCTAATCTTAGTTACCCATGCAGCTCTGTCCATATCCACCCTATATTATTCATAGATGTCTCTGGTTTTCTTCTCTGTGTATTGTAGTTCTTCCTCTATTTCATTTACCGTGCGGGTTCCAGCGAAAGGCCTTTCCGGTGATACTATTCTTTGGTTTCCTCAGTGTGTGTCCTACCCAGCGCTAGTTCTTCTCCTCACTTCTGAATTCACTGGTCTGTCTAGTTCTCTCTCGCTCTCTATATCTCTCTCTCTCTCGCTCTCTATATCTCTCTCTCTCACTCTCTCTCTCTCTCTCTCTCTCTCTCTCTCTCTCTATGCACTCTTGATACCCTGGACTATCTGTTTCATTCCCTCTTTCTCTCTCTCTCCCTCTCTCTCTGTCTCTCTCTCTCTCTCTCTCTCTCTCTCTCTCTCTCTCTCTCTCTCTCTCTCTCTCTCTCTCTGTGTGCACTCTTGTTTCCATGGACTGTCTATTTTTCCCCCTTTGTCCTTTTCATTCTCTGGACTGTCTATTTCTTTCTTATGCCCTTTTAATTCTCTGGACTGTCTAGTTCTCTCCCTATGCCCTCTTGATTCTTTGGACTAATTCTCCCCCTATACCCTCTTGATTCGCTGGACTGTCTTGTTCTCACCCTATGCCCTCTTGATTCTTTGGACTGTCTAATTCTCTCCCTATGCCCTTTTGGTTCCCTGGACTGTCTAATTCTCTCCCTATACCCTCTTGATTCTTTGGACTGTCTTGTTCTCACCTTGTGTCTTATTAATACGCCGAACTGTCTAGTTCTCTCCCATGCGCTCATGATTCGCTAGACTGTCTAATTATCTCCCTGTGCCCTGCATTTGTGACTCTTTCCCAGGTCAGTTCAGCCTTAAATTGGTACCAGAAAATTCATTGGAAAGTAAAGGTCATCAAAGTGGTATGGATTACATCTATATCCAACTGCCGGATTGATCTATACAAATACGTTTCTAACACCATATATCCTGTGTGCTTTATGGGGTTTCAACGGGTCACTTACGGACTTTTTTATTTTGTTGACTAACTTGTGCAGGCAATAGTTAATGATCATCCATGTTCCCAACCTAAACAGTAGTATTGAATTAATGCTACCGTTAAATATCCCACGTTTGGCAGTATATTTCATTTTTTTTTTTTTACTTCCATACATTTTCTAGTGCTGTGAAAGCTTCTCTTGTCTTTTATATTACTATTTCAGTATCTGTTTCTGTTCCCCATTCTTCGTCTACATTGCTACATTGCATTAAGCGTGTAATTAAGCATGAGAAATACATTTTCGGGTGTTAATCGTTACTTACAGAAGTAGAGGAAAGAAGTAGAGATTAGAAGACGCAGTAGACAATACAAACATGGAAAGTTATAGTGTAACCAGCCCAAGATTCGAACCTTTCGCCTCCAAATGACGACAGCGCATCGCTAAATGAATAAGTGATATTACATAACTGTGTGTCAAAGAAGGAGTTGCTGAGTGTGCTGTATAACCCTCCCTACCGCCCCACTCTCTCCAGGCAATGATGGTGTGTCCGTTCTTCCACACTAAAGATGCAATCCCAAGGACTCTGACCACATCTGTCCTATCATGCCCCAGTACCCCACCCAGCAATGCCCACCCAGCCAATGTGTCCGTCTGCTAGACTTCCCAACACACCAACACGTAAATTCTGCACAAGTTAAATACTATTATTATTTGTGTGTTTGAGTTCGCGGTCTCGTGCCTGCGTGCGTGCGTGTGCGTACGTGCGTGCTTGAAGAAGAAACAAAGGATTTTCTGGAAACGCAGATAACATTTCGTTTATTTCATTGTTGCTGAAAGAAGCCAGATTTCTTCTAAACACACTGCCTAAAGTTTGCATACGTAACTAGAGGAATACACATTGCCTAGATACAGTTGTTTATTTTGCCTGCAATATAAGGAGTACACAAACTGGCAGACAGGGTTGCTATCTGCACCAAGGGGAGATACCAGGTTTTCTGGGTCTGTTATATAAAATGTATGTTTATTGGCTACTCTGGGGTTTAAGAGAATAAATACGGTAGCAGATAAAGCCTTAAGGTTGTTAAATGCTAGCATCTCACACATGTTATATTTATATGAGCTGAGGTGGCTTATTCATATCAGGCCACCTTTTCACTCCCCGTCAGTTAAAAAAGCTAGGCATTTATCTTACGACTTGGTGTGTCGAAGATGCCCCGCTGCTTCTCTTCTATCTAGTCATTGTAATCATAAAATTCACCCCTATCTCCCCTCACCCATCTATATATCTTTTGGGCTAGAGAACATATTTGTGAAGACCTGTGGGGAACAATTGACAAGTATAATTAAACAGTTAAAAACAACAAACAAAACTGATACAAAGATAGCATTATGAAAATTACAGTTGATTCCAAATTAGTTAATGTTATCGTATGCGGGTATACTTGTGTATAAACAGCAGTGAATTGGTTGAGTAATGTTCAGTATACAATGAAGATGTGATAGTGGTGAGGGTTCTGGTTCATTTCTGTATATGCTCTGTAGACGCACTCTCCGATAAAGAGAGGGTTACGTTGGTAAGATCGCTCTGCATAACCTCCATCTGCCTCCTGAGAGCCTGCAGATGGTACTGGATGTCATGCATCTGCTCACGCGCGTTCTGGAATGTGGAGCTGACAGCATCAGCCGCTGTTTCTAACTGCTTGTAGCTCTCCTCAATCACAGCACTCCCTGCCCAGAACTCCTCGTCGCTGTTGAGGTTTGGGTGTGAAGTAGGTGCTTGTGGGACGGATGTAGATCTGTGTGTCGATTTAGCTTCCAAAGAATAGATAGCCGTTGGACCGACCTCCGTCGTGTCTGTGGCTTTTTGTTGGTGAGTGTTGGAGTTATAAAATGTACAGCTGAGAACCAGGCTTGTGTCGGAGTCGTCTTCCTCATCGTGTCTTCCTTCATCGCGCTTGCTGCTTCGACAGCTGGTGCTGCTTCCTCGACCTGTTGCTCCGGCTTCGTCTTCGGCGGTAGCGTATGGTTCTTGGCCATCATCATCGCCCTCATCATCGGCGTACAACTCACTCTCCGAACTAGCATCGTCTTGTATTTCCGAATATAAGTCAAGGTCTGATTCTGTTCGGTCGGTAGCGGACATTCTTGACCGCCGACCGTTACCGGATGTGTAAAAGTCCTTGTAATAGTCTCGTATAGACCGGACATTTTCGGTAGTGAGCGGTAAAAGTCCCTGTTTTTCGGTAATGTCTTCAACAGAACATCGGCACTCCTGCATCTCTTTAAGAATAGTCTGCACTGACATCAGTTCTTGGAATGTGTCTTCTATACTTGCGGCGTGGATGCCTGACTTGACCCCAGTGGAACTGCGAGCAGACATATTGCCGTTTTCTTTGTCCTTATTTTTAATGTTTGCATCCTCGTGCTTTCTGTCAATATCGTGTCCGTGTGAAGTGTTTGAGCTTTGTTTGATAGAGCTGCCGCCTCTGTTGGACGCGGATCTGCTGTCGTGACGTTTCCTGCGATGAACTGAAGAATGAAAATGGCTGCTGGTTTGTGACTCGGTGCTCCCAGCCTGGTTGTCAAAGAATGGTAGAATGGGCTTTGTGTATTTCGGTGAGGTTAATATTCCAGATCCCATCTCGTTTGTGCGTTTTGTTTTCTCATTATCGCGATCGTATTGAAAATAATTGTCGTCAGTTGGCTCGTCGTGTCTGTTAAGACAATATTCTGAGCCCGTGTCACTACTTCCGGTGCTCATTAAGTCAGTTCTGTTACGGCGTCTTTTCTTCAGCCAACGTTCTCGTCTTTCCCGCCAGCGGATTGCCATCATGGCTGCCGAGAGGTGTCCAGGGGGCTTCTGTCGTCGCGACCACAACGGTCTGTCGTCATAATAATCGGGAATGCCGCGTCCTTTGGCAACGTCGTCATCGCTGTGGTACTCACGAGAAGCAGGTTTGAGCTCAGGGTCAGTAGGTTTCTCCAAGTTTGTTTCATCAAACTCCCGAAACTCTAGACCGCTTTCCTCTTCCTGCCTCTCAACATAATCGTCAGTGTTTTTAAACACGCCGCCATCGTTATTTTCATCGTTCTGAAATGAATGAAACATCAGCGGTGTGTCGTCGACGTCTGATTCAGAAGATGTTGTGGTCGTCAAAGATGACGATGTTTCTACAGTCAAAATTTTAACCAGGGGTGAAACAGGAAATCCGGTTTGGATTGAAGCACAGGGTTCTGTTTTGGTTGTCGTATCGTTGTTACTGCACGCAATGATTTCAGAATCGGTTTGACACGCTACTGAACCGTCCTTCTCACTTTCTAAACCTTCAGGTTCATTGTTATCGCTCAGATGGTTACTTTCCACATCACTCTCATCTTCAGGGTTGTTACCTAAAAGTTCAGACAAACGTTTGTAAATTGTATCCGAGAATTCTTTTATCTCCAGCTGTTCTCTATTCGTAGTCGCCAATGCCTGAATTTCCTCCCCATCGTCTTCTAGATCGTCACCCTCTTCCTCATACTCCTCTATTAGCTGTTGAAGAGCTGTAGGACTAGGAGGAGGAACGTGTTCTGATATACTCGACGGATCTTCGCCTTCTCTTTCGTACTTCTTACTTTCGTCTGACATTTTTACAAACTCATTCTCATAACAACCGTTTGTCGGCCCTTGCTCTGTAACCTCCTGGCCAGAGTTTTCTAATGATGTAACCGAATTTCCAGTTTGAACAGTTTTCGAAAATCTAAAGCCTGTCGTGTCAGCTAATTCGTGGCTGTCAACACTTTTGTCCGCTGTTGTGTATGAATCTGTTTGAATTTCCTGGCATCTGGACTGACATAACTCGTCAGTGAAATCTGTGGTAGGACCTGATGGCGCTTGTACGCACTTCCTCTCGAGAACCTCGCTTAGCTGCTCGTATTTCTGGACTGTCACGAGTTGTGGTTGGATTACGGCGCGTTCGTGATACGTGATAGTTGGTGGTAGGCGTTTGTCCTGCTGATGCTGTTGCTGCTGCTGATGCTTCTTTTGAAGAGGTCTATCCTGCTGTTGTGGCTGCAGTTTGCTCCGATTGATCATCTGAGAGATGACCTCTGACACTGGCTGTTTGAAAAAGGACACCCGTTCTTCATCCTGACAGGAGTTGTACAGTTGGGCGCGGTCTTGTTTCTGTCGCAAGTTCACATAGTGCTCCTCTTGTCTGCTGGCTTTGGTCCCGGAACTACTAAAAACATGTACAGTCTTCGGGCTAGCTACAGAACTAAAACAAGCTTCCGAATCTTTGGATTCGTCACGCTTATCAAAGATTACACAGTCGGACTCACTTTTGCTTATCACCAAGGTCTGGCCATCGTCCGTCCGGCCATTGAAATCAAAACCACGATGTTGTAATGAAACATCTGCAGCTATATCCTCTTGAGATAAATCCCGAGCGTTTTCTCTACATGTCACTGTATCTGATAAGCTTCTGTCAAGTGCAGGCGATAAAGAAGAAGCCGAAGTGGCTTGTGAATGTGGGGTTTCTCCTTGCGGATTGTCAACTATATTTTGTTTGCTTGCATACCTATGCCCGTGGTTCGGCGCTATATCTTGCGCTTGCGCAATGTCAGAATTCTTTTCTGAACATGTTGATTCTAGTGCAGGTGAAGCTTGGGAGAGGGGAGGAGTAGGGTGAGAACGATCAGGCAAAGAGACAGCTGATTCAAATAACAACACGCGATCTGTGGAATGTGTTCGTTGTGTGGCAACAGAACCCAACTGCCCTGATTTTGCGGTTATTTTCGCCCCGCGAATTTCTCCTGACTGTGTAGTGTGTGACGACACGGCACACGCGGGAGTCATTCTATTCTCAAACGAAATTAATGTTTCCTCGCCAGCTTCGTTGGTAGGTTTACCTGAAATGCGTCGAGAAGAGATCACCCCGGGCCCTGTGTTATCATTACAGTTGGCTTCAGCCTCGCTCCTTGTTGCCCGCAATCCGGGCACCGAGTTATTTATAGCCGGAGTTCTGTCTGCCGGTGATACTGTACCGACAGCTTCCGAAGCTTTGTATTTGTCTTTGCGTGGTTGCGCTTTCTTTCCCCCTTCGTTTACTTTCCCTTCAGATTGTCCAGCAAACTGTGAATTTCTTTCTTGAAGTGTCTTCCCTTTTAGCTGGTTTAAATCTTGCGCAATATCAGACGAACCTGAACCGACGGAAGATGAACTGAAACCTGTTTTGGTAACGGTCAAATCCATAGTGTGGCTTCCCTTCAGGGTGGTATCGCTTGTTTCGGTTTTGTTGCAATGATTTGGTGGCTGGACATCTTCATCTATCCGTGTTTTGTTTTCGTCGACATTATCGTTTATTTCGTCAAATTTCACTTGGAGGTGTCTCCTAAGTTTGGGCGAAACAGAACCAAAAACGGCAGAGAATGTTGGAATGATCATTTGTGATTGGTCTCTCCCGTCTTTGCTGCTATCATCAAGTGAGGCTTCATCTACCTCAAGTCTGTTGTTATCTGTTAACTGATCATGACGATGAGAATAATAGTTGTCCTGATTACAGAGTGGTGTCGAAGTGTCCTCATCTCCCATGACATTATCATACTTAGATTCTGATTTCTTAGCTGCCGATAATATTTTAGGTATTTCTGAATGTGCGGCTTGATCAGAAGATAACCTGTGGTAGAGAGGAACTTGCGATGTGCTAGGTATTGGTCTGGACGCTCCAAAACTGGACATCTCGCCGGGGCAATTGAAAAGCGCAGCCGTTTTGGCGCGCTGCATTTTTGGAGAAATGCTGGCGTGTCTTGTCCGGGCACCAAACCTGCGGAGAACAATGGGAGATGAAGAAGGACTTGGTGGCGATTCGTATGTCTCGTTATAGAATCTCGTCACATCTGTATTCTTTAGCTTGGTGCCGACAAGGTGTGTCCCCTCGTCGCCAACCACGTGAAGTTTCTTTTTGTTTGAAGGGGTTGCAGGCAGCGATCTTGATCCGTGAAGTTCTTCCTTAGATTTCTGTTTAATCAGGAAAGGCTCGACATCTGGGAATTTCTCCCTGATGGTTTTTTCTATGGATCTCTCCAACTCTTCCAGCTTCAAGATACAGACGGCAGCTGTTGTGGACAGTGGCGGGCTACATGCCCGGAGTACTTGTTCACTTTCCACTGAACTAACTTGTTCGTTATTTGATTTGGCTTCTAACCTTGAACGGCCGGTACTTATCAGGTTATGGTTATGCGTTGTTGAAGCGGCATATGCTAATTTGTGTTGGTTTTCCCTTTCCGTTATGCTTGTTTCGGCCCCCAGCGCCAACAAACTTCCAGTAGTAGCAACCGCAGCTCCTGATGAATCTTCTTTGGTTACAGCTTGAGTGTTGTCCTCAATGCAACCTTTGCCGTTTTTCTTGTCACTTTTTCTGGATGTACCAAATATGGAATCCCTAACCGGGTTCTTGGATTTCTTATTGTGTGGTCTCTCCCAGGTTTTCCATGTCGGCTTAGACTTGACTTTCCTGTCAATGTCGTTGCTGGTCGTGTAGCTTCTGCTGCGAGTTTCCTCTGAAGTCGAGTCAGTCTTGCTGTTCTCTTCCTCGTTTGCCGCAGCCTTTCCTCGCTTACTGCTGGATCTGAACAGAGCTAGAAAGTTGGCAGCCCGTCGTTGTGGGCCTGGGGTCGATGGTGCGGGAGATGGGCTCTCTGGCGTGGTTGTCTTGAAAGGCGATGATATCTTGGGTGTTAAAGTTCTCCTTTGTGGTTGCGGGGACGTGGGTTTGGTCACGGGTAAAGGAGATGGGTGTTGATACGTCCTGTTGTGGTTGTAGAAGTGGGGATGGTGCTGACTGCCTGATGTTGACAGTGGTTGCTTTTCTTGTGACTCTGTTTTAATACATTTCTGTGTAGGGGTTGATTTTGGAGACAGATGAACTTTATGTCCTTCTGTTGTTCCCGCTAGTGGCGAAGAAATGGCCGAAATGTTGCTACAATTCTCGCCAGTAGCTGGAGAATGAGGCCCACTAAAGCTGCCTTTGAGTTCTGTTGTCGACTTTGATGCAGTGCTGCTGTTCAAACTCGGGTTTCTGTGTCCGTATCGAGATTTCGTTGTCGAAGACACGTCGTTGTAATCCTCAAGACGGGCGATCTCCGATGGAATGCATGCTTCCAGGGAAAACCCATCTTGAAAATCTTTAGATGATAACACGTAGGGATGCTGGGCGCCTGATGCGGCCTGCTCTAGCACACTTGAAAAGGCTGTTCCTTGCTCGTGTTCGGACCGCGTGGATGAGTCCAGGTAGGGGCTGAACGAAATGTTTTCGGCGGAATGAAAAACGCACGACTCAGAGTCCCCTCCAGTCACGTGACTTGACTCATCAAAGTCAGTTTCTGGATCTAGACCTTTGTGTCCCAGCTGCTTCTTTCGTTTTTCGGTTTTCTCTTTAATTTTCTTGCCTTTTTGTACATCTTTCTCGTTTTGCTTATCCTCTTTCGGTTTACTCGCCTCCTTGGTGTGGCCTTGTCTGTTTCCCATTTTATTTCGAGGTTGTTTAAACTGCGTCGCCTAACGGGTTTTGCGAAGCCCAGCAAACCACTCCAATAATATTGTTATAAAAAGGGCTTACGTTCAAATCTAGTGACATGAGGTTACACTTCACCAATAGCTTCTTTACAGCTTTACTTAATAATCTTTTAAGTATATCAGCTTTATTCTGATTTGCACCAAGTGATCGCCCATGACATTTCAGTAATCATCTTTAATTTACTGCAAGATTTTTGTGCTGCTTTCATTCAACAGTGGTTCTGAGAATTTATTTTCTTTTTAGTCGAAATCTGTTCTACTAATTTACCTTCGCGAACGATTTCACATTTATGACGTCAGTAATTTACGTTTTTTTTTTTTTTATCTTATTCTGGAGGTACTAAAAGCAACTTGGCAAATATTAATTTGTCGTTGCTTGTGAGCGTTCAGAAGACCTCTATTTAGATTTATGATTGCTGCAAGAATTACACAGTTCTGGTGAAATATATTGTAGGTTTTCGCAATGAAGTTTCAGACTTTCTTGTTCATTTCTGTAAATATGTTCTCATTCCCTTTGTCGTTAATTTATAACTTCCTTCGAGGTTATGAGTTGATGATTAATAAAAAATATGCCAGTCAGTGTTTTTTAATTTATAATTTAGACCAAGGCACATCTATTTCCTAGAAACAAATTGAAATAGGCCGGCTACGTATAACGAGGCTGGATGACGTATAACGAGACTGAGCACCGTATAACGAGGCTGGGCAACGTTTAACGAAGTTGGGTGACGTAAAACGAGGCTAGGCAACGTATAACG
Organism: Cepaea hortensis; assembly: GCA_963921405.1. NCBI lineage: Eukaryota > Metazoa > Mollusca > Gastropoda > Stylommatophora > Helicidae > Cepaea > Cepaea hortensis. Next base: position 75,342,764 of record OY992897.1, on the reverse strand, counting down.
AGTCATCAAAACTTGGTTCTACTCGCAGCTGAAGAAAGCGACAGCGAAGTAGGTCACGCATGTGCAGTGATGTTGTTCACGTTTAGGTCTGGTCGAATGTCGAGTCACCTGGGAGCATTATCTTCCAGGTTTGTTCACGTGAGCTCTCGTCAGAGAGCCGGGGGAGCTCTGGCGTTGTTCGGATTCAGGGCCAAATTCTTTTCCTGGATAAATAAATCATAAAATACAGACCGTTAAAATCATTTTCCTGAATAAGAAAATAATAATTTTTTTTAAGTTTCATATCCCTTACAGGATGTTGCAGTCAACACCAGCATTTTTCAGCTGTTGTTGATGTTCTTAGCAAGATTACGCTCAGTAGTTTGCCATTGCTTTCTGAGCGACCGGCTCACATACCCCGTATGAACAAAAGATGAATGATTGGAAGGTATGAATGTAAGACGAGCCTGCGTGCCAAATTTGTTACCCTTTGAAAATAACGTTCGTTTGTAAGTAAATAACCAACGCAGACAGTTAACATTATTTTCCTGGATAAGTAAATAATAAATTACAGACAGTTAACATTATTTTTCCCGGATAAGTAAATAATAATTGACATTGACAGGTAGTTAACATTATTTTCCTAAATAAGCAATAACTAATAATAAATTACAGGCTGTTAACATTCTTGTCCTAGATAATTAATAATAAAATACAGACGTTTAACATTCGTGTCATGTGAATAGGTTAATCATAACACACAGCTGTAATGTATGCGCATTAAATAAAATTATATGTTACACAAACACAATAATAAATTAGGAAGAAATTGAAAATCACACACTGAAATCTCTGGCTCCGAAAATAACACCAGGATAAGGGAATGTGAGAGGGTGGGGGGGGGGGGGGCCTATACAAGGAGCCGTCTGCCTTGCGTTCGGCTGTCGTGAGTTCGTTTCGAGGCTGCTTCGTTCCGAGTACTAGTGTGTGTGGATTTTTTGTTTTCGGAGACACCTGAAGGTTACCGATGGAACTTCCGGTGCGTTGTAGCCGGATTAAGGGGTTCTCTTCCTACACCGGCCAGTTGACTTCTCATACTTGACTTCATCCTCTTACAGTGCCTTTCCGGCTGGCGTGGGTAATCATGCCTCTCCACAAATTCCGATCTCCCACAACATGGATTAATTTGTGAGTTGACTCCATTCCGTGCCGTAACACAAGACGTAAGAATGTTCCCTAATACTTGGCTTGGGGACGTAAATTACAAGTACCACTGAAGTCGGAATGATTATGCCTGATGGCGAGGGGCGCTGTTTTTTTTTTCTTTTCGCATAGCCTATTTACAGGACATCGCTGTCAACACCAGCATTTTACCGCTGTTGTTGATGTCCTGGCAAGATCACGCTCAGTAGTTTGCCATTGCTTTCTGAGCGACCGGCACACATACCCGCGTAAGTAACCAACGCGATGCTATCCGTTACCGAATCTCGTGCATCTGTGTTCCCCTATGTGGATATACGGGATTACGGAGAAAGTCGATAACCTCTTCACCAGTGAGACCGGCACACTGGTATTAGGGAAAACTATTCCAATAATGTCCCTAAGTCAAGGACTAGAAGTCAACATTTTAGTCCAACTGACTGGAGTTGGGGTTGAACTGGCTATTTCAGCTTCAGCACGCCGAATGTTAAAGAACGAGCGTTCTTACCCATTCAGCCATGACGACCCCTAGACGAAATAATATACAGGCTGGCAATTTAACATGTATAAATATGAAATGACATACACACAGAACGTACCTGGGGCATTAAATATGGTCGTATGGTTGGCACTTTCTATTCTGATACACCTCTTTCCTGCGGAGAAGGAGAAGACAATGGATTGTAATATGAAATCTGCGACTCACGTTGAAATACACTAATTCTACATTATGTGGGTTTTGTAGATTATCCTGGGCAAGAAAGAAAGAAAGAAAGAAAGAAAGAAAGAAAGAAAGAAAGAAAGAAAGAAAGAAAGACAGACAGACAGACAGACAGGCAGGCAGGCAGAAAGAAAGAAAGAAAGAAAGAAAGAAAGAAAGAAAGAAAGAAAGAAAGAAAGAAAGAAAGAAAGAAAGAAAGAAATACAGGCAGGCAGGCAGGCAGAAAGAAAGAAAGAAAGAAAGAAAGAAAGAAAGAAAGAAAGAAAGAACACAGTTGAAGCATCGTGTGGTTGGTGTGAATTTACAGTCCATGTCTATGTTTGTGCCACAAAGACATGGTTTACATACACTAGTGTTGTAGTGGTTGTCCTATGAAGTCCATGTGTTGATGCAAATAATGAGTCTTTGATGATTAATAATTAGATGTTGTGTTTGCCTACAATGTCTGATGTATGTTGGCCAGGTCAGTGTTGAGATGTTGTGTTTGCTCGTGATGTAAGTGAATCTAATGAATGTGTCAGGATGTTGCGTCTTGTGTCTATTCGTCACAAGTACAAGAGTGTTGTCTGTCTTACGTAGAGAGACTGGGTGTTGTTGTTGTCTTGTTGGGCCATCATGTTGAGATGTTTGACTTGTCTTTGCCTAATATTTTTGTTGGTTTTTATTTTATCTACAGGAAAAGCCAGAATTCTAGCTTTAGATTTTAGATTTTCCTGGGTTTTTAGTAGACTAGAGGTTTTTTGGTGGACTAGAAGTTTTTGTTAAATTAGTTTTAGTGGATCAGTTGTTGGTGGATTAGTGTTTGGTAGATTTGTAGCTTTTACTGGATCAGAAGTTTTTGCTACACTTAGGAATTTGGTTTGTTAGGTTAGTGTCTTTGCTGTTTGATTTTTGCTGTATCCTAATTTCTTTGTTGATGCTACATGTCTGTATATTATTGTGAAGTTTAGAAGTGTAATAAACAAATGATGCTTCTGTTACCCTTACTTTGTTGTTTAGTTGATAGACTCTAGTGTTATAGTCATTGGTGTTAGAACAGCCCTTGGAGTAATTCTTTGTCTGGGATTGGAGAATATTGTTCTAATCCCCTGTCGGCCCACCCTGGGATCTTCTTAAACCTTAATTCTTTTCTATTCTTGTTAACCGAAGACCAATGATTTTATTTTGAGGTGAACTAGCTAGATGGTAACTTTTAAAGAGATAGTTGGGGTAAGGGGATACGATAGTCCATTCCTTTTGACGGGACGTCAAAAAAAGTAGGGGGTTGGATATGTCACAGCGCCAAACCAAGGCACTTAGTTTGGTCTGTGAAAACCGTACGGTCCTGGCCACGCCGGAAACGCCACTTTATCACAAAGACCGGAGGATATTTTTCCTTGTAGCAGCCAGCTCGGTGTGAAGGCAGGCGCTGGGGCCCTGTGTAGTTTTGTGGCCAGCCCGCCTTGAGACAAGATATGTGGGGTTTCCCATCTGTTCATCAGTGAACAACATATGTCAGAGGAAAAAGCTGTAAGTTTAAAATGTTTAATTTAATAAATATTTGTATAATCGCAGCACACGCCAGTTTACCAACTTGAAAGTGTTTACATGGTGGAACGCGTGGGTGAAAATAATTGCTAGTTAGGTGAGCTTGTAGGAACAAAGAAATATAAATAGATAATGTAGATGAGTATTACTAAAGTGAGCTGTTCTACAGATCAATGTAACGTCCCTGAGGTTTTAGGAATATAACATTTAATTCATAGAGATGTCAGCAATCAGACAATGGTGATGTGAAATATGTAGAATAGGTCATTGATGGTGGTTAAGTATCATAGAGACTGATGTCATGTCATGCCAGCCATGCTAGCACAAGATTATTTTGTTGGGAATTATTTTACATGGTTATCCTATGGCATTAATGTGTTACTGGCTAAGTAGATATGTGGGAGATTCACCAAAATATACAATGTGTGGGGTCATAAATTAGTTTATAGTAAAGACTGAAATAATGCCACATGGTGCCATGCAGGCCATGTTGGCATGGAAGGGAGTAAGTGCTTGTGAGGTTGCTAGAAATGAAGGTTACTTAACAACAGGGTGGTGAGAATCATATGTGTATGTGTATACAGCAGCAATATATGTTTACAGGATTATTCTGTGACAATGGTGAGCATCACATTGGATGTTTGGTCAAGTGTTGGGTATGAACACTCCAAAGCAACATGAGTAGGGGAAAATAACCATAATATGTGTAATATTTATAACATGTGTAAAGCAGGGAAAAGTACTTACATGTTATATGTGGCAATGATGGGTTAATGGTTAAGCTAAGCAGTTAGAACATGTAGGTAATAAATGGAAGTAAAGGAAATAATGTGTTGAATTGTAGGGACGCCATGCAGATTGATAGCTACTAGGCGTAGGAAATAATGCATCTTAATACGCGGGGTGCGTATCAGCAATCATAGTGCAATCGTAACTGGGAATGAAGTGTGGCTGTATTGAGGGAGAACAGGCAGGTGCATCTGGAACTGATATTGGTAAAGGGGTTTCTTATTTAGCATTGAAGTCTGGTGTCACATCTGTTACCAGAATGCAGTAGTGTTTGTGCTAGTGTATCAAACTGGGAGTTTTATGTGTAGTAAAACAGGGTGATTGTTTTACCAGGGAAAGGATGTGATTTATTGCTACGTACCACCTTTCGCAAAGATATATGCACTTGCTATGCGACATGAAGCGTAAGATAGCAAAACTTATAACCGGTGTATGATAGGAAGAATGGTGGGGAACAGAGCGTACAACTGTACATTTGCTGTCCACTCACAAATAATATTACACTGATTGTGTTGGGCTTTGAATAACACTTATTGGTCATTAGTGTGTAATAATGACATAATATATATAGTACACTGTTTATTATATTAGTACTAATGTTCTGTATCCTGCCATGGACATTGTTGTGTTTGGATCCTGTCTCATATGAATGAGGCACTCTGGCCACTATTTGGTGTACTTTCACTTAGTAATATTGTGTGTTTATTTTATGAGCTATCTTAGGGGCATCAGAGAGTCCCTAAATGAGTTCCTGTGTAATAAATGTTTATCTTTATCTTTAACTTTCTGTGAATGTTGTGATTCTTCTATGTGTAAGGTTACATTTGCACATTCTACAAATATGGTTATTCCTGTTTCCTTTGTTTTTCATAGTTAAACATGTTTTACCTGTTGGTTATTAATTTATAATATCATGCGGTAATGTGTGTGATGTCATATTGTTGTTGATATCCTTTATCAAAACATGGACATTGCAGGAGCAATGTGTCCTATATCATATGGCATCCACCATAAGTTTGGGTATTTAAATGACAGAAGATGGGGGAAAGGTGGTGCATTGGGTATTATGATTGTAGTGATGGCTATGGTGAGAGTGGCCCTTTGATGATGGTGATTATGATTGTGGTGATGACTATGTTGAGGCTGATCATGTAGTGATGTCAGCTAGGATGATTGGGATGATGATGGCTATGGTGAGAGTGATGATGGGGATTATGATTGTAGTGACTATGTTGAGGCTGATCATGTAGTGTCAGCTAGGATGATTGGGATGATTATGGCTATGGTGAGAGTGATCATTTGATGATTGTGGTGGTTTTATGTCGCGATGTATGTTATATGTCTGAGTTGTTGTCGGTGACTTATGTTATAGCCTGTGTCCTGATTGTTGCTGGTGTCATGGTATATTGATGTTGTCTAGTTGTCATCAGTACAAAGATGTGTGTCCTGGTCATGTCATGTTGAATTGCATATCCTATGTCTGCTTGATTGCTGTTGGCGCATTGAACTGTATTTATGTCCTGTATGTACATGTTCAAATGGTGTTGTCCTGTTAGAGTCGTTGTACACCGGTGTAGCTGAGTTGTGTTTGGTGTTGATTTTGACTAGTTGATGAGTGTTGCTGTGTAACATTGGCATTTATGAGTGGTATTCTCAGCCAGTGGTGTTGGGGATGAGAAGTTGTGTTGTGTCAGAGATCTGTAGGTAATGACCTCCCTGAACTGAAGACATTCTGTAAGTGAATGCTGGGCTGTATGGGTAGGTGGAGCAGGCTGAGGTTGTTGCATTAGAAGGTGTTCTATCCTAGCAATATCAAGTGTAATCTCATGACAGCAGTGGCACGACTGGAGAAGACAATAGTGGGTGATCTGATGATGCAGCATTGATTGCTTCATTTAACCATTAGAGATGTAGTCTCATGATAGCAGTAGTGCAACTAGAGGGAATAGCAAAGTGGATAATTTGATGGAAGACATTTGTTATAGGTAGGTTAATTCAAATGTTATATTGCATGTGCTCATTGCTTCATGTGTTTAATATGTTGTCTTTACCATGATAATCATAGATTGTGTTTTCCATTGTTACAGGAGCGGCTGACTAGTTAGTGTCAGCAGGCCTGGGTTCTTGGTGGGATAGTAAATTGTGTCACAACTCTTGTTTATGTCGCGTCTTGGGGTTTATGTTGTGTAACCTATGTTTTTGTAGTGTCTTATTGTCTGTGCAGTGTTGCTTGTGTCAAGGTTCTTTATTGTGTCAGTCTAACCAGCTATTGCTTGGAGCACCTGTGTTGTGGTACTTGGTGTACCCTGTTGTCTTAAGTGATGTTGATTGTTTGGGGGTTACCCACCGTTGTTGTTTGATATATACAGTTGTCTGTTGTATCTGTTATTGCAATGGGTTATCAAACATGTTCAGCTAGAGGAGATAAATAAAGAGCTATTTTTGTACTGTTTTTGATTCGTTTGTTTAGTCTCTTTTAGTTTTTACAGTCACTATTTCTACCACGGTCTAACACCTTAATCCAATGTCTGGGTCTCAAATATGACAGTCAGTCCAGAGTTGAGGCCCCTGCCTGAGATCTCGTATATCTTCTTATCTAATTACTACCCTCTTTTTTTGTTGGTTGAGGCGGTGTGAGGTTCTCTCTCTCTTCACTATTTTTCTTCTTTGGCCGTAACGAAGTCAGAACTACTCTCTACCTCTTAGCACCGTAGTGAAGGAAGCATCAGTCTTTATGATTGTCTCCCTTTGTCTTTTACCATCGGCTACAGAAAGAAAGAAAGAAAGAAAGAAAGAAAGAAAGAAAGAAAGAAAGAAAGAAAGAAAGAAAGAAAGAAAGAAAGAAAGAAAGAAAGAAAGAAAGAAAGAAAGAAAGAAAGAAAGAAAGAAAGCGTGAGAAGAATATTTTGTAATCACTATTTTAAAAAGTAAGTTATTGACATATCCTTTACAGGACGTAGCATTCAACCCCAGCATTTGATGGCTGTTCGTGATTCCTGGCCAAGTTTACGTTTTGTGGTTTGCCATTGCTTTCCAAACGACCAGTACTCTACCATTTCGTAAAACATTAGCGCAAGACTGTCTGCTGCCAAATCTCCCGCAGCTGTATTTCGAACGTGGTATGCGGGATTACGAACTGTGTAGGTATGTGGGTAAATCTGTGGGTAGATATGTGGGTAGGTATGTGTGTAGTTATGTGTGTATCTATGTGGGTAGGTATGTGGGTAGGTATTTGGGTAGGTATGTGGGTAGGTATGTGAGTAGATATGTGGGTAGATATGTGGGTAGATATGTGGGTAGATATGTGGGTATGTGGGTAGGTATGTGTGTAGGTATGTGTGTAGGTATATGGGTAGGTATGTGGGTAGATATGTGGGTGGGTATGTGGGTAGGTATGTGGGTAAGTATATGTATAGGTATTGGGTAGGTATGTGAGTAGATATTTAGTTTAGATGTGTGGGTAGATATGTGGGTAGGTATATGGGTAGATATGTGGGTTGATATGTGGGTAGATATGTGGGTAGATATGTGGATAGGTATGTGGGTAGATATGTGGGTAGATATGTGGGTAGATATGTGGGTAGGAATGTGGGTAGGTATGTGGGTAGATATGTGGGTAGGTATGTGGGTAGGTATTTGGGTATGTATATGGGTAGATATGTGGGTAGATATGTACGTAGGTACGTGGGTATGTATGTGGGTAGATATGTGGGTAGATATGTGGGTAGATATGTTGGTAGATATGTGGATAGATATGTGGATAAATATGTATGTAGGTATGTTGTTAGGTATGTGGGTAGATATGTTGGTAGGTATGTTGGTAGCTATGTGGGTAGATATGTGGGTAAGTATGTAAATATCCTCATGGGCAGAGAGGTAGGAAGATATTAATGGGCATTACTAGAAGGTCGGTCGTTTAGCTGGTAAGTAAGTTCATAGATAGTTAAGGTAGGTGGGAAGAGGAATAGGTAGGTAGGTGAGTATATAGGTTGTTGTGTGGGTGGTAAATAGTTAGGTTGGTAGGTTATTGTGATGGGAGGGTGAGTAGGCAGGTAGGCAGGCAGGTAGGTAGGCAGGCAGGCAGGCGGGTAGGTAGGTAGGTAGGTAGGTAGGTGGGTAGGTAGGTAAGTAGGTAGGTAGGTGACTATATACGTTGTTGTGTGGGTGGTAAATAGTTAGATTGATAGGTTATTTTGATTGGAGGGGAGTAGGCAGGCAGGCAGGCAGGCAGGGAGGTAGGTAGGTGGGTAGGTATGTAGGCAGGCAGGCAAGCAGGCAGGCAGGCAGGCAGGCAGGCAGGCAGGCAGGCGGGCAAGAAAACATAAATATTCATAGATCGGATGAACGGTAAGTGGATCGGTTGGTGGATAGGTTGGTAGATATGCTAGCAGGTAAGTTTAATAACAGGTAAGTTTAACATCAGGTAAGTTTAATAACAGGTAAGTTTAACAGCAGGTAAGTTTAACAGCAGGTATGTTTAACAACAGGTAAGCGAGCATGCAGGAATACACTCAGGTACATATCTAGTGAAATAACATATTGATTAGCTTACTCGATGGTTTAATTTCTTGATCGCCGAGTTACTTGCTGGCGGGATGATACTCGCACAGAAGGAAGGTAACGAAACAGACTGATAATCATGCAGGTAGGTAAACAGATATAGAAGAAACAGATAAACAGACGGTAAATAAAACGCATAAACTGGCGTATGTCTAGATAACATCAGGCAGATAAATGATGCTGTCACAGGAGCTATAAACGACAACATACCGCATAAACATAAGTCTGGAAGGCTGATAATATACACATGTGAATAAAAACACATGCAGATAGTTGTTTCAACATAAATGTTTATATGTTCAGAAAACCGCTGTTTGTACAGATTATTCATTAATCGCGGTTCCAACTTCACGGCAACGGGTCGTCCCCGTTATGCACCGTTTTTGTACCAGTTAATATCACACAAAATGCTCCACAACGCCCTATGTGAATATTGGAATAGACAGGAGTCTCGACAAGCCAACAGCCCTTATAGGTGCACTGTGCATAATGTCGCCTTCAGAATGCCACACACAAGTTCTCCACGGAAAATACAGTTCATCGTCGATGGAAGCGACAGTCACTAGAAAACCAGCTGCCTAAAACAATTAAAGGTCGATAGGATCGACTTCATTGCCCCAGGTGTTATCCCATATGGCTCGGTTTCTTTCCGTAGAGCGGCCCTCTGAAAGCATCGCACAAAGCACGAACACTGTAGCTCCAGCGATGACCCCCAGGAGTCTCTGAGAAAACTGCACATGTGAACCGAAAAAGGCAATCCAGGCAATTCTGTGACATTTCGACCGCCATCGTTCAATTCAACTTTATTCCACTTTATTTAAAAAGGGTTACAAATTGGGCACGAAGGCCCGTCTTAAATTCGGCCCTTCCAATCACTCATCTTTCATTCATTAATAGTGCATGATACATTCCACATTACATTGGCACCTTGCCGTCTTGACAGACGATAGTTTGTGCTTTAAAAAGGAATAATAACTTTTACATATGGCGTAGCGAATGTGACTGACAAGGCCAATTCGCGCTGTAAATGTCCGTTCACAGTGGGGGGATGTGAACACGTGGTCATTTCCACCATCATGCGCCATCTTACATCTCACACGCTCGCAACAATTTTCTCCTTTGTCATTATTCCATTTTTGATCTTTGCCCTCCATGCAACACGTTCAGCGGTGACTTGCTCCCACTGTATCAATCATGTCCCGCTTACACATATCTTTGTATCGTAATAGAGGCCGACCCTGAGATCTCTTATCCATCTGTAATTCACCAAAAAAGATATCCTTTGGTATTCTACCATCATCCATCCTCCTAAGATGTCCTATCCATCTAAGTCTACGAAAACTGAGCATGGAATAAACCGTCACACAACCTGATCTTTCCAATACTTCAGTATTTGTGATTTTCTCTTGCCACTTAATACCAAGAATTCTTCGCAGACACCGCATATGAAAGCTGTTTAAACGTTTCTCTTGGTGTGAGTAAGTTGTCCAGGCTTCACTGCCATAAAGAAGAGTACTAAGGACACAAGCTTGATAGACAAGGACTTTTGTTTTGGCAATAAGCTTCCTGTTCTCCCAGACTCTGTTTCTTAACCTGTTCATTGTTGTTGCTGCCTTACCAATCCGGACGTTGATTTCCTGATCTAGGGATAATTTGCTATTTACCACTGATCCTAGATATGTAAAATGGTCTACCATCTCTAGTTCGGCGTCGTCAATAAAGATTGATGGTACCCCATGTGTACCTTGTGTCATAATCTGTCTTCTTTTTGCTAATTGTTAAACCAAATTCAGAACAAGCACTGGAGAATGCAGATAGTAGACATTGCAATTCTTCCTCAGAGTGGGTCGTAACTGCAGCATCATCTGCAAAAAGCAACTCTCTGATCAGTACCCTCCTAATTTTGATCTTTGCCTTCAATCTCTGAGCATTCACATAGGAAAATACATTATCAAATGAATGTTGTAAACATAAGCAATGCATATTAAAATGTTATGACACACATCCCTCACCCACCCACACATCCCCCTCCCACCCACATACACCCCCACTCACCTACACACATCCCCATCCACCCACACACAACCCCCACCCATCCATACAACCTCACCCACCCACACACACCTCACCCACCCACACAAACACACCCTACATCCACCACACACATCCCCCACGGGACACACCCCCACCCACCCCACCCTCCCACATACCCACGCCACCCACCCTTCCCTATTAACGCACATCCCCCACACATAGGGTTGCCAGATATGTGGCACCTAAAGGGGGACATTATAAGCCAAAAAGATGGACAAAAGAGGACACAATAAGACAAAAAGGAGGACAAAGGAGGACATATTGAATGTTTCATTTAAATCGTTCCAGATTAAACCCACAATCAGTATACTTTTATTACAATAGCTGCCAATAAGTGTATCTCATGTTTTTGGAGTGTTCTCAAAATATACTGTGATATAGTTTCTGAGGTTTCATTTGATGTGTTGTCTAACTCGAGAATCTTAGTTTAGATTCCACCTTCTTTCCAGTCAAAGTACTGAACAACGATCAGAAATATTTTCTGCGAACCGTGATTGCTAGCATCTGTCGAAAGACCGAAACATGAAATACCACTTAAAGATTTATCCAATTCATCAACAGTGTGGTGGTGGGGGGGGGGGGGGGCAATTACTTGGTTTATTATTGCTTCAGTCTTTGTTTTTGCACAAGCAATATTTTTAGCAATTCCCGAATCTTCAAATAACGTGTGCATCAAACCAGCTGTGCAAGTCATCGAGTTGTAAGACTGATGATGACAAACTGTATGAAATGCCAAAGTTTTCTTCAGCCGCATGCGCTTTCAGCAACACATTTGAGTACTTAGGCTGAAAAAACAAAAGACGCCAGTGTGCTAGATGACGCGGGCACTTTGGTTAGGTTTCTATGTCTCTCACTGTAAACATGGCGCTCCAGGTCAGTAGTTCCTTTGTTGGTAACGGACAAGTAACTATCGCAAATCGTACACTTTGCCTCATTCTCGTTGCGTCCTTCAATGAAGCATGGCAACTTATTTTTCATAGTGTTCGAGAATTTGCATTTTCTCTTTGTAGAAGCCATTTTCATAAATACATACGCAAAAATTACAAATTTTTTACAAAAGAAAACAATTTTATGTGGCGTCTCTGCTACCAGAACCGAAAATAACATTAACATTTTGACCATAGAGACTACAGCGTTGTTAGTGTTACCGAATAGAGCCACAGTTAGATTCAAATTATACAAATAATTGGTGTTTCACATTTAGTATAAATTTTTTTTTTTTTTTTTTTTTCCCCGCGTTTCCATCCTGTTTCAGGATATTGCGGTCAACACCAGCATCTTTCAGCTGTATGTTGATTCCTAGGCTAGATTACGCTCATCAGCACGCCACGACTTTCTGAGCGACCGGCTCCATACTCTCATAAGTCACTTTTGCGATTCGAACCACTGCTAATTCTCGTCGCGTCACGTGACGAGAGTATTCGGGGTTAGCGGAGAAAGCTGCTAACCCCTCGGCCACGGAGCCGGTTTAGTATAAATAGAAAAATTAAATAAATATTACTAAGCAATGGGTTTTAATAAAGAATGTAAACACACGGTAGAGTGTAGATACATTCTAAGTTGTAACAACAATACATAAAAAATGATAACATAAAATATTTAAAAAACCGGACATTTTAAAGGCTTTGCCTGCCGGACGGACGACACGAGGCTAAAAAAGAGGACATGTCCTTTCTTTGCCGGACGTCTGGCAACCCTACCCACACACATATCTCCCCACAAACACACACGTTCGTTCGCACGAAGCATGTAAATTGTAGCTCCAGCGACGACCAGAAGGAGTCTCTGAGAAAAATGCACTTGTGAACTGTTCGTTCCAAACATGCAGTTCACGCTACAACAAACGCGGACAGGTGTAAATACACTCCAAACGAAATTCACAGCTCACAGTGTCGCTCCACGCACTCAACTCAGTAGCAGATCGACGGAACCATGCACTACCAGTCCAACGTGAAGAAAATGCAACTGCAAACCGTAGCTACAAGCATAAACACTCCAGAGGCCAAACGGTTTAAATGCCAACCCGCCATATTGGGGACCTTAAGGCCTGGTGTATCTACAGAGGTATACGTGAAACACCTATATTGTTCAGTACTGCAGCATATACAGAAACAGACATACGTGTGCAGAACAACACATATAGATAGTTGTATCAACAGAAATGTGTGTTTCCTCAGACAACTGTTGTAAGTACAGAGGTATCCGTGAAACAATATTGTTCAGTACTGCAGCATGTACAGAAACATATACACATACAAGTGTACATATGTGTGCGAGTGTGTTCATCCTTCTGTTCTGTTCCACGGTACTTATGTAGGTAGGTGGGAAGATAGGTAGGTAGGTAGGTAGGTAGGTGGGTGGGTAGGTAGGTAGGTAGGTAGGTGGATGGGTAGGTAGGTAGGTGGGTGGGTAGGTAGGTAGGTACGAACGAACAAACAAAACGAACGAACGAACGAACAAAATTTATTTTCAAACGGTTAAGAATTGAGCACGCAGTTAGGTAGTAGTAGGTGGGTGGGTGTGTAGGTAGGTAGATGGGTAGGTAGGTAGGTGGGTGGGTAGGTAGGTAGGTACGTGGGTGGGTGGGTGGGTGGGTGGTAGGTAGGTAGGTGGGTGGGTAGGTAGGTAGGCAGGTACACTGGCGTTTAGTCGGGTAGGTAGTAGTTGGGTATGTAAGTAGGTCGGTCGGTCGATCAGTACGTAGGTAGGTAGGTAGGCAGGCAGGTAGGTAGGTAGGTAGGCAGGTAGGCAGGCAGGTATGCAGGCATACAGGTAGGCAGGCAGGCAGGTAGGTAGGCAGGCAGGCAGGCAGGTAGGCAGGCAGGCAGGCAGGCAGATAGGTAGGTAGGTAGGTGGGTGGGCAGGCAGGCAGGCAGGCAGGCAGGTAGGTAGGTAGGTAGGTAGGTAGGCAGGTAGGTAGGTAGGTGGGTAGGTAGTTAGTTAGATGGGTAGGTATGTAGGTAGGTAGGTAGGTAGGTAGGCAGGTGGGTGGGTAGGTAGGTAGGTAGGTAAGTAGACAGGCAGGCAGGCAGGCACACAGATGGGCAGTTAGGCGGGTAGATAGTAGTTGGGTATGTAAGTAGGTAAGTAGTTAGGTCGGTCAATACGAAGGTAGATAGGTAAGTAGGTAGGTAGGTAGGCGGTCGGTCGGTCGGTAGGTCAGTAGGTAGGTCGGTCGGTCGGTCAGTAGGCGGGTAGGTATATAGGTAGGTAAGTAGGTAGGTAGGTCGGTCGTTCAGTAGGTGGGTAGGTAGGAAGGTAGGTCTGTCGATGGATCGGTAGGTAGGTAGTTAGATAAATAGGTAGGTAGATAAGTAGGTAGGTAGGTATGTAGGTTGGTAGGTATGTAGGCAGGCAGGCAGGTAGGTAGGTAGGTAGGTAGGTATGTAGGTAGGTAGGTAGGTATTAGGTAGGTAGGTAGGTAGATAACTAGGTAGGTAGGTAGGTAGGTAACATTTGTTTTTGATCTGTTTAGATGTAGAGCAACAGATAATGATGATGTTGCAGTGGTGATTGTTGTGTTGGTGGGTGTGGAGATTCTGTGTCCATATTGATTCATCCTACTATATCGTGCACATGTTGTCAACAATATATTAATACAACAATGTATTGATACAACAATTTATTGATAATTCATGCCATTATCTATTTCTTCAAGCGTTCAATAATATTAATATAAATATTTCATTGTTACTTCATTCTCAGAATAACTCTACACCCAGTCACTGCCCAGATTTACTCACCAAGTTTAAACTAGCTATTTAACGTTTTTGCTTTAACTAACTGTGGCCAGCCTATTACTTTAACCCAGTCAGAACAAGTTGTTACATTAACCCACTAGGACCTAAATGTTACTTTGACCCACTAGGACCTAAATGTTACTTTAACTCACTAGGACCGAAATGTTACTTTAACTCACTTGGACCTAACTGTTACTTTAACTCACTAGGACCGAAATGTTACTTTAACTCACTAAGACCTAACTGTTTCTTTAACTCACTAGAACCTACATATAGTATTATCCCACTCGGACGTAAATTTTTCTGTAACCCTGACAAACATAAATGTTACTTTAACCCACTCGAACCTAAATCCAATCAGACTAAAATGCTACTTTACCTACTCGGAACTAAATGTTACTTTAACCCAGTCAGACCTAAATGTTACTTTAACCCAGTCAGACCGAAATGTTACTTAAACCCAGTCAGACCAAATTGTTACTTAAACCCAGTCATACCAAAATGTCACTTTCATTCAGTGACACCTAAGTGTTATTTAACCCAGTCACACCTAAGTGTTATTTTTATACAGTCACACCTAATTGTTACTTTAAGCCACTCAGAATCTATCTATCTATCTATCTATCTATCTATCTATCTATCTATCTATCTATCTATCTATCTATCTATCTATATCTATCTATCTATCTACCCCTATCTATCTATCTATCTATCTATCTATCTACCTACCTACCTATCTATCTATCTATCTATCTGTCGGTCGGTCGGTCGGTCGGTCGGTCTGTCGGTCTGTCTGTCTGTCTGTCTGTCTATCTATCCGTCTATCTGTCTGTATGTATGTCTGTCTGTCTACATTTCTATCTACCCACCTACATCGACTCCGTGGCGACGGAGTTACGGGCGCAATTAGTAATCCCACATACCACGTTCGAAACACAGCTGTGGACAATTTGCAAGCAGGCCGCCTTGCGTAGATTTGCATACAATGGTATGAGTACCGGTCGTTCAGAAAGCAATGGCAAACTACTAAAGGTAAAAACTCGCCCACGAATCATAAACAGCCAAACAATGCTGGAGTTGACTGCTACGTCCTGTATAGGATAAGCAACTAACTAACTAACCTACCGACATATATGTGTATCAGCCTGCTTGTCTCTCTGTGTCTGTCTTTCTCTGTATTTATTTATCATCCATCCATATGGACACATTATCTTTTACACACGCATATTCCAACACAACACACACAAACATATATATGCACAAACAATATGTATCTCTTACACTACAATACCCCCACTTCTCTCACACATTTACACAGACAATCGTTTCTCCCACACCCCAAGCTCAGCATCTTTCTCTAAAAGCATTCTCTTACCTTTGTTTCACATCCATCCCGACTCAGAATTTGGCCCCGATCTGAGGTTTGCAAAAAAATTTGAAAAAGTCCTAAACACACTTACTCACTCACTATGTGCTTGGGGAAATTACGCGCACCCCTAGCCTAGACTCATCTCCCATCTTTGCCTGCCTGCCTGCCTACCTACTTTATCCTGTCTTATCGTGAGTTTATTTTCCCCTCAGAATCTCTAGCTGCGCCTGCGAAACACGGCCATGCTTGTACAGGTCTCGGCTTGGCATCCGCTACCTGGTACAAAGGAGCTTGCCAAGTTTGAAACAGAATATGAACAGCATTGCTGTAGTTTTAAATTCGTATGCATACATTTATGTTTATATTGCAAGAGTATTTTACTGAAATCTTGTGAAATATTTGTTTGCTTAAAAGTTACTTTAACCCACTCAGAACTACATGTTCATTTACCCACTTAGACCTAGATGTTTTTTAACCCATTCAGTCTTAGATGTTACTTCAACCCACTCAGACCTAAATGTTACTTTAACCCACTCAGACCTAGATATTACTTTAACCCACTAAGACCTACATGTTACTTTAACCCACTTATACCTAAATATTTAACCCACTCAGACCTAGATATTTAGCCCACGCATATTTGGATATTAACCCACTCAGATTTAGATGTTACTTTAACATATTCATACCTAGATATTTAACCCACGCAGATCTAGATATTACTTTAACCCATTCATACCTAGATATTTAACCTATTCTTATGTAGATATTTAACCCACTCAGAC
This sequence comes from Cepaea hortensis, assembly GCA_963921405.1. Classification (NCBI taxonomy): domain Eukaryota; kingdom Metazoa; phylum Mollusca; class Gastropoda; order Stylommatophora; family Helicidae; genus Cepaea; species Cepaea hortensis. The sequence continues at coordinate 75,326,000 of OY992897.1, read as the reverse complement.
CTAGATATTTCTTTAACCCAATCACAACTAGATTTTTAACCCACGTATATCTAGATTTCTAACCCACTCATACCTAGATATTTAACCCACCAATTCCTATATATTTAACCAACTCATACCTAGATATTTAACCCTCTCAGACTCAGATGTTACCTTAACTTTTTCATAAGTAGATATTTAACCCACTCATACCTAGATTTGTAACCCACTCATACCTAGATTTTTAACCCTCTCGGGCCTAGATATTTGACATACTCAGACTCATATGTTACCTTAACCATTTCGTACCTAGATATTTAACCCACTCAAACCTAGATGTTACTTTAACCCACTCATACCTAAATATTTAACCCACTCAGACCTATATATTTCTTTACCCCACTCATTCCTAAATATTTAACCCACTCAGACTTAGATGTTACTTTAACCCACTCATACCATAGATTTTTAACCTACTCAGACCTATATATTTAACCCACTCAGATCTAGATATTTAACCCACTTATACCTTAATATTAAACCAACTCTGACTTAGATGTTACTTTAACCCACTCATGCGTAGATGTGTAACCCACTCAGCCTTAGATATTTCTTTAAACCACTCATACCTAGATATTTAACCCACTCAAACATAGATGTTACTTTAACCCACTCAGGTCTAGATATTTAACCCACTCACACTTAGATATTTAACCCACTCAGACCTAGATGTTACTTCAACCCATTCACACCTATATATTTAACCCACTCAGACCAAGATATTTAAGCCATGCATACCAAGATATGTATTCCACACAGACCTAGATGATACTTTAACCCACTCAAGTCTAGATATTTAACCCACTCATACCTAGATATTTTACCCACTCAGGCCTAGATATTTAACCCACTCAGACCTAGATGTTACTTTAACCCACTCAGACCAGGATACTTAATCAATGCATACCTAGACATGTAATCCACTCAGACCTAGACGTTACTTTAACCCACTCACACCTAGATATTTAACCCACTCATACCTAGATATTTAACCCACTCAGGCCTAGATGTTACTTTAACCCACTCAGACCAAGATATTTAACCCACTCATACCTAGATATTTAACCCACTCAGAACTAGATGTTACTTTAACCCACTCAGGCCAAGATATTTAAGCCATGCAAACCCAGACATGTAATCCACTCAGACCTAGATGTTACTTTAACCCACTCAAGTCTAGATATTTAACCCACTCATACCTAGATATTTAACCCACTCAGGCCTAGATGTTACTTTAACCCACTCAGACCTAGATATTTAACCTACTCATACCTAGATATTTAACCCACTCAGACCTAGATGTTACTTTAACCCACTCAAGTCTAGATATTTAACCCACTCATACCTAGATATTTAATCCACTCAGGCCTAGATGTTACTTTAACCCACTCAGACCTAGATATTTAACCTACTCATACCTAGATATTTAACCCACTCAGACCTAGATGTTACTTTAACCCACTCAGACCAAGATATTTAAGCCATGCATACCTAGATATGTAATCCACTCAGACCTAGATGTTACTTTAACCCACTCACACCTAGATATTTAACCCACTCATACCTAGATATTTAACCCACTCAGGCCTAGATGTTACTTTAACCCACTCAGACCACGATATTTAACCCACTCAGACCTAGATATTTAACCCACTCAGACCTAGATGTTACTTTAACCCACTCAGACCAAGATATTTAAGCCATGCATACCTAGACATGTAATCCACTCAGACCTAGATGTTACTTTAACCCACTCACACCTAGATATTTAACCCACTCATACCAAGATATTTAATCCACTCAGGCCTAGATGTTACTTTAACCCACTCAGACCACGATATTTAACCCACTCAGACCTAGATATTTAACCCACTCAGACCTAGATGTTACTTTAACCCACTCAGACCAAGATATTTAAGCCATGCATACCTAGACATGTAATCCACTCAGACCTAGATGTTACTTTAACCCACTCACACCTAGATATTTAACCCACTCTTACCTAGATATTTAACCCACTCAGGCCTAGATGTTACTTTAACCCACTCAGACCAAGATATTTAAGCCATGCATACCTAGACATGTAATCCACTCAGACCTAGATGTTACTTTAACCCACTCACACCTAGATATTTAACCCACTCTTACCTAGATATTTAACCCACTCAGGCCTAGATGTTACTTTAACCCACTCAGACCAAGATATTTAACCCACTCATACCTATATGTTACTTGAATCTACCCAGACGAAACTGCCTAGTGGGGAATGCACTTGTCTGCCAAGACAATGGTTCAGTCTCAACCCTCGGCCGTACGCCTCTGAGGCCGAGCCAGCTTAATAAATATGGGCATCAGACAGAAAAACAATCAGGAAGAGAACAAGTCACGCCACCTTATAATGTGGTGATCTATAAAATGTAGGGGGCGGCCACTTCACGCCCTAACGGTGTATCTGCAGCGAGACTAGCGTAGCACACTATGTTCAACACCCATAGGTTTCATATCGTCCACAGATATCTTCTATATCCATCATGCTTTCAGCTGCTCTATCAACGGAGATAATGGGAAACAGACACACGTCATTGCACTTCATTGCTGAACCCTGTCTGCCGCGGACTGTTGTTTATGTAACCCGGCTCGTCATAATTATTAATTTAACGTATCCACCTGTCATAAGTAGCGCATACTCAACCTGCACCTGTCACCTTCTTCTTCTTCTTCTTCTTCTTCTTCTTCTTCTTCTTCTTCTTCTTCTTCTTCTTCTTCTTCTTCTTCTTCTTCTTCTTCTTCTTCTTCTTCTTCTCCTCCTCCTCCTCCTACCTTCTTTTTCTTCTTCTTCTTCTTCTTTTTCTCCTACCCTCTTGTCTTCTTCTTCTTCTTCTTCTTCTTCTTCTTCTTCTTCTTCTTCTTCTTCTTCTCCTCCTACCTTCTTCTTCTTCTTCTTCTTCTTCTTCTTCTTCTTTTTTTTCTCCTACCCTCTTGCCTTCTTCTTCTTCTTCTTCTTCTTCTTCTTCTTCTTCCTCTTCTTCTTCTTCTTCTCCTACCCTCTTGCCTTCTTCTTCTTCTTCTTCTTCTTCTTCTTCTTCTTCTTCTTCTTCTTCTTCTTCTACACCAATATGTCTGGAACAAGACAAGCTGCAGAAACTTTCGGATCAGTAAAGCAATGTTCTAACTGTCCTCCTGTCGGAGCTTCTATCCTGGATTAATTGCCGACCAAGGCTTAGGGTGTAGTCTGTCCTACAATGATATTTAGTCTTTAGGTTGCATTTCCTCGCCCTTTTTGTAGGGCTTGTACCCTTCCAATTGCGCTCTTTCGTCCGAGGCCGTTGAAACAACGTGGGGTGTCGGGTTTGGTAAGCGCTGCCCAACATTCAGGGCTAACAGAGAGCAGGTAGTACCGTCTACTGTCATATATTAGCTTAGTCACATCTGACTACAGCATGTATCGAGGAAAATATTTTATATCGGTGATATATACTTTGGTGTAAAACTAACCAATACGATAATGTTTAGCTAAATAATACTTCATTGTAAAGTCAATAACGAGAGAGAGAGAGAGAGAGAGAGAGAGAGAGAGAGAGAGAGAGAGAGAGAGAGAGAGACAGACAGACAGACAGACAGACAGACAGACAGACAGACAGACAGACAGACAGACAGACGGAGACAGACAGACAGACAGACAGACAGACAGAGCGAGAGAGAGAGAGAGAGAGAGAGAGAGAGAGAGAGAGAGAGAGAGAGAGAGAGAGAGAGAGAGAGAGAGAGAGAGAGAGAGGTTGTGCGTATCCTGCCAAGAGAATAACTGAAACTTTTGGAAACCAGAACTATTTTAGACGGCTGAGCAAAGTGGTTCCCAAACTATTTTTAATTTTGTCGTAACATGTACAGTATGATAGTGAGATATTGTTGTTGTTGTTTTTTGCTGTTGCTGCTGCTGCTGTTGTTGTTGTTGTTGTTGTTGTTGTTGTTGTTGTTGTTGTTGTTGTTGTTGTTGTTGTTGTTGTTGTTGTTGTTGTTGTTGTTGTTGTTGTTGTTGTTGTTGTTGTTGTTGTTGTTGCTGCTACTGTTGTTGTTGTTGTTCGTCGTCTTCTTCGTCTTCTTCTTCTTCTTCTTCTTTTTCTTCTTCTGCTTCTTCTTTTTTATCATCATCATCTTCTTCTTCTCCCCCGCCTTCCTCCTTTGGTTTTCCTGACTTAACATATATTTACCATATTACTGAATCGTTACAAATATTTGCTATATTATATCATCAATTTTACATCCTTTACAACAGCCTTTATGCCTACTTTTCACATTGTATCGAAGATATGGGTGTCCACTGTTGAACACATATGGAAGACGAATGAACAAAATACAGTTAGGCAGCTAGACAGAGACACACACATACAGGCACGAATGTTTCCATCAATGACCTGTTAGTGAACAAATTAAAAAAAAAAAAATACTTAGCAAGAAAGCTGAAATGTCGCAATTACAAGTTGAGTTGAATTGAGATGAGCATAGAACCGACATTATTGCACTCAGGACATTCCCATACGCGCTCGGTCCTCTCGTTGAACAGTCAGCGAAGAGACATTCTAATAGTAGTTAGGAATCAGTTATCAGTTATCAGTTGGGGTATCTTCATTGCACTCCGGACATGTCCATAGGTGCTCAGATCCTCCCCCAGCATATTCATCAGCGTCTGGTGGCTAATAGTGCCAGTTCTGTGTTGGTTGACGAGGCGCCTTGTTTTCCCGATGTACCTCTCGCGTCTGGCTGTGCCGATTCTTACTCCCAAGTCTTTCATCCTGGACAACGATGTGGATTCACTGACGCCAAAGTCCTCTGTTCTCGCCATATCTTTAAGGACGTTAATAACATCGGCACGATCCATGGGCTGGCCATCTACAGGGGGTGCAGAGCCAGCCAGTTTATCAGCTCGTTCATTTCCCTCGACTCCCACATGTCCCGGGACGAAGATGAAGGTGACTTTACGGACAACAGACTTCCGCAGCGACTCAGTCCACTGTCTACGTACAGATCCAGCTTCGACCTTCTGAATCATGCTCATTGAATCACTTAGTACACACACGTTGGTATAATGCTGTGATTCCAGTCATATGAAAGCCTGTGTAACTGCCATCACCTCCATCGTCATGCTGCTCGTGGTCATAGAGTGGGCACCACTGGATTCTTGAACGGTTCGGCCTGCTGAACGGGCTGTAAATGTCCACGCACTTCTCCGCTGCTTTACAACAGATCCATCTGTATAGATGAGCACTTCGGGGCTATCTGAGTGTTCATAGATGAGCGCGTTGACCTCTGCATTGACAGCGGCAGGGTTCTGCTCTCTGCACCGTCTGTCGAGTGTGATAATGCAGGAGAAAGTGCACTTAGAAGCTAGAGGCAGCGACACCCATTCCTTGCCGGGGTTGATACTGGTAAGACTGCAGACCTGTCTGACGACATCTTCCGCCCGACCCATCCATGATTTGCCCCTCTTTAGCCTGTCACTCTTTTCTCTGAATATAGCGTCATGCAGAGGGTACTGCTCATCTGCACTTATTTTTAAGTATGCACGAGCTCTCCAGATCTTGATCCTGTGTTCCATTGTCGGGAAGTCAAGGAGGTATCTCATTGCTACACAGCTGGTGTCTCTCGTGCAGCCCAGTAGTTAGGAATGTTGGAAACAAGTATATTTTGTGGCGGTTTTATGTGGCGGTTGCATAGTAATTCCTTCTATGTTGAATATGATGTCACATGCCGCCACATAGAACAATGGACCTCATTTGACCTACTTTTTTTCAAATTTCGCTCGTCTTGGTACTTCCAGGCCATGTGAGTGTCTGAGTGTGTGTTTGTGTGTGTGAGAGAGAGTATCCAGGCCGGAGTCGGCGGGCGAGTGGTCAGTCGGGTGGGCACGGGAGCTTAGGTGGGGCGGGGCGGGCGGGGCACACCAATAAAATATGTGGGGTAGGTGGGTAGATGTTTATTATTAGTCATGGGTCCTATCTAGAAACATCATTTTATGGCTTTGATTGTGGGACCAACTGGGAGTGGAAAATCCGACTTTGTGCAAACGTTTCTGGCCCATCTGCCAGACATGATCTACCCGATTCCAGATGATGTTATATGGTGCTACGGAGAATGGCAATCCAAGTATGAGACTATAAAGGGTATTCTGTTTAACGGAGGTCTTCTTCTGATGTGGAAAAATGGTCAGGCAATAGACGTCACATAGTGGTGATAGATGACCTAATGTCCGAGACAGATGATAGAGTGACTAAACTATTTACTAAGGGTAGTCATTCTCGCAACCTCAGCGACATGCATATAGTCCAGAACCTCTTTGGTAAGAATAACGAACAAAGAACCATCAGTTTGAATTCTGGCATCAGTTTGTATTCGATATTACCACTGCAATATTTTTTGATATACTCGTGCTTTTTTCCCGCAGTGGTAGATCTTCGGTTTCCAGGACTTGTTGCATCTGATAATCCAAGTCACGCATGTTATCCGTTAGTGTGTCGGGTGGTACATAGGGGTTTCCCAGCAGCCGGGGGTCGATCGGGATCATTTGCTTCATTACAAACTCACGACGCTTTTCAGCACATTTAGAATGGGGCCGAGTAAGGCACCTATGAAACCACGTTGTTGCAAGATGTGTTTCCGTTTCTTGATAGATGTCTCTTACCCGTGAGCGCTCTTAGACTGTTTTTATGCCGCTGCAGACGCTTCTTCTGAGCCGGTGCCAGGGGAACATTACCTTTTAACACGTTGTGACAGCATTCACAAATTGATTGGACGGAGTTTGGAGAAACTGTTTTAATTACGGCTTTTTTTTCGCCTCACCCAGAAACCGCAGCATGGTCCCATTACGTTTCACTCGGTTTGACATATTATTTTGGGACGTATTTTTTGACGCTGATCGGGAAATATATGGCTTCGTAAGCGGAGCTGGTCCGGTGTTTCGTATCGAAAGTCAAGTAGCAAATACCCGTGTGGAGCCGCTGTCACGTCCTTAAAATACTCTTGAACATGTGATACGCGACTGGGTACATCTTTTTGGCCAGATTGGTAATCTGAGACCCGTCAGGAGGGTTCTTAAACACCACTAGATAATGCTAATTCAAACTGATGGTTCTTTGTTCTTTATTCTTACCAAAGAGGTTCTGGACTATATGCATGACGCTGAGGTTGCGAGGATGACTACCCTTAGTAAATAGTTTAGTCACTCTATCATCTGTCTCGGACATTAGGTCATCTATCACCACTAGGCGATGTTTATTTGCTGTCAATTTTTCCATATCAGGAAGACCTTCGTTAAACTGAATACCCTTCATAGTCTCATACATGGATTGTCATTCTCCGTAGCACCATATAACCTCCTCTGGAATCAGGTCCACCATGTCTGGCAGATGGGCCAGAAGCTTTTGCACAAAGACATATTTTCCACTCCCCGTTGGTCCCGCAATCAAAGCCGTAAAAGGATGTTTCCACATAGGATCTGTGACTAAAATAAACACCTACCCACCTACCACACATATTTTATTAGGGATCCCCACCTGCGCCCGCCCCGCCCCCTCGCCCTGTCCATCCGACCGACCATCCGTCCGCTGACCCTGGCCCGGAGACACACACATAAACATACATGGACCGGAAGTACCGAGACGCGTGAAATTTGAAAAAGTAGGTCAAATGATGTCCGTTTTTCTATGTTTTACGTCACATTCAACATAGAAGGATTTACAATGTGGCCGCCACATAAAACCGCCACAAAATATACCCGTTTCCAACATTCCTAACTACTCATACTACTAATCGTTCCCACCACTATCTGATTCAAAGTTTTTCTGGTCGTCTCTCTCAGTTTTGAGATTCTTCGAGAACTCCTGCCGATCCTCCGCAATCTCATTCTATCCACATACGGGTTCTAGGTCTGTTCCCCCGCTTTCTCCGTCTGGTCCCACAGGCGCACGACCACCTCTCCCTTGTCCATAGATAATCTACCACCAAGAGGTGCATATGGGATAAAAACTCAGTGCAATGAAGTCGACCCTGTCAACTTTTAAGCGAATTTTTTTTATATGGCAAGAAGGCATGTTTTATTATAATATCAAATTAAAGGGAGTAGCATAATCAAAATTAATGTATATAAGCCAATGGAAGAGATGTGAGAATTCGTTTAAGACGATTACACATCCCTTGGCAATACATCAGTTAACCTTTTGAAATTAAATTTCGTTCGTGCAGTCGTTGGTGCCTCTCGACCGACACCAGTGTGGCGCGATGCACTTTTTGAGAACCGCTGGTTCAGCCTGTTTATGACCTAGTTGCTATCTGGATATAGTTAGCCTTTGGCTGCTGCCAACTCCTCTCACCTGAGCCGCCCCCGTCCTGTCTTCTGCCACACAAATAAGCCTCTAGCTAGCCTCCACAAAGATAGAACATGTAGGGTGTCGAGATGGCGTGAAATGTACTACTCGCTTGTTTTCCCAAGTACCAAATTTAACATGTAAAATACATCAAGACATGAATTATTTATATATTACATAATACAATTATCGGTCGTTCAGAAAGCAATGGCGAACTACTGAACGTAAAATTTGCCAAGACATCAACAACGGGAGTAAAATGATGGTTAGTTAGTTAGTCGACGGATCATCCTCGTTGCATATCGAACCATTCAGTCCATAAGTGCTCGGATCCCCTCCTCAGTAAATCCTGTAGCGTGTAGAGGCTAACGACACCAGTTCTGTGTTGGTTTATCAATGATGGGGTTGGCTGCAACGTGCTCTAAAGGATATGCACCTTTAAAAAGAACAAAATACAATTATGAGAAAATAAACAACCTAGCCAGCTCCGTGTCGAAGGAGTTACGGGCGCGATTCGTAATCCCGTACACCGCGCTGGAAACACAGCTGCGGGTGATTTAGCAGCAAACCGCCTTGCATTCATTTTCATACAATGGTATGAGTGTCGGTTGTTCTTAAATCATTGGCAAACTACTGACCGTAAATTTATCAAGAAATCACAATTAACCAAAAATTATGGTGTGGCTGCTACGGCCTGGAAGGGATATGCCGCTAACTGAAAACAAATTAAGCAAATGACTCCTTTACAAGCCTCTGGGTGTGTTAGGTATCATCATCAAGTGCCCTGCCAGCTGGCGTTAGCGTTCATGTCTCTCCACAGATCTCTGTCCTTGGTGTCTGATGCAGGGTTAGTACTGATATCATTTGCAACGAGAAAAATGTGTTGAGGTGTTACATATGGCCTGTACTTTTGTATGGATGTGAAGCGTGAACAATGAGCAGACAAGCTGAAAAACATCTCTTTGCTATGGAAATGTGGATTTTCAGGAAAATGCAAAGAATGCCATGGATAGGTAGAAAAACCAATGAGCAAGACATACAAGAAACAAATGAAAACCGTAAACTGATGAGAGAAATTAGACGCAGAAAGTCACATCTTTTTGGACACGATATGAGAAGACATAAATTGGAGAACTTGGTGACAACTGGCAAGATTGAGGGGAAAAGAACAAGGTAAAGGCAGAGATGTAAATACATTGATGGCTTGGCCACGTAGTATGGTCGAGACAAGAACACTGAGCTGATCCACGACTCTGGTGATCGAGTGAGATGGCAGAACATGACCGCCCACACTTATCGGCATGGCACATGATGGATGGAGGCCCCAATTAATGTCCAAATAGAATATTTACGTTTTCTCGAGTGCCCTCTGAACTCTAGTCTTCCATGTGGTCTTTCGAATGCCAGTCAATACTTGTTCGTTTGGCACAATGTAATAATAACACTGGGTCGTGAGTGCAGAGAACGGGCCGCACAGAGTTTGAAGTGCAACAGCTGATCCAGAGCAACACACATCAAGGTGACATAGTCATCTACACTGATGGGTCAGTGGTGAGAAACAGATGTAGTGGCTGGGGCTTTATTGCAAAGGCTAATGGGCGAGTCTTGAAAAAAGGAGAGTCTGGCATATGAGACTACGACCTCCAGCATGAGAATGGAGGTGGAGGCAGTAACAGCGGCATTCCGGTGGCTGGAGGAGACTACTGCAACACACGTTGTATTCATTACGGATTCAAAGAGTATGCTTAGCAAGGTGGAGAAAGGAATGTTTCGTGTGGAATGGCTCTCGTAGCTTCAGAGGTCACAGATTGTGAGAATTGTATGGATATTTTGCCCTGGCCATGCGGGTGTACGGGGGAATGAACAGGCAGATAGGCTAGCAGGGAATGCACCCCTTGGTGGTATCTTGCCTATGGACAAGGGGGAGGTGGTCATGCCAGGTGGGACCAGGTAGAGAAGGCGGAGGAACAGATTTAGAACCCATATGTGGAAAGAATGAGATTGCGTGCGATCGGCAGGGGTTCTGGAAGAATCTCAAAACTGAGAGGGAAGACCAGGAGAACTTTTAATCAGATAGCGGTGGGAACGATTAGTAGTATGACTCTTCGCTGGCTGTTGAACGAGGGGACGGAGCACGTATGGGAATGTCCTGAGTGCAGTGATGTCGGTTCTTAACTCAACTCAACTCAACTCAACTCAACTCAACTCGTCTAGTACACATAGGAATTTTAAATCCTGCGGGATT